>JAPFRF010000012.1:44264383-44759383 GCA_029282475.1 Phrynocephalus forsythii | reverse complement strand
CTCTTAAAGGGGCAGGGGGCAAAAAAAGGCAAGGAAAGCCCGGCACTCACCGCTTTGCAATCCGCATCAGAAATTTGTCACCTTCGGAGACCAGGTACTTGGAAAATGCGCTGGGACGTGCTTAGGTGGGCGTGGTCGTACTTAATTTTTTTAAAGTCCAGAGCTGGTGGGAAAACAATTTTAAGCTCCGCATCTGGGAGCCCTTTGCCTTGGGTTTTAGGGGTTGTGTAAAAGCGCCCCTAGAATAGTGCATTGTGGTGTACCAAGCTAAGTAAGTAAGTAAGAAAGAAAGAAAGAAAGAAAGAAAGAAAGAAAGAAAGAAAGAAAGAAAGAAAGAAAGAAAGAAAGAAAGAAAGAAAGAAAGAAAGAAAGAAAGAAAAGATAAGATAAGATAAGATAAGATAAGATAAGATAAGATAAGATAAGATAAGATAAGAGTTTCCTCCCAGTATGACGGTCCAATGTAGTGGTGGTGGTAGTGGTGGTAGGAATCAGCTCTTCACAGCTATTCCGGTGGGGCTCAGTGACCCTCATCCCGAAGGTGCAGGAATCTTTCCCGTGGGTTCAGGCCTGTTCCCGCTGCCCCTTACCCCCTGTTTCGACCCCCTTTCCCCCCAGAACATCTTCCTGGGCGAAGACATCCGCAAGCAGCTGCCCAGCGAGTCGGCTTCCTTCGACCAAATCAACAGCAGCTGGAAGGCCATCATGGACCGCTTTGTCAAGGAAAACAATGCCCTCAGGGCCACCCATCACCCAGGTGGCGGCGGTGGCGGCCTCGGCCGGAGGGGCTCTCTGTGGTGGCGGGGAGAGACAAAGAAGGGGGCGGAGCTTGTTGGAGCAGAGGAGGGATGGGCATGAACCACCTGTTTGTCCTTTGGGCGCATTTGTGTCTAGCGGTTGCTAGCCCTGTCTCTGCTGGCAGGCGCCCAACCCACGCCCTGGCTTGTCTCCTTGCCTCCTCTGGGGATGTTGACAGAAGAGATGGGGCTGGGAACCATTGGATGCACTTTTAGACGAACCAGTGTTTCGTGCCCGTCTCTCCTCTCCTCCGTGAAAAGGGGAGCCTGGTTTTGTGCCCGGGAGGCACCAGATTCAAGACACAGCATCTCCCGAGATTGAGGATGTCAGGAACTCAGGAGAGAGCTGGAGAGCTCCAGCCCTTTGGGAAAGACGGCAATGCTAGGCTTGACCAGCCCGTGGACCTTTATTGTGGAAGTACTGTAATGGGTTTCAGTTACTCATTATGTAGTATCTATGCATCCATGGTTAAAAACAGCTTTTGGAATGTAACAGGTTGCTATTGAAAAAGTAACTTCTAATATTTGTTGACAGTTTTTCAGGCTGTTTGTCCGTGTCCTGGAAGTTTTATTTCCTGGCATTTCGCCAGACTCTGTGGCTGGCATCTTCAGAGGGCAAGGAACTCAAGGAACTAGGAGTTCTCTCTGTGCTTTGGGGTATAGAGTGAGTGAGACTGTGTGGTTTTAAGGTTGTGGGAAAGAGGAAACCTCTTAATCCCTCCATCACAATACAATGACTAACAACTATTCTCCTGCATAGGACAAGTTTCCTCTTTCCCACAACCTTAAAATCCCCACAGTCTTACTTTATAGTACAGAGCACAGAGAGAACTCCTAGTTCCCTGAGCTCCTTGTCCTCTGAATATGACAGCCACAGAGTCTGGCAAAACATCAGGAAGAAAAACTTCCAGAACACAGCCAAACAGCCCAAAAAAACTCACAACAGTTATCAGAACCCAGCTGTGAAAGCCTTGGAGAACTTTTTATATTTTTATCACACTGTTTGTGAGCTTTGTGCTCTCTGCCGTGACATTCCTGGTGGAGAGGAAGACCTCTCAGGATTGTGGAAAAGTCCTGCCAAGGTGCCTCTAAAAACGCATTCAGCGCCTTCAAAAACTAACTCTTGGAAGTAACTAGAAAATGTTGCTCAATTAACTAATAACCCAATTTTACTTCTAGCATGCTAGGGAGCTCGCTGGCTTATAGGTCTCTAGCTCTAAGAGGATGATGACTATCATGCCACCACACCTTCTCTACCTGATTATGAAATGCCCTGCAGATAACGAGATTACTTGTAACCTTTTACTGCCAAGCTCTGGAGAGAGAGCCCTCTGGCGTGAGCTAGCCTTGCTCATCCATAGAGGGGGGGGGCTGTTTAGTTCTCGGGGGGGGGGAGCCCAAACCCTTCATGAAAAGAACCACGAGTTGGAAGATGTTTGGGGGAAGGAATGACAGAGGGGTTGTGAGAAGCAAAGCCGGAGGTGTGCCGTGGCTTCGTGACTTTGCGGCAGCCTAAAAGAAGGGCCGGTTGTTGCCTAGATGCCCAAAGCACATCCGATCTCGCCTGATTTCGGAAGCTAAGCAGGGTCGGCCCTGGTTAGTCCTTGGATGGGAGACCACCAGGGAAGACCAGGTGCTGTAGGCGCCTGGAGTAGGAACTGGCAAAACCACTCCAGTATTCCTGCCATGAAAACTCCATGGGCACGGAGTCACGAAGAGTCGGTCACGACTGTAACGACACAACACAAAAGAAGGGCCAGCTGTGACGCCCCCTCCTCCCTGTTCCGCGGCCCTCCCCTCCCCGCAGGGTTGTTGGACAAGCTGGTGGAGATGAACGCGGCCCTGGAAGACATCCAGAAGTCCCTCGACATGTACCTGGAGACCAAGCGCCACATCTTCCCCCGCTTCTACTTCCTCTCCAACGACGACCTGCTGGAGATCCTGGGCCAGTCGCGCAACCCAGACGCCGTCCAGCCCCACCTCAAGAAGTGCTTTGACAACATCAAGTCCCTCAAGATGCAGAAGGTGAGGCTGGGAAGGCCTCCTTCCCCCGGAGCGGTCCTTCTCCTGGCCAGCCCACCTCCGTTCCTCCTGGCCCTCTTCTTCCAGGCTTTGTTTCTTTCTGCTCAACGTTGTGTGTGGGCGTTTCGTTGGGTATCCAGGTTCTTTTCTGGCCCACGCAGCGCTTCCTGCTCCTTAGGGGGACAACCTCTTTATAAAACTATGGTGAGGCCCCATCTGGAGTATTGTGTACAGTTCTGGTCACCGTACCTTGCAGAAGGATATTACAGAAATGGAAAAAAGTGCAGAGGAGGGCAACCAGAAGGATGAGGGGACTGGAACACCTTCCTTACCATCTGAGGCTGCAACAGCTGGGCCTCTTCGCTCTTGAACGACGGCACCTAAGAGATGACCTGATTGAAGTTTATAAAATCATACACGGTGTGGACAAAGTAGATAAGGAAAAACTGTTTTTCCTTATCGCCCAACACTAGAACTAGGGGGCACTCCATGAAACTTTTGGGTGCTAGATCTCAAACAAGTAAAAAAAGTACTTTTTCACCCAGAGGATCACTGGTTTGTGGAACTCCCTGCCAGAAGAAGTGGTGACAGCTGTCAGCCTTGACGGCTTTAAGAAAGGACTGGACAAGTTCATGGAGAACAAGGGTATCAATGGCTATCATGATGGAGGCCTAAGGACAACCTCCGGGTTGGAGAGAGAGGCAGGATATCTCTCAATGCCATTTGCAGGGCATTGTGAGCAGGTGAAGACCTCTGCTTGGGAATACCCTGAAGCAAATGGTGAGCCACTGTGTGAGACAGAATGCTGGACTGCATGGGCTGTGGCCTGTTCCGGCAAGGCTGTTCTCATGTTCTTATACTCTTAACCCTCGCACTTTTTTGCCACTGCAGATCGGCCTGACCAACCGCGTCGAAGCTTTGGGCATGTTTTCCTTGGACGGCGAATATGTGGATTTCACCCACTCGGTGCTGCTGGAAGGACCCGTGGAGGTGATTTCCGGTCCCTCCCCTCTCTCTTTGCGGCTCAGGCTCTCTCGGGTCACGCACGGTACCGAAGCATGGCCCAGAAACGCTGACATCAGATCGCAGACCAAGCGAGGCTTTCGAGGGGGTTCTGGCACCGTCCCTGGACTGCTTGGGAATGGTCTGGTTGGCATAGTGGTCAAAGACTAAGCTTAGGGAAGGCTTGCCCAAACTTGGGCCCTCCAGATGTTTAGAACCACAACTCCCATTGTCCTTTGTCATTGGCCATCTAAGCTTAGAATTCTGGGAGTTGTGGTCCAAAACATCAGGAGGGCTGAAGTTTGGACATGCCTGGCTTAGGGTAACACCTTGGGGTTCTGCAGGAGGCCCACAGGCCCTGAGGGCTTCCCTAACGAACTCTCTTGAGTGCCCACCTCCTTTACCTCCTTCCCTGTGGCCCTTCCCCTGCTTTCTCAGCTCCTCACCACATGTCCAGTCTGGCAGAGAGACCATACGCACCCAGAGTTAAACAGAGGCTCCTGTGGGTGATGGAGAGGGGAAACCATTTTCAGTCCATAGGGGCCAAGTCCAGTTTAAGAAGCAGGTGAGATCTAAGGATTCCGGGTGTCCAGGAGGCTAGGTCACAGACAAAAAAGATGCTAAATCAATGCAGATGAGATTGGGCACAATTCTTAACTGTTGGGACTTTTCCCCTCCCACCCAGCTCTGTGCAGGCTTAGGGTGCTTTTACACGACCCCTAAGATCCGCTGGCCACTTAAATTCGGACCAGAGATCTTGGGGGTTTGCTCCTCTTGCTGTGTTCCCACCCCTCGGCACTCCCTTGCTCCTGTCTGCGTGAGGAGAGGGGGGGGAATGCAGGCTCACCTCTGCTCTGCCATCGGGAGCTGCCCCGGAAAGCATTCCAGTATCTTAAAGGGGCGGGGGCAAAAAAAAAAAAAACATGGCGAGGAGAGCCCGGCACTCACCACTTTGCAATCCGCATCAGAAATTTGTCACCTTCAGAGACCAGGTACTTGGAAAATGCGCTGGGATGCGCTTAGGTGGGCGTGGTCGTACTTAATTTTTTTAAAAGTCCGGAGCTGGTGGGAAAACAATTTTAAGCTCCACAACTTGGAGCCCTTTGCATCGGATTTTAGGGGTCGTGTAAAAGCGCCCTTACTCGACTCTAAGCTTCAGTGCCGTAGCGTTCAGGCTTACTCATCACCCTTCCAGCCCTTCTCTGCTTTTGAGGCTTAAAGGCCTCTGCATGTCTCATCTCTCATCACTGACTGGAGATAAGAGCAGAAATGAAGAGGCATTTTTTTAAGTCTCTCCCCGGGGGATAATTGATTGGGTCGTAGAACCCGAGAGTCGAAAGAGACCTCAAGGGTCGTCCAGTCTACCCCGCGGCCATGCAGGGACACCCCCCCCCGGTCAAAGTTGGAGGTAGAGGCCAGGCATCTGCAGAGACTCACCTGTAACTGTGCGGCAGGAGTGGCTGTGTGACGTGGAACGCGCCATGCGTTGGACATTGCGGGAGGTGCTGAGGAACTGCCGGCTGGCCCTGAAGAAGATGCTCTCCAAACGGGACAAGTGGGTGAAGGAGTGGCCGGGACAGGTGAGGCTCCCGAGGCCCGAGAGAGGGCGGGTGGTGGATGGTGTTGGCGGTGGGTTCTGGTGGGGAATCGGGCTGCCCCTTGAAGCCAGAGGCCCCATCCGGGGCCCCCCGGAGAGGTGTGGGGTGCTTGAGTCGGCCGGCGTACGCTCCGAGATACTTCCGAGGGAAGTGGCTGCCGGCCTCTGAGATGGGAAGAGACCGCCTGCTGGGGAAGGAGGATTACACAGCACCTGACTTGAGAGGCCTGCTCTGAAATAGACCCCATGAATAGATGCGTTTGTGGGCGACGGATGGGGAGGTTCCTGCCGCTTGTGAACTGTGGAAAGGAAGAGAAACCCAGAGGTGTCGGCAGCTCGCCTGGCTTCCTCACCCCTGGAGTCCTGCGTCAACCCCCTGGTGGATCTGTGCAGAGAGAGACTCCGGATGAGGGCTAGCCCAGGAGGGGCTCGCTCGTCCCCCCCCCCCTTCCAGGTAGCTCAGTCTGGACCCCCCCTCCCTCCTCCTAGATGGTGATCACGGCCAGCCAGATCCAGTGGACGGCCGACGTGAGCAAGTGCCTCGCCACCTGTAAAGAACGGGGAGACAAGAAGTACCTCAAAGTCATGAAGAAGAAGCAGGTGAGGGAGCCCCCGTTGCCCCTCGAGAGGAGGAATGATCTCTCTTCTTCCTGGGCCCCGTTGGCATCCTTCTGGTGAAAGTGCTTCCTCCTTCCCCCTTCCCTTCTGTTTTAGTTCACTGCAGAAACCGGAGCTGTTGCTTCCCTTCCCCACCCCCTTCTCTGACGTCTAAAATCCCAAGCAGTGTTCTCTGAGCAGAGGCAGCGCCTGTTGGATTCTCGAAGGCTTTCACAGCCAGGATCTGATAGTTGCGAGTTTTTTGGGCTGTTTGGCCGTGTTCTGGCTAACACCTATTCTCCTGCATAGGACAAGTTTCCTCTTCCCCACAACCTTAAAACATCTACAGTCTCACTCACTCACTCACTCTATACCCCAGAGCACAGGGAGAACTCCAAGTTTTCTCGAAGGCTTTCACGGCCGGGATCTGATAGTTGTGAGTTTTTCAGGCTGTTTGGCCGTGTTCTGGAAGTTTTTTCTTCCTGACGTTTCGCCAGACTTTATGGCTAGCATCTTCAGTGGGCAAGGAGCTCAAGGAACTAGAAGTTCCAGCCCCAGAGCACAGAGAGAACTCCTAGTTCCCTGAGCTCCGAAGATGCCGGCCACAGAGTCTGTCAAACGTGAGGAAGAAAAACTTCCAGAACACGGCCAAACAGCCCGAAAAACTCAAAACTGCGAACAGTGCCTGTTTTTGCCTATTTTTTTGAACCAGTCCTGTAGGTACTGGTCTCTCTGGGAGGCTGTGGTGGGAATCTCCCCAAGCCCCGTTGTGCTGAGAAGCACTGATGCAGGGCCTGGCTGGGTCAGAGAGCTGTCTGGTCTGATGCCATCTTTACAGAAGTCCCTGGAAACCTAACATCCCCAAAGCAGCAGCCTGCATTCCAGAGCAGGCTTCCTCAGAACTTAATTTTGCTGTTATTATGCATAGCAACTGTTTTATCTATTATCTGAATTTAATTTGCACCCTGATTCCTCCCCCCACCACCACCCAACACCCTCAAACTGGTCCTCAAGGTGGTATACCAGACCTAATGGGTCCAGATTGTTATTACAAATTGCGGAATAAGAAAACATGAAAGGTTTGTTGTCATAAAAAGGATAGTAGCCCGGGAATGACTTCTGCTTCACAAGCAAGGCTCTCTCTCTCTCTCTCTCTCTCTCTCTCTCTCTCTCTCTCTCTCTCTCTCTCTCTCTCTTTTTGGGTGTGTGTGGTGGGGAGACAGGTGTCCATGCTCAGCAAATACTCGGAGGCCATCAGAGGCAACCTGACCAAAATCATGCGGCTGAAGATCGTGGCCTTGGTGACGGTGGAGGTCCACGCGCGGGACGTCATTGAGAGGCTTTACAAGTGTGGCCTGATTGACGTCAGCTCCTTTGAGTGGCTCAGCCAGCTTCGCCTCTACTGGGAGAAGGTGAGGGGACCTTTTGCGGGGTTGGGGGGTTGGGGGTTCAGTCCAGGGAAGGTGGTCGGGAAGGACTCGGCGGGGGGCGAGGAAGGGGAGCAGTGGGCATCTCTGTGCCTCTCTCTCTCTCTCTCTCTCTCTCTGTGTGAGTGAGTGAGGATGGCTCTGGTGGTGAAGCCAGAGTTCAGGAGCTTGATTCCCCGCCGTATTGGACTCCATCATCCTTAGGGCCCCTTCCACCTCTGCGGTTCTGATGACAGTGTGGGACTCCATCATCCTTAGGGCTCCTTCCACCTCTGCAGTTCTGATGGTGTAGAAGCCAGAGCCCCTTCCACCTCTGCAGTTCTGATGATTGGGACTCCATCATCCTTAGGGCCCCTTCCACCTCTGCAGTTCTGATGACGGTGTGGGACTCCATCATCCTTAGGGCTCCTTCCACCTCTGCAGTTCTGATGACGGTGTGGGACTCCATCATCCTTAAGGCCCCTTCCACCTCTGCAGTTCTGATGACGGTGTGGGACTCCATCATCCTTAGGGCCCCTTCCACCTCTGCGGTTCTGATGATGGTGTGGGACTCCATCATCCTTAGGGCCCCTTCCACCTCTGCAGTTCTGATGACAGTGTGGGACTCCATCATCCTTAAGGCCCCTTCCACCTCTGCAGTTCTGATGACAGTGTGGGACTCCATCATCCTTAGGGCCCCTTCCACCTCTGTGGTTCTGATGATGATGATGAACTCAGCCAGGATCCATGAAGAGCCTCTCCTGCTGCCCTCTGCCGGGCAGGACACCCCTGCCTCCTCTCTTTATTCTCCCGGGCCGTTCCTGCCACCACCATCTTTGAGCATCGCTTCCCTCTGCCGTTGGAGGCACGGAAGCGCAGGCGGCTTTTCCCAGCTGGGGGAAGGCATGAGCCTTGTCTCCCTCTGTTTTCTCCGAGTGGGCCCTTGTGGGCAACCTGGTTGCTTATGATGGGAGGGTCCAGAGGGGTAGTAGCACATTGGCTACTTTTGCCCTTTAAGGGCATCCCCACTCTGAGTCCTCTTGGCTTTCAAACCTCTGCAGCCACGGGGAACTGGTTTTGGAAAGTGGCCGTGTCCTCTCCTGCTGGCTCCCAGTAGTCTCTTGTGGATAGCAATGTAAAATTTCTGGAAACTTTGGTGGGTGGGAATTATCCAATTTTTCTCTATAGATCTCCCCACCTTCACCCCCGGCAGCATCAAATTTTCTGGAAATTTTACATCTCTGGTTCTTGGGTAGCATTGTCCCTCTTCCAAGCCGAGGTCTCACCTCGGGCCTCAGTAGCCTAAAAATCAGGGGTCCTCAAAGTTTTCAAACAGCGGGCCAGTCCACCCCCCCCAAACACCACTGGGGGCCGGATCACAGTCTCAAAAAAAAGGCTGACATGGAAAAAAGGGGGGTTGCACCCAGTGCACCGACCATCTGGGCGGTGGTTGGGGTGAGTGGGGGAACTTCCCGTAGCCCTCCCACTATGAACTGCCCCACTAGCCAGCATGCTGATTATCTGGGTGGTAGTTGGGGGAGTTGGGAGAAAGACATAGCCCACTGCTTTGAACTGCCTCAGCAATAGAAGCAGCTGCGGAGCCTGGCTTGCTGGCCAAGCAGGGGGTAGGTGGGGGGGTTGCAATTAGTCCCGGGGGCCGGATTCAGGACCTTGGGGGGCCGCATCCAGCCCCAGGGCCTTAGGTTGAGGACCCCTGCTATAGATGAAGACTAGAAGGCACAGGATGAGTCTGCAGCTGTCAGCAATGCAAGCTCTGGTTCCTAAGCAAAGTGGGGGGCTGGAGCCTCCCAAGGGTGGTAAAAATCAAGCTCACGTCAAGATTCAAACCTCTGCATCCACTCAAATACAGCAGGAAGCAGGGCCCTTCCAGGTTGTGCTGAAAATCACCTCCCATTTACATCTCATCACTGTTTTGTTGTTGTTGTTGTTGTTGTTGTTGTTGTTGTTGTTGTTGTTGTTGTTGTTAGCATGGACAGGAAGGCTGGCACCTTCCCTGCCCTTCCCTAGAGAGACAGTGTGTTGTTTGTTTATTTATTGCACTTATATGCCACTCCATAGTCTACAGCAGTGGTTCTCAACCTGTGGGGGTCCCCAGATGTTCCTGGACTACAACCCCCAGAAACCCCTTCCAGCACAGTGAGTGGTGGAGGCTTCTGGGAGTTGCAGTCCAGGAACATCTTGGGACCCACAGGATGGGAACCACTAGTCTATAGGCTACTCGGGGTGGTACACCACATAATAAAGAACAAATTACATGCATATTAATAAATTACAGGAGAAAAGACCCTAGCAGATGAAGATTGGCCTGATGGCAAAATCTGATGGTAACAGGCTTTAGGCAGGCTGGTGCCACAACAAGGAGGGTGCCTGTGGGGTACAGGGTTCAGGCTGCCCAGTTGGCACTGGGAGCTGCTGGGAGCCCCAGTTTGAGACATCCTCTGGCCTCCCTCCACTCCGAGGTATAACATTTTCAGCCTCCTTTTACCTGCTCTGTGGGAAAAATCACACACCTTTCTGCAAACAACAACAACAACAGCAGCAATGGAACTTTCTGTTAGGCTTCAAAGCCTTGCAATATGTTGTGCTTTTGTTTGGTTTTAAGGCACACGTGGAAATAGAACTAACGCATTTTCTTCTTGGAAAATGGGGAAGGGGGAACGTATCTGTATGTGGCGGTGAACATGTGTGTTTGTGCGGGACCCCAGAGTCAAACCGGCATCACTGCAGACATGATATGGGATGGCCTAGAACGGTGTGGTGTCTCGGTCCCTTTTCACTCTCTAAGGACGTTGCTGCTGATCTTTGTGCCAGCTTGGATTCAGAAGAACAGAAGAAGAGCCCAGCTGGATCAGGCCAAGAAAGGCCCATCTAGTCCAGCTTCCTGTATCTCACAGTGGCCCCACCAGATGCTTTTGGAAGCGCATGAGACTAGATCTCTGTCTCCTGATACCACTCCCCCCTGCATCTGGCCCTTGAAGTACCCTGGTTTTAAGCCTGGAGAGATTACACAACTCTGTCATGGCTTGTAAACTGGGATGGACATTTCCTCCAGGAATCTGCCCAATCCCCTTTGGAAAGCATCCAGGCCAGGTGCCATCACCACCTCCTGTGGCAGGGAGTTCCACAGGCTGACAACGCGCTGGGTGAAATTTTTTTTCTTTTGTCTGTTCTTACTCTCACAGCCTTCAATTTGAGTGGATGTCCCCTAGTTCTGGTATTTTGTGAGAGGGAGAAGAGCGTCCCTCTCTCCACTTAGAACAGGATTCTGGGCCACAACTCTTCCTAGTTGTGTGGGCAGACCCTGGTGAATTGGGGCTCCTCGCTTGGGCCTGATCTGTCCCCCTTGTGACGGAAACTCTCTCCTCAGGACCTGGACGACTGCGTCATCCGCCAGACCAACACGCAGTTTGCTTACGGCTACGAGTACCTGGGAAACTCCGGGAGGCTGGTCATCACGCCTCTCACCGACAGGTACCCCGCGGCGAGGGAGCACAGGCAGCGGGTGGGGGCTGCAGACATCTGGCCCAGTAACTTTCAGGCATGGGGTGGGTGGGTTTGTGGATCAGAGCCAGGGAGGTGGATTGGAGCCTTGATTTGCCCCCTGGGAAGGGAGAAGGTGGGAGAGTTTATCGATAGGAGAATGAGGAGGGGCTGGAGAAGAGATGTGGGACCTACTCTTGGAAGGGATGCCAGGCAAGCATAACTGGGGAGAGGCAAGAGAAGGAGGGTATTAAGGATGGGCAGGAAACAAACGACAAAATGCTGTTTCGTCGTTTTGTTACGAAACAAAACAAAACGAGGAAGCAGCATTTCGTTACAGACGAAACGAAATGGTCGTTTTTTCCATTGAAAGAAACCGTTTTGTTCCATCTTTTTGGGCTTCTGCCAAGCTGTCAATGGCTGGACCCCTTCAAACCTGGTTCAGGTGGCACCAGGGGATCCCCCTGGTGCCAACTGGACCAGTTCTAAAGGTCCAGCCGATAACAGCTCAGCAGGAGCCCTTTAAAAATGGCTCCTGGAGTCCCGGGCATCATATCCGGTGCCTCTAGGATCCAGGGAGCCATTATGTTTTGTTTCACTTCATTACGTATGATTTTTTTAAACAAAATGTTGTAAGAAACAAAACAAAACGGGGTGAACACAAAACGAAAAGAAACGAAACTTTATTTTTCCGTTTCGTGCCCATCCCTAGAAGGTGTTGTAGACTCAGAATCACAGAATGGTAGAGACGGAAGGGCCTGTGAGTCCAGCCCCGCTGCCCAAGGCAGGAATCCTCCCAAGGTCATTGGTTCTATCGTCATACCCCTCTAACAGTTAGGAACTTCCCCCGGAAGGGTTGCCTCAAGTCTTCTTGTTCCAAAGGTGGGACAGCAGGGAGGCGGGTCGACGTCCTGGCGTCTTCTTCCGCAGGTGCTACATGACTCTGACGACCGCCCTCCACCTCCACCGGGGAGGGTCCCCCAAAGGACCCGCCGGCACCGGCAAGACGGAGACGGTGAAGGACCTGGGCAAGGCGCTGGGCATGTACGTGATTGTGGTGAACTGTTCCGAGGGCTTGGACTACAAGTCCATGGGGCGCATGTACTCCGGCCTGGCACAGGTAAGGGCCCTTGGGGTTGGTCGTGTGTGTGTGTGTGTGTGTGTTTGTGTGTTAGGAGGCAAACCCGGCAGGGCTGACTCCTGATTCATACGGTCAGAGAATCAGGGCATCAGAAGGGGCCTACAATACCGTCGAGTTCAACCCCCCCTCTTTCAGATCAAAACAGAACAGACAGATGGTCCTCCAGTTTTCGTTTGAGTGCCCTTGGCACTCCCTAAGGCCATTGGTTCCATTGTCGTGCTGCTCTAACAGTTAGGAAGTTTTTCCTGATCATAGAATCATAGAGTTGGAAGAGACCTCCAGGGCCATCCAGTCCAACCCCCTGCCATGCAGGAACCCCCATCACAGTATTTCTGACAGATGGCCATCCAGCCTCTGCTTAAAAACCTCCAAAGAAGGAGACTCCACCACCCTCTTTTGTGGCAGCCTATTCCACTGCTGAACAGCTCTAACCATCAGGAAGTTCTTCCTAATGTTCAAATGGAACATTTCAACATATTCAGCTGAAACCTGCCTTTTCCTAAGTTGAGCCCACTGTTGCCTGCCCTGCATTCTGGGATTATTGAGAACGGATCCTGCCCTTCTTCTGTGTGGCAGCCTTTCAGATATTTGAAAAGTGCTCCCCTCTCCCCCCTTAGCCATCTTTCCTCCTAGTCTTTCCTTACCAGGCCCCTCGCCACCCTTGTTGCCCTCCTCTGAACTTGCTGCAGTTGGCCAGCATCCTTCTTATGCTCACTCTTGCCCCCTTCCCCCGCTTCCTGCCCTCCGCAGACCGGCGCCTGGGGATGTTTTGACGAGTTCAACCGCATCAACATCGAGGTGCTGTCGGTGGTGGCCCAGCAGATCCTGTCCATCCTCTCGGCCCTGGCGGCCAACATGACCCGCTTCACCTTTGAGGGCCACGAGATCAACCTGGTGTGGTCATGTGGCATCTTCATCACCATGAACCCAGGTAAGTGTGTGGGGGTCATCGGGGGTGACAGTGGAGGTAGGTGGACAGAGAGAGAGAGAGAGAGAGAGAGAGAGAGGGCGCTTTTACATGACCCCTAAGATCCGCTGACAACTTAAATTCGGACCAGAGATCTTGGGGGTTTGCTCCTCTTCCTGTGTTCCCACCCCTCCGCACTCCCTTGCTCCTGTCTGCATGAGGGGAGGGAGAAAAAAAGGGAGAAAAGAATGCAGGCTCACCTCCTCGGGAGCAGCCCTGGAATCATTCCAGTCTCTTAAAGGGGCGGGGGCAAAAAAACCAAACAGAAGGCGAGGACAGCCCGGCACTCACTGCTTTACAATCCGCATCAGAGTTTTTTTTACCTCCGGAGACCAGGTACTTTTAAAATGCGCTGAGACGCGCTTAGGTGGGCGTGGTCGTACTTAATTTTTTTAAAGTGCGCAGCTGGTGGGAAAACAATTTTAAGCTCCGCATCTGGGAGCCCTTTGCCTCGGATTTTAGGGGTTGTGTAAAAGCGCCCAGAGAGAAAGAGGACCACTTGGCGTCCTTGGCACTTCCCAGCCTTGATGACCTGTCCTTGCGCTGCCCGGCAGGTTACGCTGGGCGCACGGAGCTGCCCGACAACCTCAAGTCCATGTTCCGCCCCATCTCCATGGTGGTGCCCGACTCCACCCTCATCGCAGAGATCATCCTCTTTGGCGAAGGCTTCAACAACTGCAAGGTAACGGGCTGTCCGGGTGCCTGGAAGGGGCCGTGGCAAAAAGGGGCACCCCGGTGGAGGCTCCCTTCACCCTTCTCTCGCCTCCCAGATCCTGGCCAAGAAAGTCTACACCCTCTACTCCCTGGCCGTGCAACAGCTCTCCAAGCAGGACCACTACGACTTTGGCCTCCGGGCCCTCACCTCGCTGCTCCGCTACGCCGGGAAGAAGCGCCGGGTGCGCCCGGACCTGGCAGACGAGGAGGTGTGGACAGTGCCCCTGTCCCCTGCCCCAGAATTCTGAAGCCACCCCGTCTTGGCTGACAGCGACCGAAAGTGCCGCTGTGCTTCCCACACCCTATCCCTATCCTTAACCCTAACCCTATCCTTAACCCTAACCCTAACCCTAACCCTAACCCTAACCCTAACCCTAACCCTAACCCTAACCCTTACCCTTAATTTAACCCTATCCCTATCCTTAATCCTAACCCTAACCTTAACCCTAACCCTAATCCTAATCCTTACCCTTAATTTAACCCTATCCCTATCCTTAACCCTAACCCTAACCTTAACCCGAACCCTAACCCTAATCCTAATCCTTACCCTTAATTTAACCCTATCCCTATCCTTAATCCTAACCCTAACCCTAACCTTAACCCGAACCCGAACCCTAATCCTAATCCTTACCCTTAATTTAACCCTATCCCTATCCTTAAACCTAACCCTAACCTTAACCCTAACCCTAACCTTAACGCTAACCCTAACCCTAACCCTTACCCTTAATTTAACCCTATCCCTATCCTTAATCCTAACCCTAACCTTAACCTGAACCCTAACCTTAACCCTAACCCTAACCCTAATCCTAATCCTTACCCTTAATTTAACCCTATCCCTATCCTTAATCTTAACCCTAACCTTAACCCTAACCTTAACCCTAACCCTAATCCTAATCCTTACCCTTAATTTAACCCTAACCCTAACCCTAACCCTAACCCTAACCCTAACCCTATCCCTTACCCTAACCCTAACCCTAACCCTAACCCTAACCCTAACCCTAACTGTTAGGTAGTGGGTCAGATGGAACCAGGTGACGCCCAAGTGAATTTCAGCTCTTTATTCATAGCAAAGGCACATGTTGCAAAGGGATAAAAGCATTGCTAAAAAGGCCCCAAAGGGCCAGTTTATATATACACCTGTGGCAGGCCATTGGATGGTTTAAACACCCTGCTGGCCCCCAATTGGACAAGCCACAATCCTGCCCATTCAGTCCTTCTCCAGCCTCCAGCTCCCACATCCCACACCTGCCTCCCATTGCCTGTCCTTGGGAGCTTGATCAGGCCCCACCCGGCTGGGGCCTGGCTAGAGCTTGGCTGGAGCTCAGGGAAGTTGGGAGCCTTCCTTTCTATTTATGAATATACTCCAAACTCAGGCAGTTCACGGGTTACACTAAGAGCACAACCCTAACCCTAACCCTAACCCTTGCCCAAGCCGGACTGCTTAGGAAGCAGCTGGAGGAGAGCGCAGTTGTGGAAAGAGCGCCTTCCGCTGGAGCTGTGAGGGCCAATCGCCTCCGGAGGCTTCAATGAAGGGTATAGAACAGTGGCGGCGAACCTTCGGCCCTCCAGATGTTTTGGACCACAACTCCCAGAATTCCAAGCCTGTATTGTCAATGACAAAGGACTGTGGGAATTGTGGTCCAAAACTTATGGAGTGCCAAGGGTTCGCCACCACTGGTATAGAAGCTTGCTTGCACCATGGGGGCGCTCCTGGGGTCCCTCGTGGCTGCTTTATTGGGGGGGGGGCTGACTCCCATTTGGCTTCTGTGCCCTCCTTCCCCTACAAACTTTTCTTCCACCAGGCAAAAGAAAATAATTCCTTACACAGTGTGTTAGTCTAGGCTAGGATGCGGTGATGGCATCTGGCCTGGATGCCTTCAAAAGGGGATTGGGACAGATTTCTGGAGGAAAAGTCCATCCCAGGTTACAAAACATGATGGAGATGTGTCATCTCCAGACTTAAAACCGGGGTCCTTCAAGATCCAGATGCAGGGGGGTGGTAGCAGGAGCCAGATATCTAGTCTCATGCGCTTCCAGAAGCATCTGGTAGGGCCACTAGTGAGATACAGGAAGCTGGACTAGATGGGCCTTTGGCCTGATCCAACAGGGCTCTTATGTTCTTAGGATGTGGTGATGGCATCTGGCCTGGATGCCTTCAAAAGGGGATTGGGGCAGATTTCCGGAGGGAAAGTCAGGATGGACAGGGGCATGATGGGGAGACATGTGATCTCCAGTCTTAAAGGGAGGGCACCTCAAAGTGCAGGGGAGCGGCATCAGGAGGCAGGGATCGGGCTGTCTCATGGGCTCCCGGAGGCATCTGGTGGGGGCCACACTGGGAGAAACACAGGGAGATGGACTAGGTGGGCCCTTGGCCTGATCCAGCAGGGCTCTTCTCGTGATGTCCTTCGCCGTTCTGCCCTTCTTGGCTCCCGACCAGGTCCTCCTGATGGCCATGAAAGACATGAACGTTGCCAAGCTGACCTCCAACGACGTGCCCCTCTTCAACGCTATCACTCAAGACCTCTTCCCCGGCGTCGAGTGCCCTGTCATTGACTATGGAAAGGTCAGCCGGCACCTCTCCAGCCCTGCCTTCCTCCTGCCTGGGGAACGCAGCAGCGACGCTGCCCGCCTTCTCTGGGGCACATCCACTTCACGCTGGAACAGCCCTGTGCTTGTGGGGCGGGGCGCAGGAAACCCCCTTTGTTCCTGGGGGCATGCCGCGCCCGGTGGGCTGCTGCGCCCTTTGACCTCAGAGGCACCTTCCTTCCTTCCCTCCCTCTCCCCACAGCTCAAGGAGGTGCTGGAGGTGGAGCTGGGGAACATGGGCCTGCAGGCCATCCCCTTCACCATCTCCAAGGTGATCCAGCTGTACGAGACCAAGAACTCGCGCCATTCCTCCATGATCGTGGGCAACACGGGCAGCGGCAAGACCGTCACCTGGCGGGCCCTCCAGGCCACCCTCTGCAACCTGAACAAGAGCGGAGAGCCCGGCTACAACATGGTCCGGGTCAGTGGCTGGCTGCCGAGTCTTCCCGGCCCTGACGGCGGGCAGAGTGGGGCAAAGAGAAGCACCCTTTGCCTCCTCCCTCCCTCCTCCCCTCCTCCCCTCCTTCCTTTGCTCGCTTCTCTTCCCCCCCCCGGTGGCCTTCTCCCCGGGAACTGCCCCAGCCCCACTCCTTGACTTCCTGGCGTCTCCTTGGGCTGGGCATCTCTTTCCTCCTTCTCCCTGCTCCTGCTGCGCCGGAGGGTCTCTGCATGGGGGGGGGGTTCAGTCCTGCGTTTCCTGCTTGGGGTGGGAGGCAGAGAGAGGGACAGGAAGGAAGCAGCCACCACCTCTTCCGTTCCGGGTGGTCTCTCCGGCCAAGCAAGCCGCGGTAGCGTCTCAGGGGACTTGGCCCAGAGGTCGGCCGAAGACCTCCGGCTTCCTCCTGACTGTGGCTCGCTCTCTGCCCTTCCTTCCTCTCCTCTTCCTCTCTTCCTTCGCTGGCCCTGCCTCCTTCCAGGAGTACCCCCTGAACCCCAAGGCGGTGTCCCTGGGCGAGCTGTATGGAGAGTACGACCTCAACACCAACGAGTGGACGGATGGCATTCTGTCCAACGTCATGCGAATAGCCTGCGCAGGTACTCGCGGCTCAAGCCCAAGCCAGGTTGGGTCACCGGGTTCGGAGGAAGCAAGGGAGCAGGTGGCCTCCGTGTGGCCTCGCCTCTTCCTTGGGAAGCCCAGGAGCTGAATTGCCTCCTTGATTTTTAAAAGACAGCAGGACCCCGGTATCCACTGGGGATTGGTTCCAGGCCTTCCTGTGGATAATGAAAACCGTGGATAAGAGAGAACACCACCAACCCTCTCAAAACCACTGTTTTATGACAGTAGCTTGCTTTACGCTGATGTTTTACGACAGTAGCTTGCTTTACAGCTGCTGTTTGTGACAGCAGCTTGCTTTCAGCTGCTGAATTATTTTTTTTAATTTATTCCTCTGCCAACCATGGATAAGAGAATCAGTGGATAATGCATCAGTGCATACGGGGGTCCTACTGTATTAAAGGGGGAATAAGAAGAAAAAGTAAAAAAAGTGGCTGCTCATTAAATCCAAACTTTCATATTTTTAAAATCTGAAATTTTGTGGACAAGTCAAAATGTCTGATGTTAATATGTCCACAAAAGCTCACACTGAACAATATAAAAGTTAGGTGCCACCATGTTTGTATATTTCTTTTGTCTTTCTCTTTAATTTTAATTTTGCTTTCACCTATAATGCTTGCACAGACTAACAGTGATCCCTTTTACAGCTGAAAATATTAAAAATATTAAAAGGGGAAGAAATTCCAGAAATAAATATTTCTGAAGATGAGGCTACCAGAACTAACCTCTAGAGGGAGCCAGAGACCATGCAGTCTGCCATGTTTGTTATTGAAATAGTGCTTACTGTAATTCTGCACTCTTACCAGGAGTTCTGTGCATGAGGGAGGGTAGCAAGCTTGGTCTCCCAAGCCCTAGTCCAGTACTGGAACCATTCCACCCCACTGCCTTCTGGCATCCTGGACAGCTGAGGCGCGGGTCTGCCTTGGGCCAAAGTTTCCTCTTTGCTCACAATTCCTTCCTTCTATCCATCATCTCCTTCCTTCCTTCCTTCCTTCCTTCCTTCCTTCCTTCCTTCCTTCCTTCCTTCCTTCCTTCCTTCCTTCCTTCCTTCCTTCCTTCCTTCCATCTGTTTGTCCCCTGCCTGCTCACTTCTCCAAGACAGTTCCTCCCCACAACCCCACCTTTGGCTGAGAAGCCGTGCTCGCACTTTAAAGCCCCCGGGCCCAGCTGGCTGGCACTTGTGTGCATCAGGGCATCAGCCGCCCTCTGGGGACCTGCCCTTGCAGGGGCGGGCAGGAGGTATGGGGATGCATGCCAGCCCTTCTGGTCAACGGCAGTCCCTGTGGGGGCCCCGGCACTGCTCCTTGGCCCCCGGCTCATGCCGTTCCCTTGATAGCCTCGCTCATGATTACCTGGATGCATCCCCGCCTGGGTGCCTCCAATGGACATTTGCTTTTCTCTCATCCAGGAGGGGCAAATGAGGGGGGTTGGTGCTTCCGGGGAGGAGGCCATGGAAGAGGGACAGGGGAGGGAGGCCTTTCTTTGACTTCAATTTCTATGATGATTTGGAATGAGAGCCTAGTGCAGGCATGTCCAAACTTCGGCCCTCCTGATGTTTTGGACCACAATTCCCAGAATTCTAAGTTTGGATTGCCAATGACAAAGGACTGTTGGGAGTTGCGGTCCAAATCATCTGGAGGGCTGAAGTTTGGACATGCCTGGCCTAGTGGCTTGCATGTTGATTACGGTGTGTGTGTGTGTGTGTGTGTGTGTGTGTGTGTGTGTGTGTGTGTGTGTGTGTGTGTGTAAGGTGATATGGGCCAGCCCCGCTTCCACCCACCCTCGCGAGCCACCCCGTGACGGCCTGTGAACCTTGGCATTCATTGCACTGGGAGAGGAGCCCGGCTGCAGAAAGTGGCCACACGCAGGGTGGTGGCAACCGGCCGCCACCGGAACCGATCCCTCCCAAAGCCAGGGGTCTGGCCTGGCTCCGTGGCTGCCGCCACCCCTACCCCCGCCTCCATCTTCAGCCACGGGGGCTTTGGGGAGACCTGCCTTTGCTTGCCAGCCCGGTCTTGGTTGCCTGCCTCGGATAACTGTCTTGTGGTGGAAAACCAGAGCGCCTGGCAACCCTGGTGTTTCCCTCCACTTCCTCCACATGGGGCCCGCTGGCCAACCGGGGTTTTTGACCAAAGATCCTTGGTCTGCCTTGCTCAGGCCCGGCAGCCACCCAGGCATCCAGCTGGGATCTTTCTCCGCCTGGCCCTGAAGAGGCACCTGGCACTCCGCGGAGGCCTCCGTCCACGCCGGGATTAAGCAGACCCGAAGATGGGGTCTTAGCTCCCGAAATGTAACAGAGAAGTCCGGACTCAGCAAAGGGCCCCTTCTGCTTGTTTTGGCAGCAGCAGAGAAAAAAATCAGCTGCCTCACCCCCCCCCCCCGCTGGGACTGCTTGCCTTGGACCCAGGACCCGGTGCTGATCTAACCCGTGAAACCTGTCCCCACCTGTCCCCATTCCCCTTGCAGGTGTTTCCCCTGAACCCCAAAGCCCTCAGCCTTGGGGAGCTGTTTGGGAGTTACAACCTCGCCGCTGGCGAGTGGTGCGATGGCATCCTGGCTTCCATCATGCGCCAAACCTGCACAGGTATCTCCTTTCCGGCCGTCCGGCCGGCCTTGGCCCTGCCCGGTGCCAGCTTCCACTGCCAATCATGCCTTTTTCTCCCTCCTCCGAGCGCTGGCCCTTCTCTTTCTCTCTTCCTTGAGCCAATCATCCTCTTCAGATCAAGGTGTGGGAAGAAATTCTTTGCTTCTCTCTGCTGCAATTCTTCTTTCACTGTGTTGCAATCCATGTGGTTTTGCCCCGGGAAGACCCAAAAACCATGGTGCCTGCTACGGTGAAGGTGTGTGCTGAGCTTGGGTGCAAGGCAGACAGTGGCAGGGAAGCAGGGGCCTGGACCGTTCTCAAATCCATCCCGTATCTCGCCCACTGGTCCTCATTTCATGCCCAGCCTCAGTCAAGGAAGCAAGAGCCTGCTTTTTCGTGCAGCTTGCTTTTCCCAGGCTCTTCAAATGACCTTTTCTCCTCCTCCTCCTCCTCCTCTGCTTTGCCCTGTTCTTTGAGCAGGCCAGCTGTTTCATTTAACAAGCCATGTTTCTAGCCCTCATGAGGCACAGGGATACGGAAACGACGGACAAAGAGCCTGCTCAGGATTTATGCAATAAGAGCCTGCTTTTTCGTGCAGCTTGCTTTTCCCAGGCTCTTCAAATGACCTTTTCTCCTCCTCCTCCTCCTCCTCCTCTGCCTTTGCCCCGTTCTTTGCCCAGATGAGAAACCCGATGAGAAGTGGATCCTTTTTGATGGTCCCGTGGACACGCTGTGGATTGAGAGCATGAACTCCGTCATGGATGACAACAAAGTGCTGACTTTGATCAACGGTGAGAGGATAGCTATGCCTGAGCAGGTAAGACACGGATGGTCCCTTGCATGCATGCATGCATGGTTGCTTCTTTCCTTTCCTTTCTTCCTTCTTTCCTTCCATGATCAGTTTCTTCTTCCCTTCTTCTGTCATTAGTTCCTTCCTTCCTTCCTTCCTTCCTTCCTTCCTTCCTTCCTTCCTTCCTTCCTTCCTTCCTTCCTTCCTTCCTTCCTTCCTTCCATTCCATTATCAGCTTGCTTGCTTCCTTCCTTCCTTCCTTCCTTCCTTCCTTCCTCCATCCATCCTTCCTTCCTTCCTTCCATTATCAGTTCCTTCCTTCCTTGCTTGCTTCCTTCCTTCCTTCTTTCCATTATCAGTTCCTTCCTTACTTGCTTGCTTGCTTCCATCCATCCTTCCTTCCTTCCTTCCTTCCTTCCTTCCTTCCTTCCTTCCTTCCTTCCTTCCTTCCTTCCTTCCTTCCTTCCTTCCTTCCTTCCTTCCTTCCTTCCTTCCTTCCATTATCAGTTCCTTCCTTCCTTCCTTCCTTGCTTGCTTGCTTGCTTCCTTCCTTCCTTCCTTCCTTCCTTCCTTCCTTCCATTATCAGTTCCTTCCTTGCTTGCTTGCTTCCATCCTTCCTTCCTTCCTTCCTCCCTCCCTCCTTCCCTCCCTTCCTCCCTTGATGGTCAGGCCAGGACTGTGGCCCCAGCTGACCCCTGATGAGGAACCAACGGACGGTGGGTTTTTCCCCTCTTCTGTCACAGGTCTCGCTGTTGTTTGAGGTAGAGAACCTTGCAGTCGCTTCCCCTGCCACTGTCTCCCGCTGCGGGATGGTTTACACGGACTACAGTGACTTGGGCTGGAGGCCCTACGTTCTTTCCTGGATCGAGAAGCGGCCAAAGGTACTTGAAGAGAGGAGCAGAACTTGGTGGGGGTGGGGGGCGGCAGGGATCGCAGGGGTCAGATGGGAGAGAGGTGCCCTGGCAAGGGACCGGCAGCCTCAGCCAGGCAATCCTTGTGACACAGCAGGGTCAGCCGCCTCTCCTCCCTCTTGTACATGCTCAGCACATACCTGCCATGTGTCTGTTTTGCCCCCCAGCACCCGGTCACTGCTGCAGCCCTCCTGGACTTTGTATGGAAAGGCCCAGAGTCACTGCAGCAGGGAAAAAAAGCCCCCGCCCCCAAATAGTCTGCAGGAGAGGCCGGGCAGGAGAGACAATAGATGGAACCTCAAAAGCTCTCAGTGGATGTTGGTTGAAGCCCTCAGATTGGGATGTATGGAAACGAGGAGGGGGACAAATGCCCGCCAGGATGGGATTGTCCGGAAATCAAATTACCACGGGTGGCATTCAATTACCTGGCAGTTCATCTGCCTCTCTGTCTTTTTTCAGGCTGACACAGAAACCCTGCAGCGCATGTTTGACAAATTCACCAATAAGATCCTGACCTTCAAGAAGGACAACTGCCAGGAGCTGGTCCCCATCTCGGAGTACAGCGGGATCGTGGCGCTCTGCAAACTCTTCTCGTCCTTAGCCTCTTCGGAGGAAGCGGTGGGTGGTGAGGCGTGGGCGCCTGACCTCCTAGGCCCGTGACCTGGGGACGAGCTGGCCTTGCTTGTACTGGGCCACCTAGAACACGGATGCCGCCTTGTCCTGCGGTGCCGTGGGCCCCTCCATGGTTCCTGCTCTGCTGCCCCGTCTCCTCGAGAGTCATAAGAACACAAGAAGAAGAGCCATGCTGGATCAGGCCAAAGGCCCATCTAGTCCAGCTTCCTATATCTCACAGTGGCCCCACCAAATGCCTCTCGGAGCACATGGGACTAGATATCTGTCTCCTGATCCCACTCCCCTGCCACTGGTCCTTGAAGTATCCTGGTTTTAAGCCTGGAGATGACACATCTCCATCATGGTTTTGTCACCTGGGATGGACTTTTCCTCCAGGAACCTGTCCAATCCCCTTTTTGAAGGCATCCACATAACTGTAGCTTGAGCCCGATGCGTGATTAAGGACAGATCCTGCCCATTCTCTGTATGGCAGTCTTTCAATTATTTGAAAAGTGCTATCTCATCTCCCCATAGTCCTCTTTTCTGCAGGCTCCCCATGCCCAGTCTTCTTTCAGTCTCTCCTCTTAGGGCTTGGTTTCCAATCCTCTTGGTTGCCCTCCTCGGAACTTGCTCCAGGTGGTCACCATCCCACTTGAAATGTGGTGTCCAGACACTGGACTCAAGATGAGGCCTCACCAGGGCTGACCAGAAGGGGGACTGGTATCTCATGGGGTTTGAAGATTATACTCCAGGTGTCCACATCTCCAGGTTACAAACCATGATAGAGATGTGGAATCTCCAGGCTTAAAACCGGGGTACTTCAAGGGCCAGATGCAGGGGAGTGGGATCAGGAGACATTTGGTGGGACCACTGTGAGATACAGGAAGCTGGACTAGAAGGGCCTTTGGCCTGATCCAGCAGGGCTCTTCTTATGTTCTAACCATGGAGTTAGAAGGGCCTTTAAGACCGTCAGATACAACCTCCTGCTGTAGGCAAGAATCCCGATCCACAGAGATCTGCCGCGTGGTTCTCTCATCCCCTCTTCAAGGCCTCCAGTTCCACAGTCTCAGAAACTCCTGTCCTCTGGTCACCTCCATTGCTCTGTCCCTCTTTGGTCCCCTGGGCTCAGGGGCTTCTGAAAGGCTGCCGGGTACCAACGCGGGTGTCCTTTCCTTCCAGCTGAATCCGGCCGACAGCGAGAACTACACGGCGGTGGTGGAGATGTATTTCATCTTCAGCATGATCTGGTCCCTGTGCGCTGCGGTGGACGAGGAGGGCCGGAAGAAAATCGACAGCTACCTTCGGGAGATGGAAGGCTCCTTCCCTAACAAGGTCTTTTGTGTATCCCTTGCCCGCGCCAGTCATGGTGTTGGGAAGGATCTGGGCGAGGGACCAGGGGGTGGCACCAAAGAGGAGAGATGGGCACTGCAGTCGGAAGTAGGACAGGCAGGAGGGGAGATGAGAACAACTTTCTCCAAGGGAAGAGACTGGATCTCCCTCTAGGAGCCTGTCTGGGAATTGAGGCCTTTCTCTTAATCCCACCTGCAGTAATAATTCCACATAGGCACATTATTGGGTTCAACAAGCCAGGCCTCATGCAACAGCTTCCTCCGCAAGCATGAGTCCCAGGCTCTGTTATTAGTTGCAAAGGCAGGGCATCAGAGGTGGAGCGAGGGTCTACGTGTCAGGATGGTGTAGGGTGTAGGCTGATGAATTCCTGGGAAGGGCTTATCTGATGTAGCAGTGTCACGTAGCAGGGGTCTTGATGAATGACTGCCAGGCAGCTTATTTCCCTACATACCACCTCATGGCCTTGCTGGCTAATGTGTGTGGGGGGGAGGGGGGAGAGAGATAAGAGCAAGCCTGGCTTCCTCTGCATCAGGCCCCCTGGGATCCATTGTCCTGTCATCTGGGGTTTCCCCGCACAGATGGGGTTCAATGCTTCTCAAGTGACCTTGCCCAGGAAGCCGGCTGGGGTTCTTTTTAATCTCTTCCAAGGGCATATCTCTGTATCCACCACCTTCATGGGTGCATCTGATGGGGATAGAAGAGAAGGCCCTTCTCTGTGGCTGCACCCGGACACTGGAACTCCTTCCCACTGGAGGCCAGGCTGGACCCCAGCTTTTGTTGTCCTTCCACAAGCAGGCAAAAACCTTCCTCTTCAGGCAGGCTTTCCCCTTCAGTTAACTGCCTGCCTGAGTGGGGTTTTTAAATGGAAGGTTGCCCTCTTTTGTTTGTAAATGTGTTTTTAGTATTGATTTAATTGACCATTTGAAAAATAACGCTTGTTTGATTTTTAAAAAATATATATATATTTGTAAACACACTGTTTTCAGCTTTTAAATATTGTCCTTTTAATAATGTAACATGCCTTGGTTTTAAGAAGATGGGGTAAAAATAGATAGATAGATAGATAGATAGATAGATAGATAGATAGATAGATAGATAGATAGATAGATAGATAGATAGAGGGAGGAAGGAAGGAAGGAAGGAAGGAAGGAAGGAAGGGATAGACAGATAGATAGATAGATAGATAGATAGATAGATAGATAGATAGATAGATAGATAGATAGATAGATAGATAGATAGATAAGGAAGGAAGGAAGGAAGGAAGGAAGGAAGGAATTAGATAGAGACAGATAGATAGATAGATAGATAGATAGATAGATAGATAGATAGATAGATAGATAGATAGATAGATAGATAGATAGATAGGAAGGAAGGAAGGAAGGAAGGAAGGAAGGAAGGGAAGGAAGACAGACAGACAGACAGACAGAAGACAGACAGACAGAAGATAGATAGATAGATAGATAGATAGATAGATAGATAGATAGATAGACAGACAGACAGACAGACAGACAGACAGACAGATAGATAGATAGATAGATAGATAGATAGATAGATAGATAGATAGATAGATAGATAGATAGATAGATAGATAGATAAAAGCATTAAAGAAATCCTCTAGAGAGAGGGTTTGCCATCCCATACCAGTTGATTTCTTCAAAGCTACTGGGCCTTATTGAGAGCCCTCGGATCTCGCCTTACTTTCCTCCCAGGACACAGTCTACGAGTATTACGTCGACCCCAAGCGGAAGCAGTGGGCGTCTTTTGAGGACAGGCTGCCCAAGATGTGGAGATATCCCTCCAAGTGAGTCCGTCAGCCGGGCTGTTGCTTTGTGAGCGGGGGGGGGGGGAGCTGGTTCTGGCCCAGCGCTGGGGGCCTCTGCCTTGACGCAGGTGTAGAGGCCCGTCTTCTTGAGCTGCCTGCCTCACCTGGAGGGGTCGGGGCGTGTCCTCAGCTTGGAAAATTCACTTTTGTGTGCTCAGGCTTTTCGGGTTTGCCAGCCAAGAGGGGCCGGTATTCATGCCGGGAGAGGCTGAGGGTGTGTTGATCTGAGGGTGGTACCACAAAACTGTCATTTTCCCCAGCTTCTGGTCCCCCGTCTCTAAGGGCCCTGGAAGGTGTCAGAAGGAATGCAGATTTAGAGCAGAGAGAAGGGCCGTCCTTTTTCACCACGGAATTTGCAGAAATTGCAGACAGAATTTGCAGGGAGGGGGAGGGTTCTGTTCAATCGCCCCGAGTCTTGGGAGGCAGTCCTGTGGGAAAAGCTACAGCCTTTGAGAAGCCCCTCAGTTAGTGAAGGTGGGCTTTCTGGAGACATCTGGTTGGCCTGATCCTGCAAAGCTTGGCCAGGATGCTTTAGTCCAAGGAGGGTTTGGGTGGAGCAGGTGAAAAGTCAGAGAAAGGGGTCCCTGCAGACCTCGATCCCCTTCCAAGAAGTTTGGTTCCCGCACTCTTCTCTGGAAGCGGTTCCAGTAAGCTCACCAGCGAAAGGCCATGTTTATGACCTTCTGCTCCCTACGGCTTAACTCACACCCCGCACCCCCTTCCCCGCCTGGCTTATCTGTCGCCCGTGTCCGATTCCTTCCTGGCACCCGCCCGCCTGCCCGCCTGCCCTGCCTTTCCCTGGGACCACCGCCTCGCCCGGCTGGCGGAGTCGCCTGAGACAAATGGCTCGGATCCCAATTCCCGTCGCTGGCTGCCTAATCTGATCAGCGGCCTGAAATTACCAGAACGTGCTCCCGGCGGCTGCCACGGGCTGCCGGTTGCCTGCATCTGAGCGCCGGGCACAGGGACAAGCCATCATTAACTGAGGGGTGGGGTGGGGTGGGTGTTGAGTGCTTTCTTCCAAGCTGTTGGGCTCCGGAGGGGGTGACAGCGGCACAAATGAGCATCTCGTGTTGGATGTCTTCATGCATTTAGGCCGCCGTTCTTCTTGGAGCTGTGACAGCCGCCTCCAAAAGGGACCGTAACGGCACTGGGAGGGGGGGGGCTTACACCGTTTGTTCTTTCTCCCAGGGGGGCTGATGGCAGCAGGGGCTGGGGTAGGAGTGTGGAGTCAAGTTCCAGGATTCTCCAGGGTGGTGGGTGGTTGGAGCAACCCAAGCCCCGGGAGGAAAGCTGCCGCCCCCCCTGAGCCGAGCCTCTCTCCCTCCGCCCGCAGCGCCCCCTTCTACAAGATCATCGTCCCGACCGTGGACACCATGCGCTACAACTACCTGGTGAACGCCCTCATCTCGAACCAGAACCCGGTGCTGCTTGTCGGCACCGTGGGGACGGGCAAAACCTCCATCGCCCAGGGCGTGCTGCAGTCCCTGGACAGCACCAAGTGGGCCGTGCTGGTCATCAACATGTCCGCGCAGGTAACGGGCGAGCGAAGGAGGCGGCCTCCCCATCTCGGCCGTTGGCCCCTGGCCTGCTGGCACATCACAAGGCACCAGGGACCCGCCCGTGTTCTTAGTAGCACCATTCAAGTGAAATGTAGAGGTCCATCCTTCCGTGGGCGGTAAAATGAGTACCCAGCTTGCCGGGGGGATGTGTAGCCTGCACACTGTAATTAAAATTGTAAACCGCCCAGAGACTACTTAAAGTGGTATGGGGCGGTATATAAGCAGAACACTTTGCTTTTGCTTTTTAGACCGCCGCCTGGCAGGGAGCCTATGATTTGGCTTCTGGCCCTGAGCAGGAGTTTGGACACAATGGCCGTAGAGCGTGGGTGTCCAAGCTTTTTGCAAGAAGGGCCAGATTTGGCGAGGTGGAAAATGTGTGGGGGCCGACCCTTCAGCTGATTTGGCCCCCAGGCTGGACTTTGAACAAGCCTCTAGGACAGACATGTCCAAACTTTGGCCCTCCTGGTGTTTTGGACCACAACTCCCAGAATTCTAAGCTTAGATTGCCAGTGGCAAAGGACTGTGGGAGTTGCTGTCCAAAACATCTGGAGGGCCGAAGTTTGGACATGCCTGCTCTAGGACATGCAAGGGGATGGGGAGGATGCTGCAGCAACGGAACCAGGGGCAGGCTAGGCAGGTGGCTGGGGGGGACGGACGGAGGCAGGGAGGGCAGGCAAACTGTAAAACTGTAAGCTGATGTGTCTATCCAGTATGGGGGGAGGCCAGCTGGTGGGGATGCGTGACAGGATGAGCCGGTGGGGAGAAGAGGCTGCGGGCTGCTCAAAATTTTAAAATGGGCCACATTTGGCCCTTGGGGCGGACTTTGGACATGCCTCCCATACAGTCTAGGATTCCGCCCCCCATGGGGCAAAAGAAGCCACCAACTTGCATAAAGGAAGACCTCACGGAGGGCCCCCTTTCCCCTTGCCCACCCCGAACCTCTCCCCCTGCAGACGACGTCCAACAATGTCCAGAGCATCATTGAGAGCCGAGTGGAGAAGCGCACCAAGGGGGTGTACGTCCCTCTTGGGGGGAAGAGTATGATCACCTTCATGGATGACCTGAACATGCCGGCCAAGGACCAGTTTGGCTCCCAGCCTCCCCTGGAACTGCTGCGCCTCTGGCTGGACTACGGGTTCTGGTACGACCGGGTGAAGCAGACCATCAAGTACGTCAAGGTGAGAGCCGGCTCCCCTCTTAGGTGATGATGGGCAACTCGGAAACGAGGTTCATCCCCCCCTCCTAGCCAGGAATGGGCCGCGATGCAAAGGCTGCTTCACCTCCCCCCCCCCCAAACCGCCTGCAATCTTCTAGGGTCCATGTGTGGAATGCTGGGATCGGCGCAGATCCAGACAGGAAGCCTCGGGGAGTCATAGAATCATAGAGAGTTGAGACTTCAAGGGCATCCAGTCCAGCCCCTGCCATGCAGGAACCCCATCACAGTTTTCCTGACAGATGGCCATCCATCCTCTGTTTGAAAACCTCCAAAGAAGGAGACTCCTCTGTGGCAGCATACTCCACTGATGAACACCTCTAACCATCATGAATTTCTTCCTCATGTTTAAATGGAATCTCTTTTCCTGTAGTTTGAGACCATTGCCCTACATCCTAATCTCTGACGCCATAGAAATCAAACCAGCCCCCTCTTCAATAGGACATCCTTTCAAATATTTAAACATAGGGCCTTTTTACACGACCCCTAAGATCCGCTGGCCACTTAAATTCGGACCAGAGATCTTAGGGGTTTGTCGCTCTTCCTGCGTTCCCACTCCCTCCGCACTTCCTGGCTGCTGGCTGCGTGAGGGGAGGGAGAAAAAGAGAAAGAAAAGCATGCCGCTCTGCCTCTCCTCTCTGTAAGGCCATCAAGTCCAACCCCCTCGTCTCTGTAAAAGTAGCTCTTAAAGGGGCGGGAGCCAAAAAACAACAAACAGAAGCAAGGAGAGCCCCGCACTCACTATCCTTACACCGGATCAAATTCAAAGAGCAGGTAGCTGCGCTGGGACTGCTCACTTAGTTGTCTGCAAACTCCGGAGCTGGTGGGGAAACATTTTTAAGCTCCGGAGCTGGGAGCCATTTGCCCCGGAGTTTAGGGGTCGTGTATAAATGCCCATAGCTAGCATATCCCCTCTTAGGGAGTTAACAGGAAATTAAGTGCGACCACACCCACTTTAGCACGTCCCAGCGCAGCTTTCAGGTATCTGCTCTTTGGAGGTGAAAATTATTTGAGTGCGGGGCTCTCCTTGCTTCTGTTTGTTGTTTTTGGCTCCCACCCCTTTAAGAGCTACTTTTACAGAGACGAGTGGCAGAACGAGGTGAGCAGCATGCTTTTGTTTCTCTTTTTCTCCCTCCCCTCACGCAGCCAGCAGCCAGGAAGTGCGGAGGGGGTGAGGACACAGGAAGAGCGACGAACCCCTAAGATCTCTGATCCGACTTTAAGTGGCCAGCGGATCTTAGGGGTCGTGTAAAAAGGCCCTTAGTCTTCTTTTTGTAAGGCTAAACATTCCCAGCTGCCTAAGCAGCTCCTCGTAAGACATTTCTTCCAGACCCTCAATCATCTTGGGTCGCCCTCCTCTGGACCCATTCAAGATTGTCAACATCCTTTTTAAATTGAAGTGCACAGAACTGGACACAGGACTCCAGGTGGAGTCTGACCAGAGCAGAATAGAATGGGACTATCACTTCCCTTGAACTAGACACTATGGTTCTGTTGATGCAACCAAGAATCACATTGGCTTTCCTGGCCGCCGCATCACACTGCTGACATGTTAAATCTGTGGTCCACCAAGACTCCCAGATCCCTTTCACAGGTACTATTTTCCATCCATGTGTCTCCCATCTTTTATCTGTGCAATTCATTCTTTTTACCTAGATGCACCACTCTACATTTCTCTCTATTGAACCCCATTCCATTAGCTTTGTCCCAGGACTCTAATCTGTCAGGGAGTCCCTTCCCAGCTTTGAAAATCTGGGATTATTATTCTTATTATTTCATTGAATGGTGCAGAGCCACCAAGGGCCTTTTTACACAACCCCTAAGATCCGCTGGCCACTTAAATTCGGACCAGGGATCTTGGGGGTTCGTTGCTCTTCCTGCATCCCCACCGCTCCGCACTTCCTTGCTCCTGTCTGCGTGAGGGGAGGGAGGAAAAAAGAGAGGAAAAAATGCAGGCTCACCTCCGTCTGCCGGTCGACCGCCCCGAACCCCGTCGTCGTCCTGATTCCTGTCTCTTAAAGGGGCGGGGGGCAAAAAAATAACAAACAGAAGCGAGGAGAGCCCCGCACTCACCAGATTAAATCTGGACCTGGGGATTTTCACCCTCCCAGAGCAGGTACAAGAAAAGTGCACTGGGACGCGCTTAGGTGGGTGTGGTTGCACTTAATTTCCTGCAAACTCCAGAGCTGGTGGGGAAACAATTGTAAGCTCCGGAGCTGGCAGCCATTTGCGGCGGAGTTTAGGGGTTGTGTACAAAGACCTGTTAGAAAGCGACTGGCACCTTTTGGGCACCTGCCAAAAAAAAGCCAGCTGGGGATTGGGGGGGGACTACAGTGGGTCCCTGGGGACCCCCACATGTTCCACCTTTGCTGGAACCCAGGAGGGCCACTAGGGAGCAGTTGAGCTCACTGCTGCTGCCACCAGCCACCACAGCCGTAACCCTGAACCTGGCTGCACCTGCGACTGGTATTGAAAAGAGGCCGTCTAGACGCCCATTAAATGCAATCACACTTTTAGCGCATCGTCTCGTCCTCAGTCCCCCTCCCCCTCCCCACCGGCGGCGCTGCCTCACTTGTTTGAAAACTCAGCAACCGGTGAATGGCGAGACATTTATGCTGACATAATTGTCCTCTCTGCGCTTTTGGAGAGGTTGTGCCTCTGAATTTTAAAGAACAGTGGCAGGCGGCGGGCGGGAGAGAGGGAAAGGGGGGGTGGGTGGGTGGGTGGGTGGGCATCAGCAGCCTCCGGTTCCCTACCTGAGATTGGCATGTGCTTCCACACAGCTCCGGCAACCTGCAGGGCCCCGATTTGTATGCTGCCTGCCCCCTCGCCCCTTCCTGGGTTCCCTCTGGACCGCATTGAGTGCCAAGCTATCAAAAAAACCCCCAACACTTTTATGGAAAAGAGGGTAGCAGGGAGCGTGGGGGGCTTGAGGAAGAGGGAGGGCGACGACACCAAGAGGGTCCTTTGTTTTCCTTTGGTTTTGATCCGTCGGCTGTTTTGTCTCCCCCAGGACATGTTCTTGATGGCAGCCATGGGGCCCCCCGGAGGAGGGCGCACCGTGATCTCCAGCCGACTTCAGAGCCGCTTCAATCTCATCAACATGACCTTCCCCACAGTAAGGGCTGCGGAGGAGTCGGGCGGGGGAGCACCCCCTCCCCATGGCTTTTGGGGGTGTGCGCTCGGGGAGGGGGGGCCAGGAGCTAATCAGGTCATCACAGGTGGAAAAGTCCCCCTCCTGGGGCCTTCTCTTCTCACATGGAGTGCCAAAACAGGTGGTGGTGGGGAAGCCACCTGTTGGCCTGCAGGTAGCCCACTGGGCTCCTTCAGCTGGCTTTTCTGGTGCCCTCTGCTCCCCGAGATCTAAGGGGGTGTGGAGGGGGGCACAGCTGGATCCAGCCGGCCTTTTTTGCCTTGCTGCTGCTGCTGCTGCTGCTGCTGCTGAACAACCATCAAGGGCCAGCATCAGAATCAAAGCGGCTGAGGCCGGGAGCTGGAAGGGGGTGTGTGTGTGTCTGAGGGCGCCTGAGCAGGACAGGCGGACTCCAGGAGCAGGTTGCCCAGAGCAGTGCTTCGTCCTGCGGAATGAACCACTCCAGACTTGCAGAGCCGGGAGGGACTCTTTAGTTTGGAAAAAAGGCGCCTGGGGGGGGGATAGGATTGAGACGTACAAAATAATGCAGGGCATGAGTCAGGCGGAGAGAGGGACGCTCTTCTCCCTCTCACAAAATACAAGAACGAGGGGACATCCAATCAAACTGAGGGCTGGGAGAATGAGGACAGACAAAAGAAAATATTTTTTTCACCCAGCGCGTTGTTGGTCTGTGGAACTCCCTGCCACAGGAGGTGGTGACGGCACCTGGCCTGGATGCCTTCCAAAGGGGATTGGGCAGATTCCTGGAGGAAAAGTCCATCCCAGGTTACAAGCCATGATGGAGATGTGTCATCTCCAGGCTTAAAACCAGGGTAATTCAAGGACCAGAATGCAGGGGAGTGGGATCAGGAGACAGAGATCTAGTCTCATGCGCTCCCAGAGGCATCTGGTGGGGCCACTGTGAGAGACAGGAAGCTGGACTAGATGGGCCTTTGGCCTGATCCAGCATGGCTCTTCTTAGGTTCTTATGGGCTCCATGGGTCCTTCAAGCCCAGGCCCTGTCCATGGAAGAGGCTCAGTGGGGACTCCAAGGCCCAGCCACCATCTCCACAGCCAGGGGACCTCCTACCGCACTGAGCTCTCCAGCAGTCCTTCAGAACAAGGCAGCCTCCGGTGGCACCTTGACGGCCAACAAGATGCCTTTGGGTGATCTCTGAAGGAATGCCCCAGAGTTCACGGACGCGGGAGCCGAACAAATCACCGGGTTTATTTCTTTCAGGCGCTCTAAGACTCCTGGGTTGTTTTCGGTGCCACCGGCTACCCCTCTCGAAATTTATTCAGAGCCTTTGTTCTCCTCTCCGAGAACCCCGGTGGTCACGTCTGTGCTTTAACGCCGTGTGTTGATTAATGTTTTATTGTGCATTGTTTTACTGTCATTCAAACGTTTTGTGTGGAAAGGTGCCTTGAGAGGGATTTGCATACAAAACTTCTGGACTGAATAGAACGCAGGAGTTTGGGGAGGGAGGGGAAACGCAGAAAGTTAGGGAGGCACCAGCCGTGGGCAAGGCCGGGAACAGAGAGAGGAAGGTCAAATCCTGCCGCTGGTGGCTCTTCTCCGGCCCCATCCGAGGTGTTCTCCGTTTGGGCTGTATCCTCCTCGCCACCGAGCGGAGATGGAAGACTGTGCAGGCCCTTGGTGCCTCCTGGCATGGCCTCAGAGCTGCAGGCCTTCCTGTCCGGAGGGCGGCTTTGGCGGAACGTGTGTGTGGGGGAGTCCCTGCCTGTGGCACAGATCCTGCCTGCCTGCACTTAGGTGGCACTTGGCATAAGTCACAGAGCGCCACTGAGCCTTTGGGGGTAGCCGAGAAAGCCTCTGGCCTAGGATGAACCCAGGATCACAGACTGCCTTTTCACACGACCCCTAAACTCCGCTGCAAATGGCTCCAAGCTCCGGAGCTTAAAATTGTTTCCCTACCAGCTCCGGAGTTTACAGATAATTAAGTGCGACCACGCCCACCTAAGCGCATCCCAGTGCACTTTTCAGGTACCTGCTCTCTGGAGGTGAAAATTCCTGATGCGGATATAACAGTAGTGACTGCCGGGCTCTCCTTGCTTCTGTTTGTTCTTTTTTTGCCCCCCGCCCCTTTAAGAGATCTGAATGCAGTGCCGGGAGGGCAGAATGGAGGTGAGCGGCATTCTTTTTTCTTCTTTTTTTTTTTTCCTCCCCTCACGCAGCCAGCAGCCAGGAGTGCGGAGGGGGTGGGAACGCAGGAACAGCGACAACCCCCTAAGATCTCTGGTCCAAATTTAAGTGGCCAGCGGATCTTAGGGGTCGTGTGAAAAGGCCCAGAGTCTAAGAATCATGGAGGGGGAAGGGTCCCAGATGGCCCTTGAGTCCTGTTTGAGGCAGGAAGCCCAAATGATTAAAGCAGATAGGACAGAAGGGAGGGGGCCGCCGCCCCCTGCCTCGCCGCTACCTTTGGCCTTGGGTGTGCCTGCTCGTCCACGCCTTGCCACCTCTGCTTGACCTCCCCCCCCCCACCCCCGGCTGCTAGGACTCCCAAATCCGGCGGATCTTTGGCACCATGATCAACCAGAAGCTGCAGAATTTTGACGAGGCGGTGAAGCCCGATCGGCAACATCATCACGGAGGCCACGGTGGAGCTCTACAACAGCGTCATCCAGAGGTTCCTGCCCACCCCAGCCAAGATCCACTACCTCTTCAACCTGCGCGACATCTCTAAGGTAGAAAAGGCCAGCTTGGGGGCAAGGGCAGGGAGGGGTTTGTATCGGGTGAGGATTCGTGCCCTCTGAGCCAGGAAGGCCTGGTGGTGGCAGAGGGTGTGGCTCCTCAGCCACCTCATGGGCCTATCTATTCCTTCCTTCCTTCATCAGCTATTTCTTTCCTTCCTTCCTTCTATTTATCCATTTAGCTCCTTCCTTCTATCCATCCATCATCAGCTCCTTCCTTCCTTCCTTCCTTCTTTCCTTCCTTCCTCAGCTGTTTCTTTCTTTCCTTCCTTTCTTCCATCCATCCATCATCAGTTCCTTCCTTCTAGCCATCCATCATTAGCTCCTTCTTTCCTTCCTTCCTTCCTTCCTTCCTTCCTTCATCTATTATCAGCTCCTTCATTCTATCCATCCATCATCAGCTCCTTCCTTCCTTCCTTCTTTGCTTCCTTCATCAGCTCTTTCTTTCCTTTCTTCCTTCCCTCCCTTGCTTCCATCCATCATCAGTTCCTTCCTTCTAGCCATCCATCATTAGCTCCTTCCTTCCTTCCTTCCTTCCTTCCTTCCTTCCTTCCTTCCTTCCTTCTATTCATCTATTATCAGCTCCTTCATTCTATCCATCCATCATCAGCTCCTTCCTTCCTTCCTTCCTTCTTTGCTTCCTTCATCAGCTTTCTTTTCTTTCTTCCTTCCCTCCTTCCTTCCTTCCATCCATCATCAGTTCCTTCCTTCTAGCCATCCATCATTAGCTCCCTCCCTCCCTCCCTTCCTTCCTTCCTTCCTTCCTTCCTTCTATTCATCTATTATCAGCTCCTTCATTCTATCCATCCATCATCAGCTCCTTCCTTCCTTCCTTCTTTGCTTCCTTCATCAGCTCTTTCTTTCCTTTCTTCCTTCCCTCCTTCCTTCCTTCCATCCATCATCAGTTCCTTCCTTCTAGCCATCCATCATTAGCTCCTTCCTTCCTTCCTTCCTTCCTTCCTTCCTTCATCTATTATCAGCTCCTTCATTCTATCCATCCATCATCAGCTCCTTCTTTCCTTCCTTCTTTGCTTCCTTCATCAGCTTTCTTTTCTTTCTTCCTTCCCTCCTTCCTTCCTTCCATCCATCATCAGTTCCTTCCTTCTAGCCATCCATCATTAGCTCCCTCCCTCCCTCCCTCCCTCCCTCCCTTCCTTCCTTCCTTCCTTCCTTCCTTCCTTCCTTCCTTCCTTCCTTCCTTCTATTCATCCATTATCAGTTCCTTCATTCTATCCATCCATCATCAGCTCCTTCCTTCCTTCCTTCTTTGCTTCCTTCATCAGCTCTTTCTTTCCTTCCTTCCTTCCCTCCTTCCTTCCTTCCTTCCATCCATCATCAGTTCCTTCCTTCTAGCCATCCATCATTAGCTCCTTCCTTCCTTCCTTCCTTCCTTCTCATGTGCCAAGGATGTTTGATGGATGCCGCTTGGAGTACAAGGGAGGGGGCCAGACCTGCCTGGGGGGGGGCTCATTCTGCCTCAGGCAAGGAAGCGAGGAACCTGTTTGTGCTCTGCCGCTTGCTCGGCATCAGGGAAGCTTCTCTCCCCACCTTCCTCAACCTTCTCCTTCTTGTCTTTTTGACGTCTTCATCTCTCTGTACGACTTAACCTGAACTCTTTTGCAAACGGCAGGGAGGTGGCCCCTGGCTGGGCCGGGAATCGCCAACTACCCTGAACGCCATGGCTTGAACACAACCATTGTGCGGTGGCTGGGGGAGGGAGGGGGCTAATGGGAGTTGTAGTCAAATCGAGATGACATCAGGATGGGGAAGGCTAGCCTAAAAAGCGTATTCCGTCCACGGGCAGGGTGGGCAGACTGTCCACCACCCAACCCTTTCCCGGTGACAGAGAATGGGGAGGTGGGCAGCTGCAAAGCACAGGAGGGCGAGCGCTCGGTGTTTGTGCTCGTTCTTGGGAGCCTGGGGTGGAGGGCGGGGGGCTGAGAGGAGCAATTGGAATTCCAGGCAAACGGCTCTCCTTTCCTTCCCGCCTGTGCTGCAGAGCTCACATCAAACGGGCACCGCAACTTTGGAGAGAGTTTGAAGCTATCGAACGCCAATCAACATTTGTCCCCGGCCTGAGCCCCTCGCAGCTTGGCTCCCATGCAAACAATTTCAAGGAGGGAGCCGTTTGCCCCGGTGTCATCGTGACAAACACTTTCTGCAGCTCTTGGGGAGATTTGGAAGTTGAATCATGGCAACTGGACTTCTTTTCTTGAGAGACAGAAACGTTTGGCTGCTCATCCAGGCAGCTCTGTCAGACTGAGGAAGATTAGTGGCAAGTCCTCCAATTTCTCGTTCGCCTTGATTTCACGCCACCCTGGTCTGACTAGGCTTCTAAGTTGGGCCAAGGCCTGAATAGGCTTGTTAGGTGGACAGTAGCCCAAATAAGTTCATAGGTGGACCAAAGGTTGCGTAGGTGGGACTTTATCATGCACCCTAGGCCTTTGTCCACCTTATGAGCTATTGCTGAAGTCCTGCTTCAGCAAAGGGTGCATTCAGAAAAGAAGGGAGACTGCAGTCTTGTGATATCTGGTGCAAAGAGATAAAGATGTCCACCGTCCGCACCCAGATGCCAATATTTTATTGAGTTCCAAAGTAGGTCAAGCATACGTGTACATGAAGCCACAAGCAGAAGTTATGATTGGCCTAAACAGTGATAAGTAAAACAATGGAAGTAGTGTAAATCTAGTGCATGCATACTGTATTCCAAGTATGACTTGGGGCCTTTTCACACAACCCCTAAACGCCGCAAATGGCTGCCAGCTCAGGAGCTTAAAATTATTTCCCCACCAGCTCCGGAGTTTACAGATAATTAAGTGCGACCATGCCCACCTAAGCGCGTCCCAGCGCACTTTTCATGTACCTGCTCTCGGAAGGTGAAAATTCCTGATGCGGATATAACAGTAGTGACTGCCGGGCTCTCCTGGCTTCTGTTTGTTGTTGTTTTGCCCCCTGCCCCTTTAAGTTATCTGAATGCAGTGCCGGGACGGCAGAACGGAGGTGAGCGGCATTCTTTTCTTCCTTTTTTTCTCCCTCCCCTCACGCAGCCAGCAGCCAGGAGTGCGGAGGGGGTGGGAAGGCAGGAACAGCGACAAACCCCTAAGATCTCTGGTCCGAATTTCAGTGGCCAGCAGATCTTAGGGGTCGTGTGAAAAGGCCCTAAGCTTCTTGCCATGGGCGAACGTGACAGACTCGCTTGCTGATAATGGCAGCGTTACAAGCTGGCTATTTGAGGCCTGTTAACCCTTTACCAACAAGCTATTCAGATCATGGCCCACCTATGAACCTATTCAGACTATTGCCCACCTAACGAGCCTATAAAATGGAGGCCTCACCACTAACTTTCCTCAGACTGACGAAGCTGCTTGGATGAGCAACGAAACGTTTCAGTCTCTCTAGCAGTCCAGTTGTCATGACTCAACTTCCAAACAAACTCACCTGGATGACAAAGAGTCTTCACAGACTCTCTGGGAGGGTTTCTTGTTCTGAAAGACCCCTCATGTCTGTATGTACCCGTGGCTGAGGTACAGAAGTAGAAATAGGACCACTACTCCACTGGCTGGCCCTGGGTAGGGAGGAGATGGCTGGGCTGGATCCCATGTGAATGGGGCTTATAAGAGTCCCTTGTACCTCCTCCTGAGAAGGAGCAGTTAGAAGCCCAGCGTTGTGAATGCTGATCCCAGAATCTGCCACCCAAAGTGGGCGATAAGGGAAAAGGTGCTTATTTATTTAATCATTATTATTTATTGGTTCTTTTCATGTCTATACCGCCCCATTAGTGCAGAGGCACTCTTCCCAGTGGTTGACAAACAGTTAAAACAAACTACAGGGAACAACAAACACGAAATAAAACATAAATGCCAAATGCACAATCTAAAAACTTAAAACCAGCAGCACAAGCCAGAGGTCTCTGCCACCCAGAGACCTCTTGGTAGTGGGGCGGCTAAAAATCTTGTAAATAAATAAATAAGTAAATAAATAAATTTCAGGGAGGAGAGGCAAGACTGGAGGCGAGGCATTCAATGTTTTTCACTGCCTCCCCCATGAGTCCAGGGAGGGGTCCAGGCATAGCATCTCTGGGAGTTAATTCCATCATGTCGGTGCCACTGCCGAGAAGGCCCTGCCTCTATAGTAGAGGACTTTGGGGTCTCTCTCAGAGGAGGAGCCTGGCCTGAGAAGATCTGCTGGGTTGGGCAGGTGACATTAACGAAAGACCCTCCGACAGGTAACGTGGTCCCAAAAGGTGGAGGGATTGATACGAGAGTGTCAGAACCTTGAACCTGATCGGAGACACGGCTGTCAACCAGGAGAGGCTGCTTGAGAAGGAAGGAGGGCAGGTTCTCTTGTCTTTGGTGTGCCCGAAATACTTTGGGGGTCCTGTTGCAGGTGTACGTCCAAAGAAAGAACCCCTTATTGCTGATCGTTCTTAGCTTTCCATATTGCCTTTTCCATGATGTAAAGTGCCACTTCACACTCATCGTTCCATGCTTTGAGTATTGTCTTTTAATGTTTCTTGCGCACTCGTCTCCAACGTTTGCACAGTGGTCCCCCGCCATTTCACGGTTCATATACTGCAGTCCGGGTATATTGCGGGACCGCAGTATATGAAAGGCAAGGGCCCCTGAGGTAAGCTGCTTGGGCCTGTTTGAGGCCTACTGCACTTAACCCAGGCCTGACAGGCTGCCCCAAATGGGCCTCCGACGGGCTTCCTGGGCCTGTCAAAGGCCCCAGAAGTGGTTTCCAACAAACTGGGAATGACTTCCAAAAAACCGGAAGTGGCTTCCGGATTGCAAGAAGTCACTTCTGGGGCCCAGGAAGCCTGTTGGAGGCCCGTTCAGGGCAGTGCCATGCCCCCCTCCTGACCTGATTCAGCATCCCCATATCGTGGATTTTCAATTATTGCAGGTTGGGTCGGGTCCCTAACCCCCTTGATAGGTGGGGGGATTACTGTATGTTGTCCTTCAGTGCCGTAAGCCGCCTCGGGTCCTTTCCGAGGAGAAAGGTGAGGTGAAGATATTCTAAATAACGTTGTAAGGAAACCAGGTTCAAAATTTCACCGCGCTCCCTTGGGGTTTAGGAAGAAGAATTTCTCCAAGGCTTTTAGAAGCAGAGAAAAGTTTATTTTACAAAGGCACTACCTGTCCTCAGCCGATCATTCGGAAAGTCTGAGGCCCCGAACAATAGGAACACGAAACTTTTATCAATTTCCATTCTGCTCTTCCCCCCCGCCTCTATGTAAAAAGATAACATACATGTTGCAGGTGCATTTTAACAAAGAGAAACAGTTCTAGCTTATTCACACAGGATACTTGCTAGTTAGAAACAATCTTGTAGAACAGTCCTCCTATCATGCTTACGTCAAGATGCTCTCGCCTGCTTTACAGGGATTCATTGTTTCACAGAAAGATACATTCAGCGGTCAGTATACATGGGAATGGAATTTCAAGGCAAGCTGTGTCTGCCTTTTACTTTTGGAACCGAACTCTAGCCATTTTCTTATGCTCTGTGGCTTATTAAAAGAAATACATATGTGTATATATATATGTTTAAGTAATTAGTAACCAGTCACTTTTATGTACAATGACTGCTTATTGATTATACTTAAATTGCCATTCTATCTACAATGACTTTGCTTTGCTGAGTGTTAAAGCAGAATATATGAGTGTAATTGAATATATTAGTATAACCACTTTATTGGCAATGGCTATTTAAACTATATTTGAATACAATACCTAACAACGCTGCCTCTGGCTCCCTTCCTGCCCTTGTCTAGGTTTTCCAAGGCATGCTGAGAGCCCACAAGGACTTCCACGATACCAAAGCCAGCCTGACCCGCCTCTGGGTTCACGAGTGTTTCAGGTAGAGCCATCCGGCTGTTTTTTTTTTTTGTGCCATTGCTGATGAACGGATGCTTTTTTTTTTGGGAGGGGGAGGATTTCCCCCCACCTGTGTGCCCCCCGCTCCCCGCCCCAGCCAGGTTGTCTCACCAGATCTGCTGAAGGAAAACCAAAGGAGGCCACCTTTTCGCTTCTTCTCTTTTGACGGCGTCATTCCCAGGCGGCACTGGTGTCTCCTCCGGAGATGCCCCAAACTTGGGAAAGCTCCCTTGGAGTGGAGGGGGCACGGTTCTTGGAATACCATGGGGGGATGTGGAAGCTGGAGGGGCCCCGGTGGCAAGGGCAGAGTCTGGAGGCTGTCGCCAAAAGACGTGCCCCTTCCGAGCTCCGAGAAAGCTCTGAATGTGTAGCGCAGGCCCAGTGTCATCAGCTGCAGCACGGGGTTCCCGGAAACCGCAAGAGTCCCAAAGCACTCACAGGGTGGGAGGAGAAGCCGAGAACCTCCGTCCGTTTGGCTGGGGCCTGGATTACCTATGGGATGCCCCACAGGCATGCCCAGCAGGAAGACTAGGGGATGTGGGTACGTGGGCAAATCCTGCTTCTTCCAACCCTCCGTTTGGGGGTTTCTTAGCAGTGGGTTTGCCCTTTGTGGGACTGGACCACACAGAGGACTCTGGTTGTGTGAGACATCAGCCACCTTCAAATGACATGGATTTCTCCTCCTCCTTTGCCTCCTTCTCCTTCTCCTTCATCTTCATCTTCATCTTCATCATCTCCTTCTTCTCTTTCTCCTCCTTCATCTTCATCATCATAATCTTCATCTTTTTTCATCCTTTTCATCTTCGTCTCCTCCTTCTCCATCTTCATCTTCTTCATCATCAAAACCTTGTCTTCTTCTTCTTCTTCTTCTTCTTCTCCTCCTCCTCCTCCTCCTCCTCCTCCCCCTTCTGTATTTTCATCATCATAATCTTCTTCTTCTCCTCCTCCTCCTTCATCATCTTCTTCAGGGTCTACTCTGACCGCTTGGTGGACGCTGCCGACATGGAGACCTTTGTGGTCATCCTGAGCGAGAAACTGGGCACCTTCTTTGACTTGACCTTCCACAACCTTTGCCCCAACAAACGTTCCCCCATCTTTGGTAAGCCCTTTGGTCCGCTGCCAGGGAAGAGGGAGGCCGGGAGGCCAAAAGGGTAGCGAGCGGTTTGGGCAGAAGTGCCCGGAGAGCAGCTCCAGAAAGGAAAAGCAGTTCATCAGAGAACCCTCGGTCCACTTGGCCCAGGAGCTGCCCTGCTTTCTTTCATCTGTGCCTTCAAAACCATTGTCACATTGCAGCTGGTTAAGATAATGAGCTTCAGGCGATTGATTGATTAAGCCCCAATGGATCTGGCTTGGGAAAAAGGAGTGCTCTAAAGATGCTCCCCCCCCCTTCTTCTTGAGATGTTGCAGGTCTTAACCCCTGCCTCTCAGCTGGAGGAAGTGCCTTTTCTAAGATGATATCTTAATGCACCATGGTAGTACAGGATTGGAAGGAACATCCTTTAAAAAAAAACTAGTCGCAAGTGTTCATTTGATCAAAATGTTTTTAACAGCGAGGCCGAGGGGATTAGAGTTTAGCCCTAATGAGTGTGCGTGAGAGAGTGCGTCTGTGTTGTGATCTTGGGAGAGGAAAGGAAGGAAGAAGGAGCAATGACAATGATTGCTCGGTTCATAGAATCACAGAATCATAGAGTGGGAAGGGACCTCTGAAGCCACCAAGTCCAACCCCTTCCTCAAGGCAGTCAGGGTCCCAGTCAACGCAGACCAGACACACGATGGTCCCATTTTCTCTTGATGTTCTCCAGCGCTGGAGCGCTCATCACCTCCTGAAGTAGTTAGTTCCATTGTTGTACTGCTCTAACAGTTAGGAAGTTTTTCCTGATAGTCAACCGAAATCTTGATCCCATTATTACATGCTTTGCACTCTGTAATATAATCTCCTCCTCTCTATAATCCCCTCTCAAGGATTTGAAAAGGGCCGCCCTCCCTCCCTTCCCTCTGCTCACTGCAAGGCTACACATCTCCAGTTCTTCCTTCCTAGGCTTGGCTTCCAGTCCCCTGGTTGCCCCAGTGTGAACTTGCTCCAGATTGCCAGTCTTCTTCTTGGGCCCTTTGTACACGACCCCTAAACTCCGCCGCAAATGGCTCCCAGCTCCGGAGCTTAAAATTGTTTCCCCACCAGCTCCGGAGTTTACAGATAATTAAGTGCGACCACGCCCACCTAAGCGCATCCCAGCGCACTTTTCAAGTACCTGGTCTCCAGAGGTGAAAATTCCTGATGCAGATATAATGTAGTGAGTGCCGGGCTCTCCTCGCTTCTGTTGTTCTTTTTTTGCCCCCCCCGCCCCTTTAAGAGATCTGAATGCAGTGCCGAGGTGAGCGGCATTCTTTTCTTCCTTTTTTTCTCCCTCCCCTCACGCAGCCAGCAGCCAGGAGTGCGGAGGGGGTGGGAAGGCAGGAACAGCGACAAACCCCTAAGATCTCTGGTCCGAATTTAAGTGGCCGGCAGATCTTAGGGGTCATTTGAAAAGACCCTTAGCCTCCTGGTGTCCACCAGTTCTGGACACCGGGCTCTAGATGGGCCCTAACAGAGGAGAACGAGTACCTTACATGATTTGGGGACTGTTGTGAGAAGAAGCACACTCTTGCAGTAGCCTCACATTCTGGGGTGTTTTTTTTAGGGGGTTTGCCTCTGTTTGTGGCTAGGGCTGCGGGCTCAAAGCTTCACTGGCTGGGGGCCCTTGGAGGCAGGAATCCAGGCCCCAGAGGAGAACCCCTGCCAGAGGTCTTTCTTGTGTTTTCCCCAGGGGACTTCATGCGCAACGTATACGAAGACATGACGGACATGGGCGTCCTGAAGGCGGAGATGGAGCGGGCGTTGGCCGACTACAACCGGACCCCCGGGGTAGTGCCCATGCGGCTGGTACTCTTCCGGGATGCCATTGAGCACAGTGAGTGAGAGGGGTCGGGAGAGCGTGTGTGTTCATGGCGGCTCTTGGCCAGAGAGTGGATTGTAACACAAACACACACACACACACACACACACCCAGAGCACTGCCAAGAACAGTACGGATGGAACCACAGGGGCAGCAGAGAGGCAGGCAAGGATGGTGTCTGTCTGGGTGGGGCACAGTTAGGCACAGAAGATGACCCAGGAGAGGGTGGGATTTAACTTAGGGCACTGGTTCTCCTCCACCTGTGGGGTCCCCAGATGTTTCTGGACTACAACTCCCAGAAATCCTAGTCAGCTCAGCTAGTGATGAAGACTTCTGGGAGTTGCGGTCCAAGAACATCTGGGGACCCCACCGGTGGAGAACCACTGGCTTGAGGGCACATCCTGACTCGTGGACTCTCCGGCCGCTTCCCAGCGGAGCAGGACATTGAACAGCTGGGCTTTGTTGCTATCTCTTGATTGATCGACTTTTTCCCCTTTTTTTCTTGTTTTGGTAAGGAAAAAGAGGGAAGAAGCCGAAAGGTAACACCGACTGCTGTTTGCAAATGGAACACACTCCACATTATTGTTTTCAGCTCTGTTTATTGACTTTCTTCAAAATATTTTTATCCCGCCTTTCCCCTTTAAAAAGATCCAAGGCGGCTGATCATTAAAAAGGCTATATTTGCAAGCTAAAAACAATAAGTATGTGAGTATTAAAAAATTAAAAAGTGAGTGTTGTATTAAAAATGGTAATGCAATCAATATTAAAACACATTTAAAACAAGAGAGCACGGCCATCCATATAAAATAATTATTACTTACTTACTTACTTAATTAATTAATTAATTAATCAATTAATTATATGTATACATTGGTTTTAGATGCTTTTAGATGCTTTTGTAGATTTTTATACCCACTGTTTTTATCATGTTTTATATTGTAAACCGCCTGGAGTCCAGTCTGGGGAGATGGGCGGTGACATAATAAATAAATAAATAAATAAAAATAAATAAATAAATAAATAAATCTAAGACCATAACAATCACATGGACCATGTGTGGGTAATCTGTAAGTGTTTCTTTCTTTAAAATATTTCCCCCCAAATTTCTCCTTTAAGAAAAAGACCCACAGTGGCTCTCGCAGTTATAAACATCAGAAGCTGAAACCAGTGACTTACCCAGGTGTTTCAAAAGAATTAAATAACCATGATATCGTTGGGCTCTTGGCTCTTGAGGTCTCCGTCGTGCCCCTTGGGCCCCCGCCCGGTGACTGCCCGCTGCTCTGTTTCCCTGCAGTAACCCGCATCGTCCGGGTGATCAGCCAGCCCCGAGGAAACATGCTGCTGGTGGGCATCGGAGGCAGCGGGCGCCAGAGCTTGGCCCGCCTGTCCTCGTCCATCTGCGAGTATTACACCTTCCAGATCGAGGTCTCTCGCCAGTACCGCAAGCAAGAGTTCCGGGAAGGTGAGGAAGTCCCCTGGTCGGCCGCTAGAAGCCAAACGGAAGATCCAGGCCCCTGGGACTCCTCTGCCCCCCTCCTTTGCGCTGACCCTCGTGGTCTGGCCTTTCTTTCCCCTAAAGCAGAGACACATCCACTGGCGGTGTGTGTGTGGGGGGAACAGAGATGGAGACGGTTACGTCACGTCCATTCTCGTCCCTGGAGGAGGAAGTTCGTTGTATGTTGATGTCGATTGCGGTCACGTGGTCTTCTTCCGGTTCTGTCCCTGTTCACATGTATGCACAGGCGTGATGGATGATACCGGCATGACTGTTACCGCACGTCCTCGTTCCGTGATGAGATGTGAAATTCCATGCCTTTGTTCTCTGTTGTTGTTGTTGTTGTTGTTGTTTTTGGCCCGACCTTCCGTTTTTCGATGTTTCGATTCTCTGAAGCCTTGCCTTCAATGCATTACGGAGCTAAGTTTGAGGCATTTGTCTTTTAATCTCACGTTGTGTGATGAGCTTTACCTCACGGGCACTTATCTCGGAACGAGAAGCGTGACGAGCAGATTCCCCAGGCCAGGGAGGGGAATCTCTCATCCCGCTTAAATCACAGTTCAGGGGGCATGGTCGGGACACACTCCCTTCGTCACGCAATGGGCATGCGTTTAGATTACTTCGTACCGGTCCCAAGTGGGACCGCGAACAGCGATGAGATGGACGTGAAGTATCAGCCAGAGTTTCAAGATGCCTGGAATAATGGTCTACGTAGCCCTGATCCTGGTCTCAAAAGCTCAGGCTCGGAACCGTTGACCATTGTTCCAGGCATCTTGAGCCTTTGCTTCCTGTCTGCACCATTGCTTTCCCTCCCCATAGACATCAAGAAGCTGTACCGCCAGACAGGGGTGGACCAGAAGCCGACCACCTTCCTCTTTGTGGACACCCAGATCGCCGACGAATGCTTCCTGGAAGACATCAACAACATCCTCAGCTCTGGCGAGGTGCCCAACCTCTACAAGCCGGAGGAGTTTGAGGAGGTGGGAGCCTAAGCGGCATACAAGAGAGGGAGGGAGGGAGGATTGAACCCTTGATGGCTGGGGCCGAACTCCGTCTCCAGTCTGCCCTGTGCTTCTCCTGGCTGGAACCGTGAGCGTGTCTGGATCGACACACCAACAGGAAAGGGGGGAAAGAGAAGGGGCCGTTTGCAGCTTAATCGTGCAGTCCATACATTGCCCTCACACACACACACACACACACACACACACACACACACACACACACACACACACACACACACACACACACACACACACCGGCAAGCTGGGAACTCAATTTATCGACCTCGGAAGGATGGAAGGCTGAGTGAACCTTGAGCCGGCTCCCTGAGCAGAGTTTGGGCTGCAATACTGCAGTGCAATCGTTGCGACCACTCAGGGCTGTTGCTCAGGGCAGTGTTTTAGCTCCAGGACGTGGTTTTGGAAACGTGGGTGGATTCGGAAGGACTGTGACTGTGAGCGTGCACAGACATCTTTCAGTTGAATCTTTAGTAACAGCAGGCCTTTGCCTTCCCACCCCGGGCATTTGGAGATTAGGTGTCGAAGTTTCCCCATAAATCTGCCACGTGCAAACACACGGGAGTCCAAATTATTTCCCTTCCCTTAAGAAGTCCGAAGAATCTGCTCTGTCTTGGCCCGATGGATGGTCCCCTCCAGGCCAGGGCAGGCCTCCTTCCGTTGTCAAGCACTTCCAGGTCCTCCAGCAGAAGGAAGCTCCTATGTAAACTGGAGGTGCCCCAGGACTAACCCTGGCATTGTGTGCCTATGAAGGAAGGGTCGTTTCCCTGCTTCCTCTCTACCCCCCCCCCGCGCATACCCTCCTGGTCCTGCTGCACAACTGGCCTGAGGGCTTTCCCTTAGATTAGGCATGTCCAAACTTCAGCTCTTCAGATGTTTTGGACCACAACTCCCAGAATTCCAAGCCTGTATTTCCAATGGCAATACAGGACTTTGGGAGTTGTGGCCCAAAACATCTGGAGGGCCGAAGTTTGGCTAAATGGAGCACCCACCGTCCACCACTGCGCCTCCAACACACCTTCCAAGCACCTCCGGCAAGGAACCAGGTGTACCTTGGCCCACTCAGGAGAGGATTTTGAACCAGGTGTCGCCCACCACCACCAGCCCCCCTAATGGTCATCTGAGGACAGCTACACCCGGGCATGTGCCAGCCTGACCACCCTTCCATTCTGCCCCTCTCTGGAGGTTTCAGGGGCGTATCCAGATGTGGGTGCCGGCGGAGCAGGGCTTCCTTGACTCGGGAGGGTCCCCGGTTTCCTGGTGGCTTCTGGAAGGAGCTTTAATAGAAGCAAGTCTCCCCCCCCTTGCAGCCCCTCAACTGTTTCTCTCTCTCTGTCTTTCAACCCCAACCCCAACCCCCATCCCGCCACCCCCCTCAGATCCAGAGCAACATCATTGAGGCGGCTCGGGCAGAGGGTGTCCAGGAGAGCCTGGACAGCCTCTTTGCCTACCTCATCGAGAGGGTGCGGAACAACCTTCACGTGGTGCTGTGCCTGAGCCCCGTTGGGGATCCCTTCAGGTGAGGAGGAGGAGGAGGAGGAGGAGGAGGAGGTGGAGGTGGTGGTGGTGGTGGAAGGGCTGTCTAGACAGGCGAGGCAGCAGCTTCTGCTCAGAGCAACAGTGACCTCTGGTGGACCACAGCAGCTGGGACCAAGGAAGGATGCTGCCTGGTTTGAGGGGTTGGGAATGATGCTCCTTCGGGGATGTGAAATCTCCAGGTTTAAAAAACCAGCGTGCTTTAAGAGCCAGATGCAGGGGAGTGGGATCAGGAGACAGAGATCGAGTCTCGTGGGCTCCCAGAGGCATCTGGTGGAGCCACTGTGAGATACAGGAAGCTGGACTAGATGGGCCTTTGGCCTGATCCAGCAGGGCTCTTTTTATGTTGGGTCTAGTGTTTCCGCTCTATTCTGAGACATTTATTAGCCGCCCTTCATCTCCAGACAAAAGAATTTTTTTTTTACCCAGCATGTTGTTAGTCTGTGGGACTCCCTGCCACAGGAGGTGGTGGTGGCATCTGGCCTGGATGCCTTCAAAAGGGGAATGGGCAGATTCCTAGAGGAAACGTCCATCCCAGGTGACAAACCATGATGGAGGTTTGTCATCTCCAGGCTTAAAACTGGGGTGCTCCAAGGGCCAGATGCAGGGGAGTGGGATCAGGGGACAGAGATCTAGTCTCATGTGCTCCCAGAGGCATTTGGTGGGGCTACAGTGCACTAGATGGGCCTTTGGCCTGATCCAGCATGGCTCTTCTTAGGTTCTTATATGTTCTTATGGACCTTCCAGATCCAGGAGAAGAAGGCAGGGGGGAGGGAGGCGGGGAGGTGGCCCAGGGCAAAGGCCAGACAGTCAGCCGAGGGCACGAGGGGCAAGCGGAGGCAGGGGAATGTGGGCAGGGGCCGGGGTGGGGTGGGTGTGATGGTAGGGGTGCGAAGGGCATCATGGCTCCCTCTTCCCCTTGCTTCAGGAACCGGATCCGCCAGTACCCGGCATTGGTAAACTGCACCACCATTGACTGGTTCTCCGAGTGGCCCAAAGATGCCCTCCTGGAAGTGGCCGAGAAGTACCTGGAGGGCGTGGATCTGGGCAGCGTGGAGAAAGGAAGCCTCGATACGGTGAGAGAGCCTCCCGGGAGGACTCCACGGGGAAGGCTAGATGGCTCAGTGGTCTAGTATTACAGTAATGGCAAACTTCGGCCCTCTAGATGTTTTGGACCACAACTCCCAGAATTACAAGTCTGCATTGCCAATGGCAAAGGACTGTGGGAGTTGTGGTCCAAAACTTCTGGAGGGCTGAAGTTTGGCCACCACTGGGAGGTCCCTGGCCGTGAAGCCAGAGGTCACGAGTTTGATTCAACCTCACTGGGCCTCCTTTGACAGCGGCTAGACCCCATGATCCAGAGGGCTCCTTCCACTTCTACCGGTCTCAGATGATGATGATGATGATGATGATGATGATGATGATGATGATGATGATGGCTGGGAGGACTGAAACAGGTGGCCTGATCTTCTCCTCCTCCTCCTCCTCCTCCTCCTCTTCCCCCCCCACCAGATGCACAAGCGGGTGGCCAAGATCTTTGTGACCATGCACTGGTCCGTGGCCAGGTATTCCCAGAAGATGTGGCTAGAGCTTCGGCGCCATAATTACGTCACGCCCACCAACTACCTGGAGCTGGTCTCCGGCTACAAAAAGTAAGGAGGGCCTTGGGGAGGGGGGAGTTCTCTGGCGGGGCAGCCGGGGTGGGGCGGGGGAATGGCAGAGGGATGCTGGGCTGGTCAGGATTCCTGGAAGCTATAGTTCGAGAACATGGGAGGACCTGAGTTTGGGGACGGCTGTCATCAATTGTGGCTTCTCGCTGAATCAGTTTGGTTAGTTGGGGGTTAGGTGCACAGCTGTGCACTGGCTCCGCTCCTGTCCGCTGCTCCCGTGTCAGAGAAGGGGCCCCGGTGGATCTTCCAGAGGGATGCTCCAAAGATCCAGTTTAATCCGCTGTGGTTTGTAACACAGGGCCTTTTCACACGACCCCTAAAATCCGCTGGCCACTTAAATTCCGACCAGAGATCTTGGGGGTTCGTTGCTCTTCCAGAGGGATGCCCAAAGATCCAGTGCGTGAGGGAGGGAGGAAAAAAGAGAGGAAAAAATGCAGGCTCACCTCCGAAGCCGCCCTTTGTCGTCCTGATTCCTTCTCTTAAAGGGGCGGGAGGCAAAAAAAAAAAAAAACAGAAGCGAGGAGAGCCCGGCACTCACCAGATTACATCTGGATCTGTGGATTTTCACCCTCCCAGAGCAGGTACAAGAAAAGTGCGCTGACACTTAATTTCCTGCAAACTCCGGAGCTGGTGGGGAAACAATTGTAAGCTCTGGAGCTGGCAGCCATTTGCGGCGGAGTTTAGGGGTCGTGTACAAATACCCACAGTCCTCAGCCAAGAGTGACACCAACAGGTTTTGTCAGGCAGAAGGTTGCCATGGACTGCAACTCGCTTTGTCAGATGCACAGAGAACCTCTTCATTAGGCGGAGTTTTTGGCACCCAGGGAAGCAGAGAGGTCCAAGGGAAGGAAGGGATTCTTACTGGCCATGAAGAATCATGAGGAGCACCCCAGAGCACAGAGAGACAACTCCTAGTTCCTTGAGAGCTCCTTGCCCTCTGAAGATGCCGGCATCACAGAGTCTGGTAAAACGTCAGGAAGAAAAACTTCCAGGACACGGCCAAACCGCCCGGAAAACTCGCACCAACAATCAAGGAATGTCATGGGGGCCTTGTATGCAGATCACAGGGGTGGTCATCATGGAAGGGGCGTGGAGGATGAGGGCCTCCAAACATCAGTGGATGGAGAAGCATTTATCAGGCAGAGAACAGCCTTGCCCTGCAGAGTTAAAAACAGCCATCTGTATGCAGCCATTGTGTGAGATTGTAAGAGGGTAGGGAGTGACACTCCGTTGTCGACTGTCTCCCGGCAAAATGTCCCCTCGTGGTCTGGGGCCGTGCGGGGACGGGGTGGCATCTGGAGCTTGCACTGAGTTGGACGACCACCTGTAAACTGAGGCCGAACCCTGACAAAACAGAGGCCCTTCCATTGGCCAGATGGGCAGGATATAAATATAACAGTAAATAAAATAAAGAAAATAAATTAGGTACTTCTCATGCCTAAAGACCTGGATGTCCATTCTGGACCAGGCTGAAGGTCATTCCCCTGAAAAACAGGTGTAGAGGTGCAAAGGGTGAGTGGTGAAGGGCACCTTTTACTTATTTTATTATTTTATGTATTTCTTACATTTGTCTACTGCCTGGTTTGTGCCCGGTTTGTGCATAGCACTCTCTGGGGCACTTCAATATCCTAAAGCATCTAGATGAGAACTGGCATTAAAACCCACAGCTGAATCAAAGCAGAGCAAAACGCATTAAAAAACAGGAGAGGCGTAGTCTCAATTTCGATTTACTGTCATTGTTCATATACACATAGGCGGTTACTTCACGTCCTACCTTGTTACGTGATTACGTTTGTACCGTGACACCGTTGTTTGCGGTCACGTGGTTTTGTCCCTGTTCAGTCCCTGTTTCCGTTTCCTCACAGGCGTGATTACTTGTCTCGTGACAACTGTTACTTCACGGTCTTGTTCCGTGACAAATTCTGAATTTGTCTTGCTTTCTTAACCCCCTTTTTAAATATCATAAATAAAACTTTTTCGATATTTCGATTTACTGGTCTTCCGGGATTTACACGTCAACTCAGTACTTTTTTTAATAAACGTTTGCACTGCATGGTGTTTCCTGTAGGGAAACCAGAGTTGAATGTCGCTTCAGCCGCTGACCACTAGGTGGACACTGGTTGTTGCGTGACAGTTGTTACCCCACGGTCCCTTGTCTCGGAACAGGAACCAGAAACCAACCGTGACAAGAGAATACCCCAGCCCAGGGGCAGGTATGGCTTGTCACGCTCTGTTCCCGGTTCCAGAGGCGTGGTCAAGGCAACTTTTTGCTGTCACGCTATGGATGTGAAGTAATTTTTTTTGTACCGGTCTGAAGTGGGAAAGCAAGTAGGGAGAAACAGGATGTGAAATAACCACCATAGTCTCTACACATGCAACTAAATTCACAAGGAAATGCAGGAAGAGGAGGCATAAGGTCAGGCCAGGCCACATAGATAGGCTTTGCTGTCCGGTCACGGCCTACAACTGTGTCTCTGGGTGTGGGAGTGAGGGCCAGAGCTATGGGTTCCGGGCCGGCGCACCCACAAGGAGAACATGGCCACCGCTTCCCTCCCCCGGGTCCCTGAATCCAACCTTCGCTGTCAGGTGTTCAGATGCCTTTTACTAACCTTTGTCTGTTCTTCATTCCTGTGGAGCAAACAAGTCCTGCTGTGGAAAACAAATGTCCAGTTGGACTACTGTAGTGGGTTGTATGTGGCCCTGCCCTTGAAGGCAGCAGCCTGGGCGCATTTCAGCTGGGGCAGAACACGGCAGCCAGGATTGTGAGCCGTGAATCAGTCTACCGATTCTGAAAGAGGTGTGCCGTCTTTTTCTTCTGAGCTCGATTCAAGGCAGGGTTAAAGCTGTCAAAGTCGCAGGGCCCCCAAATGAATTCCTCAACCTGCTATCAGCCTGCCTATAATTCTGGATGATCAGAGGAGGCTCTTTGCCCCGGTGCCAACCAGGGAGAGCTGCCTTCTCCCTCCAAACAACCCCACTTGTGAGAAACCATGCCCGTGGAGGGCAACGGGCGCCAACTCTGCAGCCGTTTTGGAAAAAGCCCAAACCTTGATTGGGGCCCAAGCGTTTTGAAATCAGCAGAGACTGTTGGCTGCGTTATTTGCGGTGCCTTTCTTCATTTTCAGCACATGTTTTTGGGTCGTATGGCGTTGCTCCAGCTACCTTCTTGTACAGGCATCACAGAGAAATATCTCCACCTAAAAGGAAAGCCCGTAGGGGCCAAAATCTCAGCTTTGCATCCAGAACGGGCTGTGCCCTCAGCTCTCTGCTTAGGAAGAAAATCTTGAGGTGGTGACGGAGAGCTTGGTTGAAACCATTGGAGCCACGTGTGGCAGCAGCGAAGAGGGCAATTTCTAAGTTAGCGATCTTTAGCAAAAGAAGTAGAAATAAAACCTCGATCACCACTCCGCAGCCCTTTCATAGCTCTGTAATTAGACCGAACCTGGAATCCTGTTCACTGCGTCTGAAAAAAAGGGATATTTATCTAATTTGTTTATTTGATTTAAGCATCGCCCATCTGGGCCACTCTGGGTGGTTTACTACAGGAACAAACAAGAGCCAACGCCATCAAATTAAAATAAAATACAAATCCAGTTAATAAAAAGGGATGAACATATGCTCCATACTGTCGAGTGTGGGAGGGGAAGGGAGGCTGGCAAGCGTTCTGCTCTAAGTTTGAATCTGAGTCTTCAGGTCCCATTTTTTTGAGTCCAGGTCCCTCAAGTTCGAACTTGAGGATTTCCCCGGGGGGGGGGGATGCATGCACAGACAGCATGCCTGTAAGGGAAGCCAGGCTTAGCACATGCGCGCGGGCCCAAGACAGCTGGCCGACATCCCTTCCTGGAGCCGGCTGCTGCCTCGGTGCCTCATGCCACCATTGGCCTACCAGCTTGGTGGCACATGTGTGGGTGGGGCCAGTGGCCGGCTCCTGGGGGAGAAGGGACCTGACATCGTAGCTCGGACAAATGGATCCAATTCATGATTCGGGTCTGAGTCTTTAAAACACGACCACCCAAGCTGAGTCTGAGTCCCAAGTCACTGCTGCGACTTAAGTGTGACTTGGGACTCTCAAGTCCCCATCCTTGGCAGCCGAAGAGATTTTGGGGCCAGCGCCACTCCTCTGAAGGGAAGGAGAGATGATCTGGGGCTCTTTAGTGTAGAAGAAAGGCAAAGAAGTGGATAAATGGGCATTAACTTATGCACAATGTGAGAAGGGTGGATATGGAGGGGATTTCCTCTCCCTCCCCCACCAGTATCCTAGAGCAGGCCTGCACAACAGGTAGACCGCGGGCTACCGGTAGCCTGTGAAGGGTTCAAAATTAGGCCACTACAATAAATTTAAAAAGTGAGGGGATAAGTTCTCCACACCTCCCTCCCCCATCCCAAGGACCACCACTGCCCCAGCAAAGTTCTGGGTCTGCCAGCCCACTGTCTCAGGTGAGCTGGGCAGTTCAAGGGCCATGATGCACTGAAATCTGTTCCCTCCAGAACAGATTAATTGGTTTTCAATCCATTCCTATGGGAAACCGCTGCTCTACTTACAAAGATTTTTACTTATGAGCATGTGCTCGGAACGGATAAAATTCGTAAGTAGAGGTTTTAGTGTCGTAGCCCTCAGGCACTTTGGGCTGGAAAAAGTAGACCTTGGCCTGTTCAAAGTTGAGCAGCCCTGTCCTAGACCTTGAAGCTTCATGGTGGGGAATTCCTCGGCCGGGGAAATGAATGCTTTTCCCACACCACACATGGTTCACCACCTCAAAAGTTTTTGAGCCGTGAGCAGAGGGTTTGAGAGGGAGGGGGGATACCAATGGTTTGGGGCCCTTCTGTGGGTCCCTCCGGGGCAGGGGGCACCCCTGAAGGCCTTGCCTCCCGTCCTTCCTCTCAGGCTCCTGGCGGAGAAGCGGAAGGAGCTCTCGGACCAGGTGAACAAGCTGCGCAACGGTCTCTTCAAAATCGACGAGACTCGGGAGAAAGTGGAAGTGATGACGGTGGAGCTGGAGGAGGCCCGGAAGAAGGTGGCTGAGTTCCAGAAGCAGTGCGAGGAGTACCTGGTCATCATTGTCCAGCAGAAGCGCGAGGCCGACGAGCAGCAGAAGGTGGGCAGCCCCAGCCTGGGCTCAAACCCTCGAGAAGGCAGGCTGGCGGGAGGGGGGTATATGATTTAGACGTACAAAATTATGCAGGGCATAAGTCAAATGGATAGAGGGAGGCTCTTCTCCCTCTCACAAAACACCAGAACTAGGGGACATCCCCTCAAACTGTGGGCTGGGAGAGTGAGAACAGATGAAAATATTTATTTTACCCAGCATGTTGTTAGTCTGTGGAATTCCCTGCCACAAGGTGTGGTGATGGCCTCTGACCTGGATGCCTTCCAAAGGGGATTGGACAGATTCCTGGAGGAAAAGTCCATCCCAGGTGACAAACCATGAGGGAGATGTGTCATCTCCAGGCTTAAAACTGGGGTAATTCAAGGGCCAGATGCAGGGGAGGGGTAGCAGGAGACAGAGATCTAGTCCTGTGCACTCCCGGACACATTTGGTGGGGCCACTGTAACATACAGGAAGCTGTACTAGATGGGCCTTTGACCTGATCCAGCAGGGCTCTTCTTATGTTCTTATGAGTCACCAACCACCCTGGATCGTTTCTCCTGCTCCCCTTCTCCCCACAGACGGTGACGGCCAACAGCGAGAAGATTGCGGCCGAAGAGATCAAGTGCAAAGCTTTGGCTGACAACGCCCAGAAGGACCTGGAGGAGGCCTTGCCGGCCTTGGAAGAGGCCATGAAGGTAGCCAGGGGCCTCGGATGCCCAGCGATCCATACGGCTGGGTGGGAGACGGAGCCAGTGGCCTCCTTGCTGAAATCGTTAAAGGGGGTTTTAGCTGCTTTGCCCCGCCTGCCACCCGCCCTCCCGGGTGGGTCATACTCTGCACTTTCCCTAAGGAGGCCTCCTTTGTCTGTCCATCTTCTGTGCCCCGTGACCCTCCCTTTGGGGCAGCCTTCTCCAAACAGCCCCGGCGCCTTTTCTCCTCGCAGGCTTTGGAGTCGCTCAACAAGAAAGACTTGACCGAGATCAAGTCATACGGCCGGCCGCCCACCCTGGTGGAGACCGTCATGCAAGCCGTCATGATCCTCCGAGGCAACGAGCCCACCTGGGCGGAAGCCAAGAAGCAGCTGGGTAAGGGATGGCCGAGGGGTCGTGACGGAGGCCCCGGGTCCGTGAGTGGTCCAGCCAGGGCCCTTCATCTCACAGGGCGTGGGTTTTCTCTGGGCAGCTCTTGAGGAACTCTAGTTGAGATCTGGATGATCACACATGGGAGAAGAGGTCACCGTTTCCACTTGTGTCAAAATTCAGCTGGTACCCACAAATCCCAGCTTCCCCTTGGTCAGACCCATCAGATCATGTTCAGAGGCTGCGTTCTACGATGCGGGGGGGGGCTTCCTTCTCTGGTTCTGGACTTCCTGGAGGCAGCTCTTGGGTGGCTCGCCCTGGGAGGAGAGGGAAGGAAGGGGACCCCAGCTTTGGTCTGGCCCCGGGCAGTGGGCGGCCTCTGACCTCTGCCCGGTTTCCCCACTCAGGCGAGCCCAACTTCATCAAGCAGCTGGTCTACTTTGACAAGGACAACATCTCCGACAAGGTGCTCAAGAAGATCAGCGCCTATTGCTCGCAGCCGGACTTCCAGCCGGACATCATCGGGCGGGTCTCGGTGGCCGCCAAGTCCCTCTGCATGTGGGTGCGAGCCATGGAGGTGAGCCCGGAGGCCGAGGGAGGGAAGCTGCCCTGAGAACGAGAATGCAGAACTGGCTGGGGATGAGACTTGTTTAGATAGCTTTATTATGTTTTATTTATGTTGTGTTGCTTATTTATTTATTTATTTATTTATTTATTTATTGTTGCATTTGTATACCGCCGCATCTTCCATAAGGAACTCGGGGCGGTGAACAATAAAAACAAACAGGGAAGACAAGCAAAAATATAAATAGAAAACAATAAAAAGTAGGGAGGTACAATTACCCCCCCCCACAAGAGATGGCATTGGCGGCGAGACAAAGGAGGAATAATAATAATAATAATAATAATAATAATAATAATAATAATAATAATAATAATAATAATAATAATAATAATAAACTGGAAAGGTCGCCAAAAGCCTCCTTGAATAGGTGGGTTTTCAAGGCTTTCCTGAAGGCTGGCAGGGACACTGCAAGGCGCAGCTCACTGGGACGTTGGTTCCGCAACATGGGACCCACCACAGAAAAGGCGCGGTCACGTGTACGTGATTTCCATGCCTCTCTGGGTGTGGCCACCCTCATTGAGCGCGCCTGCACCATTCTCATGGGTCTGGACCCAGTTGACTTCTGGGAGATACGCTCCGCCAGGTGCTCTGGTCCCAATAGTGTTTATGTTTGGGCTTGTATTTTTGTATGTGTTTGATTTTTGTAAACCGCCCAGAGTGGCCTTGTTGATAGATGGTGCAGTATATAAATCTGATTTATAATAATAATAATAATAATAATAATAATAATAATAATAATAATAATAATAATAATAATAATAATAATAATAATAATAATAATAATCAGCTGAGTCCCCCACATGTAGACTCTGCAAAGAGGCAGATGAAACTATCGACCATATATTGAGTTGTTGCAAGAAAATTGCTCAGACTGATAACAAACAGCGTCATAATGTAGTTGCTCAAATGGTCCACTGGAATTTGTGTCACAACTATCACCTGCCCATAGCAAAGAACTGGTGGGATCATAAGCCTGAAAAAGTGACTGGAAATGAGCATGCAAAATTACTTTGGGACTTCCGAATAAAGACAGACAGGGTTTTGGAGCATAATACCCCGGATATTGTGATTGTGGAGAAGAAAAAAGTAAGGATCATTGATGTTGCTATACCAGGTGATAGTAGAGTCACTGAGAAACAACTTGAAAAAATTACCCGATAACAGGATCTCAAAATTGAACTTCAGAGACTCTGGCATAAACCGGTACAGGTGGTCCCAGTGGTCATCGGCACGCTGGGTGCGGTGCCTAAAGAGCTAAGCAAGTATTTAGAAGAAATTGGAGTTGACAAAGTCACCATCAGTCAGCTGCAGAAGGCCACCTTACTGGGATCTGCTCGCATAATTCGCCAATACATCACTGAGTCCTAAACGTTCGACTAGTGATCAGTAATATAAAATCCAGCGTAGATAGCTGTGTGGTTAATTAAATAATAATAATAATAATAATAATAATAATAATAATAATAATAATAATAATAATAATAATAATAATAATAATAATAATAATAATAATAAATGGGCCGTTGGTGAGCAGGTGTTCGGCAGAGAGGCCGCCCGGTTTCTGTGCCGTGCCGGCTCCAGGCCCCTCTTTGCCCTGCTCCCCTGCCCAGATGTATGGCCGAATTTACCGAGTGGTCGAACCCAAGCGTGCGCGGATGAACGCCGCCCTGGCCCAGCTGGCCGAGAAGCAGGCCGCCCAAGCGGAGGCTCAGGAGAGGCTCCGAGAGGTGAGTCTGAGGGCGGCCATCTGGGCGCTGGGTGGGGTCATGGGCTCCTTCCTTCTCACCCCCTTTCTGCCTGATGTTCCTTCCCTAACCGGGAAGGCCCCTGGGGCTTTGTCTCTTGCGCCCCACCCGCGCCTCCTGAGAGAGAGGCTCTCGCCAGTGGATGAGCCCGCATGGGGCGCTCCTCCTTGGACCACTTCCGCTCCCTGGCCTCTCAGGTGGCAGAGAAACTGGAGATGCTCAAGAAGGAGTACGAGGAAAAGCTGGCCCAGAAGGAGGAGCTGCGGAAGAAGTCGGAGGAGATGGAGATCAAGCTGGACCGAGCCGACAAGCTGGTCTCGGGGCTGGCCGGAGAGCGAGTCCGCTGGGAAGAGACGGTCAAGGTAAGGCCCGGCCCGCAGCTCTGTGCCGCCTTCCTTGCACTAAGCCAGGCCCGAGACATTCCAGAGAGGCCTGTTGGTGGATCTCCTTCCCTGCCTTGCACCAGACCCCCCCACCCCCCACCCCACTGGCTTCCTGCTTTTGACGGTCCAAATCCGAGGCTCCCGCAAGGATGGGCAAAGGTTTGGGAGGTCCGGGGGTTGCAGCCTGAGAGCTTTGTGTCTAGAGCAGTGTTTTTCAACCTTTTTTGGGCAAAGGCACACTTGTTTCATGAAAAAAATCACGAGGCACACCACCATTAGAAAATGTTAAAAAAATTAACTCTGTGCCTATATTGACTATATATAAAGTAATTCTCTTGAATAGGAATCAAATAAACACAAAGTAAGTATTTTATAATTACTTTATTATGAAATAGTAAGTAAACAGAAATATGAAAAATTATAAAATACTTTATTCCAACCTGGGGCCTGAACACAAAGCTGATATTCTTCAGCTTTTCCAACGGCACACCAGGCAACATCGCGCATCGCGGCACACTAGTGTGCCGCGGAACATTGGTTGAAAAACACTGGTCTAGAGAGAAGAAAACACACACACAGAGGGAGATGGCGGGTGTCGGATACTCCAGAGAGGTTCCCACTTGGCCTCCTGTGGGGGGAAGTCCATGTTTTTCGTCTGCGACAGGGCTGTAGGTGGATTCCGGGTTTCATTCCCTTTATTTCTTTATTTTATTTTAAAAAGCAACACAGAAAAAAATAACAATAATAAAAAAATACATACATATATCAGTGCTCCCCAGCCCCCGGGACCATCTGGAAATCTTCTTGTGTTATCATCGTCTTCCTCCTCTTCTTCTACAATTCTTTATAGTCCTCTTTTCCAGAAGAGTATAGAGTCATTATTAGGTTCTTTCCCTTTCCCTTTTATTAAAACATATTCAATAAATTTCTCCCATATAGCATAAAAATATCTTTCTTACATTCCCCTCTCTTAACCTTTAAATTACAAGACAATTTATCATTTGTAGCAGTGGTCCTCAACCTGTGGGCCCCCAGATGTTCCTGGACTGCCACTCCCAGAAACCCCTTCCAGCACAGCGAGTGGTGGAGGCTTCTGGGAATTGCAGTCCAAGAACAGCTGGGGACCCACAGGTGGAGAACCCCTGATTTGTAGCAATATTCCATATTTCATGGTACCATTCCTCCATCTTGAATTCTTGTTTCGATTTCATTCCTGACCTCTTGCCTTCCCTCCAGGGCCTCGAGGAAGACCTGGGCTACCTGGTGGGGGACTGCCTGATGGCGGCCGCCTTTGTCTCCTACATGGGACCTTTCCTGTCGAATTACCGGGACGAGATCGTCTCGCACATCTGGATCAAGCAGGTGAACTGTTGTGTGCCTGGGCCGAGTCGGCCGCCGGCCTCGTCCTTCTTGCCGGGAGGGTGCGTTCCTGGCCTTCTGTCCATCCTGGGACTTCCAGCCAGCCTGCCTGGCTACCTCTTAGGTTCCCTGCTGGACAGCAGCTCAAGGGACTCCCTGGGATTCAGCCGAGAAGCGCCATTTGTTAGTGGCCTCTGCCTCGGAAGCCAGGAGTCCCTCAAATCCCAGATGGGTGCATTACACACACCCATACACACACACACCCGCACCCCACCGCAAGGCGTGCCAGGGGAAAGGAGGGCCAAGCCGGGGGTGGTGGTGGTGGTGGCAGCTCAACCATCTCTCCCTTGCTCCCTGGCTGCAGATCCGTGAGCTCCACGTGCCCTGCTCCCCCCGGTTCACCTGCGACAGCTTCCTCTCCAACCCAACCATCGTGCGTACCTGGAACATCCAGGGCCTGCCCTCCGATAACTTCTCCACAGAGAACGGGATCATTGTCACGCGAGGCAACCGGTGAGCCGAATAAAAAAAAAACAAAGACGACCAAAAAGTCACGGCTCCTTAAAAAACTAGCTACAGTAATCCTCCGCTGATCGTGGGGGTTAGGAACCCGACCTGACCCACGATAAAGGAAAATATGTGATATGTGGATGCTAGGTTGGGTTGGGACCGGGGGGGCTGTTTGGGGCCTCCTACACTTACCTTAGTCCTGGTGCTGCCCCGAACGTGCTTCCTGGGCCTGTCGGAGGCCCCAGAAGTTGTTTCAGGAGATCCAGAAGGCACTTTTGGATTTTTTGGAAGCCATTTCCGGTTCTCCGGAAACCACTACTGGGGCCTCTGACAGGCCCGGGAAGCCCATCCGATGCCTGTTTGGGGCAGCGTCAGGCCTGGGGTGAGTGCAGGAGGCCTCAAACAGACCCATGCAGCTTACCTCAGGGAGCCTTGCCTTCATATACAGTGGTACCTCTTAAATACCTCGTAAGACAAAAAAACTCATAGGAAGAAAAAAATTCCAGGAATATCCATGCTTCCCTTGACAAAACATTATCTATGAGATGCTTCACGGTGAAAAACTGTTCTGCATGTACCCAGAGGACAAAAACCGATTATTTTTGTCTTTATTCTTGCCTCCAGAACAGATTAATCCATTCCCAATGCATTCCTATGGGAAACTGCATTTCGTCAGACAAAACTTTTGCAAAAGAGAGAAACCCATCACCTCTGGAACGGATTAATCCATTTTCAATGCATTCCTATGGGAAACCACGCTTCAAAGGACAAAATTTTCTTAAAACAAATTGACCTGTAGAACAAATTAAATTCATTTTAAGAGGTACCACTATACTGTGGTCCTGTGATATGCCAGGACTACAGTATATGAACCGCGAAGTGGCGGGGGAACGACTGTATTTCAGTGTGAGATTTCGTGGATCAAGTCCACTTCCTCAGACTGAGTCAGTGGATCTAGCTGCTCCCTAAACACCTCAGTGTCTGCTTGGCTCAGCCCCTGCCCCCTCCCAAATTTCACCCATGGATGGGATTCTGGGAGGTGAGGGGTGAGTTCTAGAGGAAGACCACAAATAAACAGGCAGACAAACAAATAAACAAACCCAAGGGGGCAATGCTTGTCTTCCTTTCTGTTCTCTTCTAGGTGGCCTCTGATGATTGATCCTCAGTGCCAGGCCAGCAAATGGATCAAGAACATGGAAACTAAGCGAGTAAGAAGGGTTTGGCCAAGAGGCGGCCATGCCTGCGGGTGGCACCGCAACTAAAAATGGGGGGTGGGGGTGAGAGAACTCCCAGGATCCCTTTCAGATTTACTTCAGCATGAGCTTGTCCGGATAGCCAGCCCCTTTCCCTCAGGTGCACTAATCCAGGCAGGGAGAAGCTCCTAGGAAACGAAGGGCACTTTTACACGACCTCTAAAATCCGCTGACAACTTAAATTCGGACCAGAGATCAGGGGTTTGTTCCTCTTCCAGTGTTCCCACTGTTCCGCACTCCATTGCTCCTGTCTGTAGTGAGGGGAGGGAGGAAAAAAGGGGAGAAAAGAACGAAGGCTCCCCTCTGCTCACCTCCGTCTACCGTCCAGAGCAGCCCCGTAGGGATTCCTGTCTGTTAAAGGGGCGGTGGGGACAAAAAAACAAAAACAAACAGAAGGCGAGGAGAGCCTGGTGTCCACAGCTTTACAATCTGCATTGGAATTTTTTTTACCTCCGGAGACCAGGTACTTCTAAAGTGCGCTGGGGCGCGCTTAGGTGGGCGTGGTCATACTTTATTTTGTTTAAAGTCTGCAGCTGGTGGGAAAACAATTTTAAGCTCCGCATCTGGGAGCCCTTTGCCTCGGATTTTAGGGGTTCGTGTAAAAGCTTAACCTTCACGGACCCTCATCCTGGAGAGGTGCCAGATGTGATTTTAGGCCTGACGGAAGGCCTAGGATGGAAAAGTCAGGCTCTGGACCCTCCTGTCATTTTAAAAACAAAATACTGTGGTGATCTGTCGTGGAGCAACCCCGCTGAAAGGAGGTGACAGCGCTTACTCTGACCTTGTCGCTAGTTCTGAAGACCCCCGTACACATACACACACTTCCCAAGTTCAAGCTTCAGGGCTCCAAAAATGTCAGTCTGTCACTGAAGTCAGAACTCAGGGATAGATGCTCAGCTGTCAGAACTGTGGGCTTTGGGTCAGAATAAATGGGTAAATTGAAAAATAAGGACAATACAGTGGACCCTCGTATAACAAGCGGTTTGTTTAACAGAAAATCCACTTAAAGGAAAATATTTCTGGAGATAGGGGGAAATTGCTTAACAGAATTGCCTATGGGGCGAATCCGTACAACAGAAAAACATTCGTAATTAGGGATTCAATGCATTCCTACGGGAGATTTGTACAAAGAAAAATTTGTTTAACATAATTTCATTGGGAACAAATTAATTCCTTTATACAAGGTACCACTATGAGCCTTTTCACACCACCCCTAAGATCCGCTGGCCACTTAAATTCAGACCAGAGATCTTAGGGGTTTGTCGCTATTCCTGCGTTCCCACCCCCTCCGCACTCCTGGCTGCTGGCTACGTGACGGGAGGGAGAAAAAACAGGAAGAAAAGAGACGTGGTTCACCTCCGTTCTGCCTCTCGCTCTTGCCACGGCAACATTCCAGTCTCTTAAGTAGCTCTTAAAGGGGCGGGAGCCAAAAAACAACAAACAGAAGCGAGGAGAGCCCCGCACTCACTATCCTTACACCGCATCAAAGAATTTTCACTTCCAGAGAGCAGGTACTTGAAAGGTGCGCTGGGACGCGCTAAAGTGGGCATGGTCGCACTTAATTTCCTGTAAACTCCGGAGCTGGTGGGGAAACATTTTTAAGCTCCGGAGCTGGGAGCCATTTGCCCCGGAGTTTAGGGGTCGTGTATAAACGCCCTAAGTCTTAGTTGGCTGCTTACCCTAGGCATTCTGGCAGTAAGAGAAGGACTTAATTACTTAAGTATCTGTTAACTAATGCACCATTCTGTTGGGCCAACATAATGGGTTGTGCTGCCATTAAAGCAAAGGAGCAGTCCTGTACACCTCGGAACCTTCAATGGGCGCTTCTCCCTGCATCTGTTTGACCTTCTCTTTTTGGTCCGGTGATGTCTGTCTGTCTTGCCTTCCCTCTTTCCTCGCCTATTCTCCCCATCTGTGGCAGAGACTGGCCACAATGGAGTGGCTGCTCCCCCTCCCTTGCTTCCAAGGCAGGGCCTTGCAAATGGTGCCACCCGTGGAAGGATCTCTCCCCCGTTCCATCCCTGCCTTAGTTATTTATTTTATTTATTTTAGAGCTTATATACCGCCCGTCTTCCAAACGGAACTCCGGGCAGTTCACAACAGGAAACAGACAATAACCAAGTTAAATATTACATCACAATAAAACAACAGGATCAGTTAAAACGGGGGTGCCCAAACTTTTTGTAAGGAGGGCCAGATTTGGTGGCTGAGAATGTGTCAGGGGCCGGTTGCTCCCCGACCCTGCCACCCCACTGCAAGCCCCACCCACTGCCCCATAAGCCCCAGCCACTGACCCCTTGCAACCCCACCCGCAGGAAGGAAGGCAGGGACCAAGGGAGGGAGGAGGAAGGAAGGAAGGAAGGAAGTTGGGGACCAAAGGAAGCACAGGGAGCCGTGGCCACAGGTCGCCCCTTGGAAAAGGCAATCTGTGCGACCTTGCACCCCCCCCAAGCTCCCCAGCGGTGGCGACGGCTCGCCCGCCAGCCCACCCCAAGGCTCCTTGGCAGTGGCAGAGGCCCACTGGCCTGACCACCCCCACATATTCCCCTGCGGTGCCGGTGGCGGTAGACCGCCTGTCCGCCCAGCGGTGTCAGTGTTGGCGGAAGATTTAAAAAAAAACATGGGGTGAAGGAGGGGGAGGGAGGGACGGGCCAGCCAGCCGCGGGCCACTCAGAATGGCCTGACGGGCCAGATTTGCCGCCCTCCCCCCCCGGGCCGGACTTTGGGCAGGCCTGAGTTAAAACATAAAAATAAAAATCAGTAGCAGAGAGACAAGTGGCGGATGAGCAGGGGGAAAAATTAACAGTCACCAAACGCCACTCGAAAAAGCAAGGTCTTTAAAGCTTTTTTGAAGGCTGGCAGGGACTCTGCAAGGTGCAACTGACACGGGAGATGGTTCCATAGAGTGGGACCAGCCACAGAGAAGGCTCGGCTGCAGGTGACCATTTTCCGAGCCTCCCTGGGCGTGGCCACCCACAGCGAGTGCGCCCGCAACAATCTAGTTGGTCGGGCCGAAGTTGACCACTGGGAGAGTCGCTCTGCCAGGTAATCAGGTCCCAGGCCATGGAGGTTTTTATAAATTAAAACCAAGACTTTGAATCTTATTCGGGACGCAACAGGTAGCCAATGCAGGAGAGCCAGTACTGGGGTGATGTGGTCATGACGACGCACACCCGCCACCAGTCTGGCTGCCGGATTTTGCACCTGCATAGGAGCAAAAAAAAGAGGGGGGGATTGGTTCTCATTTCAGCGTCCATCCACTGGGCATTCAAGGGGGGGGTTCTGATCCAGGTGATGCTCCTAGGAGAGCCAGCACGACCGTTGCATGGCTCTTGCTGACGCGGCTCTCCTTTCTGCTTCCCGGCAGGGCCTGAAGATCATTGACTTGCAGATGCCCGACTACCTGCGGGTCCTGGAGGCAGCCATCCAGATGGGCTCCCCGGTGCTGCTGCAGAATGTGCAGGAGGAGCTTGACCCGACCCTGGCCCCCATCCTCAACAAATCCGTCACCAGAGTGGGTGAGCGCCCGCCCTGGCCACTCAGCAAAAGGGTTCAGCGGAGGGCAGGGGATCTCCGCGGGTATCCTCTGGGCTCCCGACCTCTCCCTGGCAGCCGTAGGAGTGGAAGAAAGGACCGGAGGGAGGGACCTTCAAGTGGGCCAAGGAGGAAAGAGGGCAAAAGCCACTCTCTCCATCGCGGGCTCTTGACTCAGAGCTCCTGTCCTGTGCGGCAGGTGCACGCCTGTTGATCAGGCTGGGGGACAAGGAGGTGGATTACCACCCGGAATTCCGCTTCTACCTCACCACCAAGCTGCCCAACCCGCACTACACTCCGGAGACCTCCTCCCAGACCACCATCGTCAACTTTGCCGTCAAAGAGCAGGTAGGCAGCTTCCTCCCGATCCACCTGGGAGGCTCCGCGCAGGTAGCAACAGCGGGTCCCGTTTTGGGTTCCCTGACCCCCCCCCCGATGAAGGGGAAAGATTCCCTGGGCTTGGCGGGGTGGGTGGGTGGGTTAGAAGGACTGGTCCAGGTTGAGCCCCTTTACCCCTCCCTCCCCCTCCCCTCCCCTCCTGGGGGTATCTCTGGGCCTTTTCACACGGCCCCTAAGATCCGCTGGCCACTTAAATTCGGACCAGAGATCTTAGGGGTTTGTCGCTGTTCCTGCCTTCCCACCCCCTCCGCACTTCCTGGCTGCTGGCTGCGTGAGGGGAGGGAGAAAAAAAGGAAGAAAAGAATGCCGCTCACCTCCGTTCTGCCGTCCCGGCACTGCATTCAGATCTCTTAAAGGGGCGGGAGGGGGCAAAAAAAGAACAAACAGAAGCAAGGAGAGCCGGGCAGTCTCTTCGTTATATCCGCACCAGGAATTTTCACCTCCAGAGAGCAGGTACCTGAAAAGTGCGCTGGGACGCGCTTAGGTGGGCGTGGTCGCACTTAATTATCTGTAAACTCCGGAGCTGGTGGGGAAACAATTTTAAGCTCCGGAGCTTGGAGCCATTTGCGGCGGAGTTTAGGGGTCGTGTACAAAGGGCCTCTCTCTCTCTCTCTCTCTCCAGGGACTGGAGGCCCAGCTGCTGGGCATCGTGGTGCGGAGGGAGAGGCCGGAGCTGGAGGAGCAGAAGGACCACCTGGTGCTCAACATTGCGGCCGGCAAGCGGAAGCTGAAGGACCTGGAGGACGAGATCCTGAGGTGAGGAAGCAAAAAGGGGGGGGGGGTTGAGCTGCGTGGCCATCACAAACCACAATTGCAAAAAACAGGTTACAAGCAATACCTGTGTAGGAGGGAGGGAGGCCGAGGGCCGCACGGCGCAGAGGAGAGGAGCAGGCTTTGGTTGAGTAGGTTGCATGGAGAATCCACGCGGACGAGAAGCTGGGAATCCAAGGAAGAGTTGCCAAAAGAGCCGGACAGCTGAAGAGATAAAGTAGTGGCCATGCAGCCTGGCTGTAAACCCTCTTGGGCGGTGCCAGGGGGCCAAGAAGAGGCAGGAGCAGGTGGGATCATACTCTGGACCACTTCCTTTTCGGAAAAACAGCCCCTCGGACAAGGAGTAAAAACGAGCGTCGCTGAGCACCTATCTTGCTACTGGAGCCTTTTTTTGGAAGTTCGGCGTAAAGCAGGAATGAGAAGCTTTTGGCCCTCCCAGATGTTTTGGACCACAACTCCCAGAATTCCAAGCCTATACTGCCAACGACCGAGGCCTGTGGGAGTTTGTGCCCCCAGACATCTGGAGGGCCGAAGGTTCCCCACCCCCCACCCCAGTGTCAAGGGCAAAGCTCTTGCTCGTGTTTCTGGCCCACCTGGTGGGTCTCCTCAAGTGTAGAAGACCGAGGGCCTCCCTGCTTTTCTGCGGCTCTGTGAGGCAGATCCAGGGGGACACAGGAAGTGCACAGAGGTTCTAGCAAGTGAGACTCCTTACAGCAGGCATGTCCAAACTTCGGCCCTCCAGATGTTTTGGACCACAACTCCCACAGCCCTTTGTCATTGGCAATCTAAGCTTAGAATTCTGGGATTTGCGGTCCAAAACATCAGGAGGGCCGAAGTTTGGACATGCCTCCCTTACAGCATGGCTTTCCTGGGATTCAGGCCGGATTTTGGCCTGATCCTGCCAGAGTTCCCTTTGGGGTGGTGGTGGCCTCCCATCCAAGGACTCACCTGGCCGGACCCTGCTTAGCTTCCAAACATCGGCAAAGGGAAGGCTGTATTCGGAGCGAGACGGCAGAAGAGCCACATGTCGGTCTGGACGTGCCCTGCTCCAGCTCTCCTGCTTTCTCGCCGTAGGTTGCTGAACGAGGCCACGGGCTCCCTCCTGGACGACGTGCAGCTGGTGAACACGCTCCAGACCTCCAAGGTCATCGCCACCGATGTCACGGAGCAACTGGAGACCAGTGAGACCACGGAGATAAAAATCGACACCGCCCGGGAGGTGATGCCATGCGGGGAAGAGGGTGGGTGGGTTCCGTGGCCCGTGCTGTCACGTGGCTGCAGCCCAACATAGGAACCTAGAGAGGGGCCACGAGCTGTGGGTGCTCTTTGGGTGTTCAGATTGGGGGATTCCCGACAACGCGCAGGAGCCCTTTAAGAATGGAAGTTGACGTTGCAAAGGTTCTTGGTGAAAGGCCGTTTCGCACACAGGCCACCGGAGAGCCTCGTGGCGCAGTGGTTAAATGCCTGTCCTGCAGCTAAAACTGTGCTCACAACCTGGGGTTCAATCCCAGGTAACCGATTCATGGTTGACTCAGCCATCCCTCCTTCCAAGTTCGGTAAAAGGTGTAGCCTGCATAATTAAAATTGTAAACCCTCCAGAGAGTGCTTGAAGCAATATGGGGTGGTATATAAGCAGAACACTTTGCTTTTGCAATGACTGCCTGGGAATTCCCAGTGTGTATAGCACACACACACACCCCAGTTAACCTCACCAAGCTTTAAAAAGTGAATATCATTATTGTATTCTAGAAGGCTTTCATAGCTGGGACCTGATAGCTATTGTGAGTTTCTCGGGCTGTCTGGCTGTGTTCTAGAATTTTTTCTTCCCGATGTTTCGCCAGACTCTGTGGCCAGCATCTTCAGAGGGCAAGGAGCTCAGGGAACTAGGAGTTTCTCTCTGTGATCTGAGGGGGAGCTCCTAGTTCCCTGAGCTCCTTGCCCTCTGAAGATGCTGGCCACAGAGACTGGTGAAACATCAAGAATTAAAACTTCCAGAACACACCCAAACAGTCCGAAAAACTCACACCAGCTATCAATATCATTATTGTTTTATTTATAGGCCGCCTTTCTCCCAATAAGGGGGGGGGGCTAAGGCAGCTCACAATATTAGAAAGAATAGAATTAAAAACAATAATAAGTTAAACATAATACAGCCCCCGAATTAAACTATACACTAATTAAAATACAGTTGAATAATTAAAAGCAAGGAAACATGAAAAACAATTTGAACTTTAAAAAGCATTTGGGGTCTCGATCTGGATTGTCAGAAGCCTGTCTGAAAAGGTGGGTCTTTGGTTGTCGGCAGAAGGATGCAAGGGAGAGGGGGCCGGCCCGATTTCCGGGAGGGGGTGCATTCCACTGTCTAGGGGTTGTCACAGAGAAGGCCCCGTCTCGTGTCTCCCTCAGCTATGGAAAATGTTCCTTCTAGGAGTCTCAGAACCTCTGCTCCCCTTCCCCACCGGCCATGCTGGCGGAGAGCTGCAGTCCAGGGATGTAACTTTTCTAGGCTCCGCTCCTGGGCACTCTCAGCCTCTCCCTTGCTGGCCAGGTAACCCGCTTCCGGTTTGTGCTTCCGCCAGGCCTACCGTCCCTGCGCTCAGAGGGCCTCCATCCTCTTCTTTGTCTTGAACGACATGGGCTGGATCGACCCCATGTACCAGTTCTCCCTGGACGCCTACATAGACCTCTTCAACCTCAGCATCACCAAGAGCCACCGGAGCGCCAAGCTGGAGGAACGGATCCGGTTCCTCAACGAATACCACACCTACGCCGTCTACAGGTAACCCCTGTCCTTTGCTGCTCTGCAGGGCTGGGTGTGGCGTTTACCTGCTGTGTTGAATAATGCATGAGAGGTGTCGGTACTGATGGGTGGGTTTGTAGACCAATGAGAGAGCCTGGGGAGTGGCTTGAGAGGATTTAAGGCTCTGCTCAGCACTCTTTTAGGCAGATAGGGACCAACAGAAAACCCTACACTTGCAGATAGACAATCTCACAGGCTGAGAGAAACAGATAGGGTCTGGCACTGTCTAACAGAAAGACAGATAGGGCTAAAGAAGAGAGAGGGTTTTTAGAGCGTCTGTGAAGAAAACTAAGTGTTTAGAGTTTGTGATCTTAGGAACTCGGTGTGCATGTCTACAGTTTTATTAGTGATCCAACTTAAGTGGGTTTGAACTATATTCTTCTTTTTGTTTATACTCCAACACGTTACTGTTGATGATTTTGATTAAACTTTGTAATTAGTAAACTTATTTTAATTTTATTCAACTTAAAAACAGTCTGAAGGCTTTAATTTAGTAGAGAAGCTAGTTGGTGGCAGCGATAAAGGAAATCTCAGAAGCGGTGTTTGTCAATAGCCTGTGAAAGGGCCGTGGGCAAGCACATTAACTCTATACTGGGAACCCGTCACCGCCCGTGAGCACTCCTAAATGAAGGACACGGCGTGGTTGCCTTGTCTTGCCCTTCTTTTAACGGGTTCCACGTGGAAAGAAGAGAGGGACGGTGGGGGTGGGAGCAGAGCACCACCTGGCTCCCTGTGCCTCTCTGCGCCAGATTCCAAAGAAGGGCAGGTCTCAGGGCTGGAAAACCACCCGGTCCGTTGTCACCGTGTCCGCTCGTTCCGACCCTCCCTTGCTTTGCCAAAGGTACACCTGCCGGGGCCTCTTTGAGAGACACAAGCTACTCTTCAGCTTCCACATGTGCGCCAAGATCCTGGAAGCCTCGGGGAACCTCAAGATGGACGAGTACAATTTCTTCCTGCGCGGAGGGGTGGTAAGCCCGAGGGAAGCGGCCGGCTCCTGATCCGGACGTCGGGGGGTATCTGGGAGGGGGGGCTATAACCCCCCACCACCACCACCACCAGGAGGAGAACCAACGTAGGATGCTGCCGGGCCCTCCGTGGTTCTTCTCGCCTGCCCTGGGTGACGGGCGGCAGTTCCCTGGGGCTCCCGGAGGGAGTTTCCCCAAGCCACCCTGCCGGGAGCCACCCTCAAAGATGGCCACTTTGGCAAGCGAGGGGAGAGCCTTCCACTCTCGACGCCATCTTGTTTTGCAAAACAGTCCCTTCCGAGGAAGCGCCACTGTTTTTGGCACAAGGGCGCCTCTTCTGCAAGGTGTTACTGTCATAGGCCTTGCCTGGAATAGTCCTGAAGTGTATATCCAGACAAAGATCTTTTCCCCTCCTCTATCGGGGCCACGTGTGAGGGTTGGGCTTCCCCTCCCTTGACCTCCTGGCCTCGCTGGGTTGCATTTGGGCCTTTTTACACGACCCCTAAGATCCGCTGGCCACTTAAATTCAGACCAGAGATCTTAGGGGTTCGTCGCTCTTCCTGCGTTCCCACTCCCTCCGCACTTCCTGGCTGCTGGCTGCGTGAGGGGAGGGAAAAAAAGGAAGAAAAGCGTGCCGCTCACCTCCGTTCTGCCTCTCGTCTCTGTAAAAGCAGCTCTTAAAGGGGTGGGAGCCAAAAAACAACAAACAGAAGCAAGGAGAGCCCCGCACTCACTATCCTTACACCGGATCAAATAATTTTCACCTCCAAAGAGCAGGTACTTGAAAGGTGCGCTGGGACGTGCTAAAGTGGGCGTGGTCGCACTTAATTTCCTGTTAACTCCGGAGCTGGTGGGTAAACATTTTTAAGCTCCGGAGCTGGGAGCCATTTGCCCCGGAGTTTAGGGGTCGTGTATAAACGCCCTGGTTCATCCTTCTCTCTCTGTCACTTGCAACCTCTTAGGGCCAGGGCACCAAAAGAGGACCTTACTGTCAGAGGCATAGCCAGGGCTTCCAGAGCCCGGGGCAACAGTCAGTTTTTGCACACACACCCCAATTGCAAAATATAATCTGGATGGTGGGTGGGGGGGCAGCGGCGGAGGGTCGGTAGGCAATTTGGCACCCCCTAATTTCTGAGCCTGGGGCATCCCGCCGCCCTTGCCCTCCCCAAGCTACGCCCCTGCTTACTGTGACATAGCAGGGGCCACCGACATGGTCTCTCATCCAAGGGCCAGCTTAGCTTTGGATATCAGATGAGACGGGCTGTCTTCGGGGGAGAGGCAACCGGCTTTTTGTTCTGCTGACTTTCTAGGCAAGAAGGATCGTTTGAGACGGGCATAAATCCAGAAAAGGGCAATTTGTTTCCCCCAAGTTTGTGATTCGTCAAGGTCAATGACCACAAATAACAAATGTCCGATTTCCCCGACAAATCAAGAAATCGATTTGTTGATTTGTGTCGCCTGCACAAAGCCCTACAGCGCCAGTTGGGAGTCCAAAGGGGTAATTTTTTTCCGAGCGGTGCCCTGGCCCTGTTTGGGCAGTCCGCCTGTGTCGTCTCCACAAGTGAGAGCTGAAGGAAGCAATCCCTCGCGCCTGTCCTCCTCTTCCTCACCTCCTTGACCTTCACGCCTGCAGGTGTTGGACAGGGAAGGGCAGATGGACAACCCCTGCACCAGCTGGCTGGCCGACACCTACTGGGACAACATCACAGAGCTGGACAAGCTCACCAACTTCCACGGCATCATGAACTCCTTTGAGCAGTACCCGCGCGACTGGAACCTTTGGTACACCAGCTCCAAGCCGGAGAAAGCCATTCTGCCAGGTCAGGGCCAGGCCGGGCGGTGCACCCACGTTCTCTGAACGGACAGAGATGGAGGTTCTGGGCGGTCGGTGCAGCTTGGAAGCCACAAGTCACGCACAGCGTGGGACTAGGGTAACTGTAGGGTTAGAGTAACCCTAAGGCAGTGTTGGTGAACCTATGGCACAGGTGCCAAAGGTGGCGCTCAGAGCCCTTTCTGGGGGCACCCAACATCACCCCTTCACAACCACCTCTATTCAGGTTAAATGGCTATATTGGCACTTCATGAAAAATTAGTGGGTCTTGAATCGCAGTTTGGGCACTCAGTCTCTAAAAGGTTCGCCATCACTGCCCTAGGGTAACCCTAACCATAACGCTAGGGTTAGGGTTAGGGTTAGGGTTAGAGAATATGATGATGGTACTTTTCAAAAGTAATGTGATGGTAACAAGAGAATCACCTTACCGGTGTAATAGCGTATCGGGCAGAAACGAAAGAAAAATTGAAAACTAAGAAGGCAAAAAAAAAAAAAAAACCACCTTGTGGCACCTGAAAGACTGGCTGATGTATTTTAATGTGCCCCCTTCCTTAGACTTGCCCATGAAAGCTCTTTGAGGTGCCTAAATGTTTTTTGCCTTCTTTATTTTTTATTTTTCTAGGGTAACACACCTGCTTCTTCCCCGAGCTGTGCCATTGGGTGTGTGTGTGTTGACATTCTGCAGTTGCTCCCTAAGGGACTCTTTATGAATGCTTTTTTCTCGGAGAGGGTCTGGCAGGGGTTTTACGGGTTTCCCTGCTCTTCTCATGGCCATCCTAAGTCCTTCCCTGTTCCTAACACCAAGGGCTGGAAAGGAACAAGTCAGGAACAAACGGGGCCACAAGCAAGGCCGTGGGTTACTTAGGACAGTGTTTTTCAACCTTTTTTGGGCAAAGGCACACTTGTTTCATGAAAAAAATCACGAGGCACACTACCATTAGAAAATGTTAAAAAATTTAACTCTGTGCCTATATTGACTATATATAAAGTAAATTTTCAATTTTTCCCACGGCACACCAGGCAACATCTTGCGGCACACTAGTGTGCCACGGAACAGTGGTTGAAAAACACTGACTTAGGAAATGCTGCAAGGAGGGACAGGAAAGAATTACTTTTAGGGGGTAACTTTTCCAGCTCTCCCGCGCTCCTTGCTCTCTGTCCTCTAGGGTCTGTGGGAAGGGAGACACCCCTAGATGGGTTCCTGTGGGTTTGGATCCCCTAGATGGGTTCCCTATGTGCTTGGAGGATCCTCCAGGGTGGTGGCAGTGGTAGCAACTTTCCCCCTCCCCCAGGTCAAGGCTGGCCTTCCGCACAAGGAGTGCCCCCTCTCTCCATGTGGGGAGAGTGCCGTCCTAGCCCCCCTCCCGTGTGCGCTGTCACCCCCTGCAGGCGAGTGGGAGAACTCCTGCAACCAAATGCAGCGGATGCTGGTGGTGCGGTCCCTGCGGCCGGACCGCGTGTCCTTCTGCGTCACGGCCTTCATCGTCTCCAACCTGGGATCCCAGTTCATCGAGCCGCCGGTGCTCAACATGAAGTCGGTGAGAGGGGGGCGCGTGCTTCAGCGGCGCGTCCACGGGGCTTTCCCCCGCTTGGGATCACCATCTCTGCCACGGGATGGAAGGAAGGAGGCGCTGGGGCTTTGGCCACCATCCGTGTCCCCTGCTGACGGCAACCCCACACATCCCGTGGGGGTGTCCTGCCTGAGCCGAGAGAACCGGGTGTTCCCCCGCCCCCGTTGTAGCAGGAGGGTGGCTTGATCCCTGCCGTCCTCCTCTCTCCCACCCTGTCTGGATCCAGGTGGTGGACGACTCCACTACGAAGACCCCGCTGATCTTTGTGTTGTCTCCGGGTGTCGATCCGACCTCCTCCCTGCTTCAGCTGGCGGAGCAGTCGGGCATGTCCCAGCGCTTCCACGCCCTCTCGCTGGGCCAAGGCCAGGCCCCCATCGCCACCCGCATGATTAAGGACGGTGTCCAACAGGGTGAGCCCCGGATGAGCCGGGAGAGCCTCATGGGGAACGATGGATCCTTCCGCATTGGGAGGGCCGATCCCGCAGGGTGTCTCTTCCTCCTGGTTGGCCACTGTCCCTCTTCTCCTCATGCTCGCCGGACCTTCTCAAGGCCCTTTCTCTACCTCTCTGCTTCTCCTCTCACTTGGGGCCATGGTGGGCTCCTGCTTAAGTGTGTGTCCCCCCCCCCCATCTTCCCCTCTGTTTCGTGGCAGGCAACTGGGTCTTCCTGGCCAACTGCCACCTGTCTCTCTCCTGGATGCCCCAGCTGGACAAACTGGTGGAGCAGCTGCAGGTGGAGGAGCCCCACCCGTCCTTCCGGCTGTGGCTCAGCTCCAGCCCCCACCCGGACTTCCCCATCTCCATCCTGCAAGCCGGCATCAAGATGACCACCGAGCCCCCCACGGTGAGAGCAGGGAGCCGGCGGGAGGGCAGGAGGAATGCGACTTAATTCTTCCTCGAACGCCTTTTTAAAGTGAAGATAACTTGCAAAGTTTACGTGGTTTCAGTTGTACAGTAGGGACCCCATATCTTCAGGGTTCCAAACCCCACCCTCGTGAATGCTGAAAGCTGTGGTTAATAGCAAATGCTAGATATACGGCGTGGTAAAAGGGAAAAAAATCTTAGGAGCAAGTCCTTTCTGAAACAGAAGGTGGGAAGGTGGGATACAAATATTTTAAGTAAATAAATAATTTCTGTATGCATTACCAGGGCTGGCAACTAGAGGGCACTAGAGAGATTGTTATGGATTCTTCATTTACTTACAAGTCTTGATAGGATGATCTCTGGCTCTCTCTTGTGGCCGGTTCTGGTAAATATATGTGAAAATATTTTTTCTGGATTTTTTACTTTTAATATTTCCAAACCATGGGTAAGTGAAAGGAACCCCCTTCTACACCCGCACTTCCATGGCTGCCCACCACCACCTCCTTTTCCTCACTCGTCCTTGCCCTCCAGGTCGTCCCCAAGAAAGCTCTGTACTCCAGGAACCGGGGTAACCGGCCAACGAGGCAAGATATGAGAGGGCTCCCCTAACTGGCTTTTCCCCCTTCTTGGCCTGGCCAAGCAGCTGCTTGTCGCCTTCAAGGCAGCCCTAGCAAGGGACAGGCCAGTGGTTCCTCCTCCTCTTCCTCTTTCCAGAGCCCCCTTGGGCCTCCTGGGGGCTTGGAGGGCCCGGTACCACCCACGTGTCTCCCCGCTTCCTTCCTGCAAACAGGGGCTGAAGGCCAACATGAAACGCCTCTACCAGCTGATCACGGAGCCCCAGTTCAACCGATGCACAAAGCCCGCCAAGTACAAGAAGCTGCTCTTCGCCCTCTGCTTCTTCCACAGCATCCTTCTGGAGCGGAAGAAGTTCCTCCAGCTGGGCTGGAACATCATCTACGGCTTCAATGACTCCGACTTTGAGGTGAGGCAGGAGGGAGCGTGGGAGGGTGGGGGTAGAGAGAGAAGAGGAAGACCCCCCGGCAAGGATGCTGGGGGAGGGCTGGCAGCGTGGGGCCCCCTCCTCTGCCAGACTAAGCCCGGGCGGCTCCAGGGTGCCTGAAAACTGCACAGCGACTTCGCTCCCTCGGATGGGGGAACCTCACGTCCCAGGATCTGTCGCCCGGCCCGTTGGCGCTCGTGGCTCATGGCAGCCTCTATTGCAGACGTTCCATCCCTCCCACCCTCTTCCCTTAGAACAGGGGTGTTCAAACTTCCGCCCTCCAGATGTTTTGGAACACAACTCCCAGGATTCCAAGCCTATATTGCCAATGACAAAGGATTATGGGAGTTGTGGTCCAAAACATCTGGAGGGCTGAAGGTTGGACACCACCACGAGTAAGATAATTGTGATAGGGGAACTTTTGGGAATATGGGGAAGGATAGCGGTGGCAGGGAAGTTCTGTAGGTAGACGGTGGGCAGGTAAGTTATCAGTGTCCGCTTGGTGGTGAACACAGAGGAACAACCACAGGGACTAGATGCAGTAGACCAGGCTGTCTAAGATTTTATCTATCAGGCTCATCACCCCACAGCCTCCTTTGTGTATGTTGGGTGTGCCTGTATTAATTGCTTATATTGTGTTGTTATTGATTTGTTATTTTATTGTATTGACTTTGGCTCTTAGCCGCCTAGAGTTCGTTCTCGAAGATAGGCGGGATATAAATGCAATAATAAATAAAATAAATAAATCTGCCGACTGCAGGCAACCGGTAGCCCTTGGGGCCGTGTGAAGTTGCCCACCGGGTCTCCGCAAGCCTCCCGATCCATTGCCAGCAGCGGCATGGTAAAAAAAAGGTGGCCCACCCATCAACCCGGACGTTTGGTCCGGATTTGTTCCCCAGCCCTGCACTAGACGCTAGTAGAGAGTGTGATCCCGTTTCCACTTTTATTTGTACAACAGGACTCCCATATCTGTGGGGGATTGGTTAAAAGCCTCCTCCTCCCAATGGATGCTGAAAACTGTGGATAATAGCAAATGCTATACATAGCATGGTAAAAGGGGACAAAGCAAGGAAAATATTTCATGATGCATTGCCAGAACTGGCCAGTAGAGGACGCCAGAGACTATGCTGTGTATTCCGACAAGAATACATAGCGCCTTCTCATTCTCTCTAGTGGCCAGTTTGGGTAAAAACATCATAAAAATACCCCCCCTCCACACACACTTTTAATATTCTAAATATATTCAGACCATGGATAAGTCAGACTCTAGATACCAATACTGCAGATGCAAGACTATTCCATGCTTCTGATCTCAGCCAGAGTAATGTGTGGGGCTTTTGGAGGGACAGAGAGGAATCAGAGGGAGTCCTTGGATCTGTGTGCTTTTTTGATTTCTGGTGTTCCCAGGGGTCCTTGTTGGGTGCATGTAGAAGGAGGAAGCACCAGAGGTCCCCGCCTCCAGCCTGTCTACTTGCAAGCTGAGATATACCCCCTGTGAGGCCGTTCCCCCTCATTTACCCCCTCCTCCGTTCCAGGTATCCGAAAACCTCCTGAGCCTCTACCTGGACGAGTACGAGGAGACGCCCTGGGACGCCCTCAAGTACCTGATCGCAGGGGTCAACTACGGAGGCCACGTGACTGACGACTGGGACCGCCGCCTCCTGACCACCTACATCAACGACTTCTTCTGCGAGCAGAGCATCCTGGCTCCCGCCTACAAGTGAGTAAGCAAGGGGGGGCTGGAAGCGAAGGCTTCTGGGAACTGCAGTCCAAGGACACCTGGGTGGCCCAAGGTGGGGTATGTCCAGGTAAGGCAAGGCAAGTCGTGCCCTCCAGGACAGCTGTGGTTGCAAGTCATTGCTTGGCCTTGGTCAGGGGTGACCAAGGCCAAGCGGGGGGGGTGATGACTTGCAACCACGGCTGTCCTAGAGGGCACGACGTTTGCCTTGCCTTACCTGGACATTCCCCAGTGGCCACCCGTTCCACCTCTCAGCCAGGTTCTCCTCTGTCAGGAGCCAAAATCAGACAAGATTAGACAGTTAGAGCTGTTTGGCAGTGGAATAAGCTGCTGCCACAAAGGAGGGTGGTGGAGTCTCCTTCTGTGCAGGTTTTTAAGCAGAGCCTGGATGGCCATCTGTTGGAAATACTGTGATGGGGGTTCCTGCATGGCAGGGGGTTGGACTAGATGGCCCTCCTTGAGGTCTCGTCCAACTCTAGGATTCTATGATTCCAAGATCTGGTGAGTCTAGGCGATCTCTAAAACTATGCCAGCCACAAGGAGAGGCAAAGGGCCCCTTTCTGGACTGAATCGGCCCTGGAAGGCACAGGTTCTGTTCACCCTGGAACAGAAGAGCCACCACTGGGGTGGTGCTGGTGCCACAACTCTTCATGGCTCACAGCTCCATCGTCTCCCCAGGCTCTCTGCGCTGGACACCTACTACATCCCCAAGGACGGCAACCTCGCCTCGTACAAAGAATACATCAGCCTTTTGCCCGGCATGGACCCCCCCGAGGCCTTTGGCCAGCACCCCAACGCCGACGTGGCCTCTCAGATCACCGAGGCTCGGACCCTCTTTGAGACGCTCCTTTCCCTGCAGCCCCAGACGACACCCTCCGGGGTGGCAGGCCAGAGCCGGGAGGACAAGGTACCCAGCCTTGGACGGTGTGTGTGTGTGTTTGTGGGGGTTGCTGGGTCCGGATTGGACAGCCATCGATGGGCCCTCCTGAGCAGGCCTGTTCTGGACAACCATCTGGGCTGAAGCCCTGGGCATCCTGTCTCCACTGCACGCTGCCAGGAACCTCCCGTGGGTTGCCCGGTGATTGGAAGAGCAGCCCTGGGGGTTAAGCCCCACAGCCTCCTTTGTGTATGTCTGGATTGAGGAGGGGTGACCTTTGCCTCCGATTGCTAATTCGGGGGGGGGCAGTGTTTGCACATGTGGCACTCGGGTCATACTTGTGACTTTGCTACTTCCCAGGCAGAGTGCTGCTGGGATGGCACTCTAGGGTCCCCAATGCCAGAACCCTGGAGCAGCACCTCCGCACCAGAGGAAAAGCCAGCCCTGGGTCATCTGGGAGCAGGACCCTCCCCACTCCCTGCATTTTCAGTGGGGGGGGGCAGAGAGAGGGCGAGCGAGAGAGCAGGAGATCAGCCCCTTCATGGCAGCCCCTGGAAGCCCACCACCCCCTTTTCCTCCCTACCACCCTCCGTCCCAGGTGCTGGAACTTTCCGCCGACGTGCTCAGCAAAATCCCGGAGGAAATTGACTACGAAGGCACCTGCAAGGTCCTCTCCACCGACCCCTCCCCCCTCAACGTGGTCCTGCTGCAGGAGATCCAGCGCTACAACTCTTTGCTGCAGGTCATCAGGTGAGGAGAGAATGGGGGGGGGAATCCCACGATCCCTGGGGCTTCCAGCCCAGACCCAACCCCTACCCAGCTCTCCTCCTGTGCCTGCATGGGTGGGGGTGGGCTGGAGGGTGGCAGCAGCGAGGTTCTTCATCTCTGTTGGAAGCGTTGTTCCCCCAACGCAAGAAAGGACTTCCGCAAAACTCGGGTGTGTGTGTGTGTTATAGCTCTTTCATACCTGTAAAAAACAAGCAGCCGTGTCCTAAAACCAGGCCTAACCCCTTGCCTAGAAAACAGGAGTTGAACATAGATAACTCCCCATCTGCTCAGTGCGAATTTCCCCCGGCCAGCCCTTTTGTAGGAGTTGATACCTGGCTTTGCAATACTACGAGCGAAAGGGATTTTGGAATTATTTGTAGACAAAAAGCTGAATATGAGCCAATATTGTGTTAGGACTGCAAAAAAGGCAAATGCGATCTTAGGCTGCATTGACAGAAATATAGTCTCCAGATGCTGTGAAGCGCTCACTCCTCTCTCTTCAGCACCGGCTAGGCCTCGCTTTGAGTATTGTGTCTGGTTCTGAACACCCCACTTCAAGAAGGATGGTGACAAATTGGAACCCGTTCACAGGGCAACTAATCCCTATAACGAAAGACTGAAAGAATTGGGCATGGTTTCTCCTTGAGAAAAAAAAAGACAGAGGGGAGACAGGAGAATGCTTTTCCAATACTTGAAAGGTTGTCATACAGGGCAGGATCTGTCCTCTTGTCATCCCAGAGATTTAGGCTGAATATCAGGAAAAAAGTTCTTAACTGTTAGAGCAGTACAGCAACGGCCTCGTGGGGCGCTGGGTGCTCCAACGCTGGAGGCATGCCAGAGAAAGTTAGACCACCCTCTATCCGATCTGCCTTGGTTTGGATTTCTGCATGGTGGGTGGGTGTGGAGGGGTTGGACTGGATGGCCTCTTGCCCCCCCCCCAAGCTGGGCCCCTCCTGGTGCAATTCCTTCCTTCCTGCTTCTCCCTCTTGCAGGTCCTCGCTGGTGGAGCTGGAGAAGGGCATCCAGGGCCTCGTGGTCATGTCCACGGACCTGGAGGAGATCTTCAACTGCATTTTCGATGCCCGCGTGCCCCCCATGTGGGAGAGGGTAAGGCCGGAGGACACGGGGTTGCCGTCGCCAGGCCCGTTCCCACGATACAGGGATGGCTGCCCTTGCCCCACCCCACCCTGGGTTGGTGGCTTCTCCGATGGCTAAAGCGTGACATCAACTCCTGGGCCCGGGAAGAGAGAGAGAGAGAGAGAGAGAGAGAGAGAGAAAGTGTGCGCAAAGGTGGAACTGCCTGCCCAGGTTTCCAGCACAGCACAGAAAGGATGCTGAGACAATGCCCGTCCCTTTCCTTCTTCTTATACCCCTTCACCTTCTCAGCCTCAGGGGCAAACCCTCTTTAAGGAGAAAAGGCAGGGAGGAGAGCCGTGTGACCATTACAAAATACAAATGCACAAGACTAGGCTTTAGGGCAGTGATGGCGAGCCTTTTAGAGACCGAGTGCCCAAACTGCGATTCAAAACCCACTCATTTTTCGCCAAGTGCCAATACAGCCATTTAACCTGAATACAAGTGGCTGTGAAGGGTCGATGTCGGGTGCCCGCAGAAAGGGCTCCGAGGGCCACCTTTGGCACCCGTGCCATAGGTACGCCAACCTGCCACAGTGGCCTATAAAGGTATCGCCTACAGCAGTGGTGGTAAACCTTCAGCACTCCAGAGGTTTTGGACCACATCTCCCCGTCCTTTGTCATTGGCGCTCTAGACTCGGAATTCTTGGAATTGTGGTCCAGAACATCTGGAGCGCCAAAGGTTCGCCACCACTGCCCTAACGGCCTAGTCTTTAAGGAGAGGCACTTGAAGGATCCCTTCTGGCTCCCTATCAGTGCCCTCTCTTCCTCTGACTGGCCCCCAACTGCTGTCACCCCAAAGCCACCCCAGGCATTGATTTCTCCCTAGGGAGACGTCAGCTGTGCACAAACCTCTTCTAAGGTAGACAGCTTCCCTGACCGGGGGGTGGGGGGTGGGCGGGCAATTCAAGAACGCTTCTTTGGAGGAGCCAGATTCCACCGCTTGAGACGCAAAACACTTCTACCTCCTTGTTTCAATTCCTGGAGGGAGAGCAGAAACCTCTTCCGGGCAGGCAACGCATACTCGGAGGAGAAGCCACCACCTTGCCAATCTTGCGGCTCCTCCTCCTTGTGGGTTCCTTGGGTGCCGGCTGAAGTCACCCCCAGCTCTTTTTCCTTCTCCCCAGGCGTACCCGTCCCAGAAACCCCTGGCAGCCTGGACCCGTGACCTGGGCCAGCGCGTGGAGCAGTTCACCCGCTGGGCCAACACGGCCCACCCTCCGGTGCTCTTCTGGCTCTCCGGCTTCACCTTCCCGACCGGGTTCCTGACGGCCGTCTTGCAAGCCGCTGCCCGCATGAACAACGTACGGAGCGGCCAGAGAAAAGGGAGCAGGATGGAGGCCAGGATGGGCTAAGAAAACGGGGCCGGGCTAGAGGCCACGGGCAGGCCAAAGGGGGCTACGGGCATCTCCTCCAGTGGGGAGGGGCACCTACGGGGGTCAAGTGGAGAAGGGGAAGTGAGGAGAGATGAGGATCAATGAGGAAAAAAATGTGTATTCGCTTTGATTCGTTGTTAATCAACGCCAACATATTGCAAATTGCAAATTTACAATTTTTCTGGATGAATCCATTTCTTGATTTGTGATTGCCTTTAAAACCCTATAAAATGCCCCTCCCCCCAGCACTTATAGACATCATAATCGCAGAGGTTTCCCTCACTCTCCTTTACAATCCTTCCAAATTCGGTGAGGGTTGGGTTTCTGACATCTGAGTTATTCACCCATAAAGTGTGTGGGGTGGTGGTGGGGTGGAATAGTGATTGATAGTGTTGTCCAGTACCTCTGTGTTCTAGAAGAGGATTTCATGTCCAGTTTGTTTTAGGATGTGTTCAGCTACTGCTGAACCCATCACTATGTCAGACTGCACAGGGAAGCCATTGAAATCCACAAACATAAGCACATTTTCAACAAAAAAGAAGAAAGTCTAAAAATCAACAAAGCCTGGCTTCCAGTACAGAAAACTGCAGAGTGCAAAAAGGTCAAAGCTCAATTATTCCCATCCAGCCACAAGCAAAGGTGATGATCCGTTCACACGATAGAAGAACTAAGGACACCCATTAACTACATATTAGGATCATTGCTACCCCTGATTACCTTGAAACTTCCTAATCCCTCCATCACAATACAATGACTTAACATCTATTGTCCTGCATAGGACAAGCTTCCTCTTTCCCACAACTTTATGAACCCCAGTCTCACTCACTCTATACCGCAGAGCACAGAGAGAAACTCCTAGTTCCCTGAGCTCCTTGCCCTCTGAAGATGCCAGCCACAGAGTCTGGCGAAACGTCAGGAACAAAAACTTCCAGAACACGGCCAAACAGCTCGAAAAACTCACAACTATCACTAAAAATTCATTGATTCGTATTCGTTGGGGGGGGCATCGATCTGGATGATCACAAATGGATGAATAAGTGGTTTTTTAAAAATAATTTTTAAATTCCTGCCCCTCTAGATGTGAGGTTCAGGGGGCAAGAAGAGGGTTAAGACTGCTTACAGCCTGCAGGCCTGTGGTCGAATGGACAGGGAGGACCAAGCAGGTGGAGTGCTGGCTCTGGCATCCTCGCGGAGCCGAGGCAGGAATGGGGGGAGATCTCTCATTCCACTCCCTCCGCTCTGTTCCTTTCAGATCTCGGTGGACACCCTCTCGTGGGAGTTCATCGTCTCCACCGTGGATGACAACAACCTCGTCTATCCGCCCAAGGTAGAGGCTTCCTTCGGTGGGCCTGGTGGTACGAATCGGGGAGGTGGTGGTGGTGGTGGTGGGGGGGGGGCTCAGCACCCTTCCAAGTGCCAGGCCCGAGCCCTCGGCCCACGCTCACCCGCTCTGCCCTCCCCCTTTAGGAAGGCGTCTGGGTCCGAGGTCTCTACCTGGAGGGTGCCGGTTGGGATAAGAAGAGCTCGTGCCTCGTGGAGGCCGAGCCCATGCAGCTGGTCTGCCCCATTCCCACCATCCACTTCAAGCCGGTGGAGAACAAGAAGAAGAGCGGCAAAGGTGGGGCTCGGCCAGGCGGGTGGGGGGCTTGCCGGGGCGCCTGTGTGCAGGAAGGACTGAGGATCAGTTCATACCTGTCAAGAGTCCCATATTCACCAGGAAATCCCATTTTTACCCCTATTTCCCGGATATATTATTTTCCCGTAAATGTCCCGGATTATATAATTTTTAAAAAATCCTCTGAATAGCATGGGCGCTGCCATGTTGAGGACAGCGATTGAGCTCATTAGGTGGTAGGGGCAGGGATACTGTGACCACGATCCCTTATTTTCAGATCTAAAACTTGACAGGTATGGATCAGTCTGTCCCCCCCCCCCCACTGTCCCCTCCCCCACCCCCCTGCAAGCTGGCATCAGGAGATGGGTCCTGCTCAGAGCCGGGAAGACTCTGTTGCTGTTTTTACGACCACGCCTGGCTGGGGGATTACGCAAGCCATCATCCACAAGGACAATGCTCTGGTCTTTCTCAGCAGTTGGGATCTCCCTGCTTCCCTTCTATTAGGGGAGGGTCTCTTCTCCCACTCCGAAGAGGAGGAGGTTTCCGTGCCACAAGACCAGGGGCTGCCCCAAGGCTGCCCCCTCCTTGCCTGGATGCCCCCTCCTGACCCTCCCCTTCTCTGTGCCTTCCTCCCCCACCACCACCTGCTTCTCCACCAGGGATGTACGCCTGCCCTTGCTACTACTACCCCAACCGGGCAGGCGCCTCCGGACGGCCCTCCTTTGTCATCGGCATCGACCTGAAGTCCGGCGCCATGCCTCCGGACCACTGGATCAAACGAGGGACGGCCCTGCTGATGAGCTTGGATAATTAAAGGCCACCATCGTCTCTCTTTCTCTCGTGCACGCATGCAGGCGCGCACTGCACAACGTGGGACTTCCAAATGTTTTCCCCTTTCTACCCCTGTTATTGTCAAAATTAAACACAGTTATTTTTGTTTACAACCTGGTTCGGTCCTTATCCCCGCCTGGCTGCTGGGCTGTGGAGGGGCAGAAACTCCTCCTCACAGACCCCGGCCGGGGGCTTGAACCCTCCCAGAGGAGACTGAGGGGCAGGCAAGCCCCTGACTGCTCTCCATGCCCGCCCCCCCCACACTTTTTGCCTTGGCCCATGAAAGAGGGGGAGATACTGGAGCTGCCCCCCCCACCTCCGTGATGGCTGTGGGGAACCCCTTGTTTAGGGGTGGGGAGTGCCCAGCAGACCTTGGGGATCCAGGGCAAAGAAGACCCCCCCCTCCTCTGTGGGTCAGGCATTGGGTGGGAAGGGTCCAGGGTGCCGTAGCTTGCCGGGTGAGGAGGAGGAGGAGGAGAATAGGGACCTATGGAGAATTGGGGGGTGGGGGGAATTTCTGACTTTTGGGAAGGCTGCATCCTAGGAGAAAAGGGCAGATCCTGGGGGGGGGGGGAGTGTGGCAGACAGGGCAACAGGGACCCGGGGGGGGGGCGGGGCAGGCGGAGAGACCAGCGGGCCAGGCGGCTGAATTCCGTGGAGCCAAGATGCGCCCTTTGCGCGCGAGCCGGGTCGGTCTAGATGTCCCCGGGAGGGCCCCCTTCCCCCCCTGGCTCGCCTTTCCCGACCGGTCGTGGTGGTGGTGGTGGGGGGCGGCCTTCCGCCGTCGGGGAAAAGTTTTGCCCGGCCGAGGCGGGGGCGATCCGCCGCTCCCCCCTCCGCGCCCCAGGCGGGCGGGCGTACCCGGGGCCGGGATGGGGCGCAAGAGGGGCGCGAAAGGGGTGGGGTGGGGGGGGGGGGTGTCCGTATCCGGGCGCAGGGAAGAAGGAGGGCCGGAGGAGGGGCTGCCGCTCGGATCCAGCCCAGGGAACCAGCCAGCCAGCCACCGAGGGGGGGGCGGGCGGGCGGGCAGGCGAGGCGCGGGGCGCGCGTGTGTGTGCGTGTGCGTGCGCGCTAAGGGGAAATGGAACTGCGCAACCGGGGAGGACTTGGCCGCGCCCGGCGCCTCGGAGGGGGCCACCGATCCTCTCCACCCACGCACCCCCATCGCCGGCCCGCCTCTGGATCGGGAACGCCGCCCGGGCATCGCTGGCCCCCGGGACCCCCCACCCCACTCCACCCCCCACCCCTGCTGCGCAAAAGGTCCCGGGACAGCCGGACGGAGGGAGAGGATGCTCGCTCGGTGAGTGGCCTGGCCGCTTGGCCCCCGGGGAGAAAGGGAGGAAGGAAGGGGGACCCGAGGGAATCGGGGGGGGGGATTTCAGCGTGTCTCCCTCCCGGATCGGGCCGCCCGCCGCCGCGCAACTTGGAGGAAGCAGGCGCGCAAGTTCCGCCGAGGCGCACCACCCCGGGCCCTTTTTTGGCACCAGCCCCAGGCCGGGGTCGGGGTGGGAGTGGGGGGGGCGGGGGGGCAAGGGGGGGCACGGGAGGGAAGGACCCCCGCATGATGTCCAGGAGGAAAGGACATCGGAGGCACCAAAGAAGGACCCCACGCCCAAAAACAAAACCCGCTCCACCGGTGGCCCTGCACGTCGGAATGTGCCTGCGAATGGCCGGCCCTCTGGGGAGGATGCGCCCTACTTGAACACGGGTTGGAAGGATGGAGGGGCGGCGGCGTGGGGGGGGGGGAGATAACCCGAATGTTGGCCAGGAGGAGGCGTTTTGTGGACCAAAGCCTGGCAGAGGTCAAAGGTCAGCCAAACGGGGTGGGGGCATGGCCTGTGCTCCCCCCCGCCTCTCCAAGGGGGGGCGGATGGGGACTCTCCAGGGTGCTCCCCCTTCAAAAGCCAATCCTCCCCCCCCCCACCCCCACAACTGGTCCTTTGCGCACCAGCACCCCCCCACACACACACGGTTGCCATGTTGGCTGTGCCCCTCCTGCCCTTGACACTGGTGGCCATAGATTTGCAGTCACGGGGGGCAATCGCCTCCTGGCCCTTTTCTGCCCTATTTCATGTGAACCTAGTGCCCCTTTTAGAACACAGCAAGGGGCTCGTCTGGATGGCCTTTGGGGGCCCCTTCCACCTGAGGATCAGCTCTTCGTTGTGGCATCCCCATGGCCTGGTTCGTAACAGACACGCACACTGTGGGACAGGTATGCCTGGGGCCCAATCTAAAGGTTTCCACATCCAGTGGGTCTCAACCAGTGGGTCCCCATATGTGCCTGGACTGCAAGTCCCAGAAATCCTGGCCAGCTCAGCTAGTGATGAAGACTTCTGGGAGTTGCAGTCCAGGAACATCTTGGGACCCACAGGTTGAGAACCACTGAGCGATCTTCCACTTTTGAGCTATGGAGTTCATCAGGGCGGGGGGGGGCTCTCCCGCTGCCCCCTTCGTCTGCCCGACAACCCTGTGTGGTGGGCCAGGCTCCAGGACAGAGCGATTGACTTGACCTCCTCTTAAGGGCTTTCACGGCCCAGGAGAGACGGACCCACAGCCTCCGGATTCCCGGCCCCACATCCTAACCTCTGCCCTGCCCTGCTTGGCTCAGTTATGGGGAGGAAGTGTCAAGATTCCAGTTGGGGGGAGAAAGGGGAAGGAAGGTCTGGAACCACGATCCCTTCAGATGTGTGATGGCATCGGTTGGGGTGGGTGGGGTGGGGTAAGAAGTGGTGGGTCCAGGAAAAACATAAGGTTCTAGTTCTCTATGATCTCTGCCCAGACCCATAGATTGGCACTGGCCTTTGTATATGTTCCATATGAATGCATAAATCACTTTCAGTCTGCTTAGTTTTGCTATGTATGACTGCTTCCTACCCATCTTGCACCACAGTCTGGCTGCTGGCGGTCCGGGGGGGGGGGCATTGCTGTGCCTTAGAGAATGGGGTTTCACAACAGTCTTACAAGGTAGGCGCATGTTCTGGTACTTTGCATACAGGCAGGCCGCCTGCCCCCCAGCACCACTGGCTGTTCATGGGGAGAGGAGGGTTCTGAAGCTGCCATTTTGAGGGGAACCTCCAGTTCCTCCATCCTGCCCTACACATCCTTTGCGCCTCAGTTTACCGTTCTGTATATTGAATGGGCAGGGTGGGGGGAAGGAGTCTCCAGGAGGAGTACATGACTCAACCGGGATTTGTCTTGGAAGAATTTAACCCTTATTTCACAAGTATTGGGGTGGCGGTGGGAATTATCCTCCCCACATACCAGTTTTTTACAGCTCCGAAATGTAAACAAAGCGGGGAGGGGGCTGTCCCAGAGCATGCCGTCCTATTGGGCGGCTCCGGTGGTTGTGTGCAGCCGTTTCGTCCAATCGGCAGGGAGGGAGCTTTTCAAAAAATGTCGCCCCCCCCCCCCCCCCCGACACTGATGATGTCGTAACAGCTGGATTTGTGCCTGGGGAGGTCTGATGCCTCCTCGCTCAAGGGTTCGGCTGCAGTCCTAGCTCTGGAAAGGCATAGGAGACGTTCATGTTTCTCGAGAGGCGTGCAAGCTTCGGAGCTTCACAAGACTCTTCTTCGCCGACAAAGAATTCGGTGAAGATGATAAAAGTGCACTCTCCTCCCGCATCGTCTTCATGTGGTCCATTTCAGAGGACCATTTTGTATTTTATACACTAGAGTCTTCCTCGCCACCCCACCCACCATCCCAGGCCCCATCTGGCTATCCCAGCAAAACACTGCTTTGTTGAAGCCCTTGCTGCCAGGACCGACCTCTCTCTCCTTTTGGGCTCTTGGCATGGCTTGGGCCCTTGAGCCTGGACAGGAAGGCAGTTCTCTGGAGCATGTTCAGAGTGCATTCGGTGGTTTGATACCCAGCCATGGGCCTGCGCACCCTCGCCCTCCTCAACCCAGTGCCTTCCCTACAGACTGCTGTACTACAAGATCTACAAACACTTATGGGTGTTGGAGTCCAGCCCCCCCCCCAGAGGGGCCCATTTCAGGGACAGAGGTTCCTGTTACACGGCAGGAATGTGGCTTCTTGACAGGTGGAGAGCTTGTTAATAAGACCAGGAAGGAAATAATGTTAATTGGCAGCAATATCTCCCTGGAAAGCATTTGAGAAATACTGTACTGCAATCCGTTTCCACCACCACCCTCCATCCTGAAAAGCTATAATTTTCTGCTTTGCATTGGCAAGTGGCGGCCACAAGAGGGCACACAAAGATTGCAGAATAAACAGGACAGGCGCCTTGATTGGCTCCTCAAAACTCCAACTCCCAATTAATACTCACGAGTAGTGGCTGAAAAGTCCTGCCTGGGGCTTTGAACAGGCCGCAGCCAAGGGTATAGGTTTCGCTCCTTGGAACTGAATACTGAATAAAATATATGAAATATATGAAATACTGAATAAAATACTGAATAAAAATAAATAAATAATATTGTAGTAGCAACAGCAGTGCCAGTGACAATGACAATGTTTGCCCTCATCCACATTGCTGCTTTTAACTCATTTTACTGATTTATATATATATATATATATATGCATGTTAGGGTGGATTCGGGTTTCTTCCCGTGTAGAAATCTGGTTGTTTTGGCGACGTTTCGACGAGGTCTCACTCGTCATCTTCAGGCTGGTGTTCTGGCTTCTTTCTTCTTGAAGCAAAGTGTGGTCTCAGTTGAAGTCCTTCTATAAATACTGCTGGGGGTGTGTGTGGTTTGCTTGCTTTGTTGCTGATTGCAGGTTCCTTTGTTCCTTTGTTCTTTTGTGATCTGCTGTGTGGCTGAGGCGATCGTTAAGGGATTAACTGCTGATGGCTGTTTAGATGGCTGTTTACATGCTGGTGGGTTAGATGGCTGGTGGGTTCTGGCAGTATCCTGGGCTTTGGTGGAGTGGGGTCCTGTGTCTTGTGAATTCATTTTGGTCTGGCTACGTGTCTGTGGTCTCCCAATGTTTTTTTGGGGTGTGTGAGTGTGCTCCATGTGGTGACTGGAGTGGGGTGCTGCAGTAGATGGTGCAGTCGTGGTTTTGTTATTGGATGGTGGTTTCGTTTCATCTGTGGGAAGGGTCTGGGTTTGTGTTTGGTGTGGATGGAAGGTGGTGGCATCTTGTGTCCTTTTGGACCTGGTGTCAGTCTTTGTGACAGAGGCTCGTCTGTTGACCAAGGCTAGTTTCCAGATGTCAGGCAAGCGGGAGGTGTCATCACGTTTATTCATGTTGTTTGGGTGTTTCTCTATTTCAATGGCTTCCATGATTATTCGACTGTTGAAGTGTTCAGTTTTGGAGATGAGTTTGGTTCTTTCAAAGTCAATTTCATGACCTGTTGTTTTTATGTGCTGGAAGAGAGAGGAAGATTTTTCTTCTTTTTTGACTGCGTTCTTGTGTTCTGCGATGCGTGCGCTTATTCTCCTGTTTGTTTGTCCGATGTATGTGGCTGGACAGACTTTGCATGGTATTTCGTAGACTCCTTGGTTTTGGAGTCCAGGTCCAAAAGGACACAAGATGCCACCACCTTCCATCCACACCAAACACAAACCCAGACCCTTCCCACAGATGAAACGAAACCACCATCCAATAACAAAACCACGACTGCACCATCTACTGCGGCACCCCACTCCAGTCACCACATGGAGCACACTCACACACCCCAAAAAAACATTGGGAGACCACAGACACGTAGCCAGACCAAAATGAATTCACAAGACACAGGACCCCACTCCACCAAAGCCCAGGATACTGCCAGAACCCACCAGCCATCTAACCCACCAGCATGTAAACAGCCATCTAAACAGCCATCAGCAGTTAATCCCTTAACGATCGCCTCAGCCACACAGCAGATCACAAAAGAACAAAGGAACAAAGGAACCTGCAATCAGCAACAAAGCAAGCAAACAAACCACACCCCCAGCAGTATTTATAGAAGGACTTCAACTGAGACCACGCTTTGCTTCAAGAAGAAAGAAGCCAGAACACCAGCCTGAAGATGACGAGTGAGACCTCGTCGAAACGTCGCCAAAACAACCAGATTTCTACACGGGAAGAAACCCGAATCCACCCTAACATGCATACCTATACCCGTGAAAATCTACGAAAACATATATATATCCACCCTAATCCACCCTAACATGCATATATATATATATTTATTTATTTATTTAAATACTTATATCCCGCTCCATCTTCCCAACGGGAACTCTGGGCGGCTAACAACACAAAAGGCTAAAAGCAAAAAGGCTAAAAAGCTGAAAATAACCAGGCCACCAAGCAAGGGCGGCAGAGGACAAGATGGCGGCAAACGATGAGGCAAAAACAAAACAAAAAAAAAACAAAAAAAAACACTAACTAATAAGGTCACCATATGCTTCCTTGAAGAGGAAGGTCTTCAAAGCCCTCTTAAAGGCGGGCAGGGACTCCAGCAGGCGCAGCTCAGGAGGGAGATGGTTCCAGAGCGAGGGCCCCACCACAGAGAAGGCGCGGTTCCGCGTACGCGTTTTATATATATTACACACACACACACATTCTATAGGATTCAAGGGGGCTTATAGTATTAAAAGCAACAAAGAGCCAAATTAATGGATTATTGCCATATTGGGGAAAAATCATATATTAAAACTCATAAAGAGAAACATCGGGTAAAACAGCAGAAGACAATAATCTGTTATTTTTAAAATCTCCTTGGTCAACCACTCATTTAAAGGAAAGCCTGCCTGAAGAGAAAGTCTTTGCCTGCTTGTGGAAGGACAGCAAAGATGGGGCCAGTCGGGCCTCCAGTGGGAGGGAGTTCCACAATCTAGGAACAGCAAGAGAGAAGGTCACTTGTGTCCTCCCCCCCCAAGCACTCCTGTGTGCGGGACTAAGAGAAAGGCCTCCCCTCATGACCTTACACCCAAGTAGGCTCATAAAGGGAGACACAATCATTGTTGTGAGTTTTTCAGGCCGTTTGGCCGTGTTCTGGAAGTTTTTCTTCCTGGCGGGAAGAAATTAGGAGAACTCCTAGTTCCCGGAGCTCCTTGCCTCTCTGAAGATGCCGGCCACAGAGTCTTGATGAAACGTCAGGAACAAAAACTTCCAGAACACGGCCAAACAGCCCAAAAACCTCACAACCGCTATCAGATCCCGGCTGTGAATGCCTTCGAGAAGACATGGAGAGACAATCCTTTAAGTAGCTGGTACCCAAGCCATTTAGGGCTTTATAGTATCCCTGCCAAGGAAACTCCATGGACATGGGGTCACGAAGAGTCGGTCACGACTGTACCGACGCAACACACACACACAGGTTAGCATTTGGAGTTGTTATGCTAATAATTACAGGGAAAGCAGAAGTGAATTTTTATTTGCCAGGGGTTTCTGAAATTGATTCTAATGATGAGTAAACATAATGTGTGTGTGTGTGTGTGTGTGTGTGTGTGTGTGTGTGTGTGTGTGTGTGTGTGTGTGTGTGTGTGTGTTCAGCATATGGCCAGAGGCTTCCTTACTCTTTCACGTTTAGTGCATGTTGGCCTGCCTGTGCGTGGCTCTGGCAGGTCAACCTTTGTGCTTATTTAAAAAGGACAACCGTAAAGAAAAATACCCACAGAGATCCTGCAGGGAATAGAACTTCCTTGCCACCACGGTTCTGTAGAGGTCAATTTCTGGACACAGATGTGCAGGATTTGCCCTATAAAGCAGACAAGGCATCGGGTGCAGGCTCTCCAAGGGACCGTAACTCCCCCGTCTGAGCCACCCTGGTTTTTAATGCCTTTTTTTTGGGGGAGCCTTTATTTGGGTCCCACCACCCTCACACACCATAGACCTCTGGGGGCAGACACAAGAGAAGAGCTTTTCGGTAGTTGCTTTCAGCATGTGGAACTCCCTGCCACTGGAAGCCAGGCTAGACCCCCTCGGTGTTGTCCTTGTGCTGGCAGGTGAGAACTTTTCTGGCTCTTAAGGAAGAGTTTTAATGGTGTTGTATTTTGTTTGGGGTTTCCCGCCCCCTTTCAAAGGCAGCTTTAAGCTGTTGTTTTTTGTTCCATTACTGTAAATTGTCCCTCAGTGCTATAATTTATTATATTTTTAGCAGTTTTAATTTTAAGATCCTGGCTTTTAAGACTTTGTATTGGGTTTTCTTGCAGGGAGAAAAGCAGGCTATTAAATAAGTGATGAATAAATAATCCCTAAAAATAAGTGGGAAATCGTGCTCGTTGCCGTTTTTAGATCAAGCAGCGCTTGGCATTTTCGAAATCCTATGAAGATCAACGCCTCTCCTTTCTAAATTTGCTTGCATCCCTCCAGGCGTGACTTTGTGTGGCTATTGTGCCATCCAATCTCTCTGCCGTGTACACAGGAGCAAAACTTTGAAAAGTTACTTATTTGGACTACAATAATGCCTGCCAACATGGGAATTGTAGTCTTAGAAAGCTCTCCAGTGGAGCAGAGAGATTTGGGGGCTGGGGGAATCACACTACAGACTTTTTGCTTGGTTGCAGAAAGCATTTTTAATTTCACGGCGCCGTTTTTGCCAGCGTGAGGCGATGCCAGGTGCTCCGGCAAAACCCTCAATCTCGATCCTCAGGGGAGGGCAGTTGTAATTCAGCTGCTAATTATAGTTTTCAGCCAATTTGGCTTTGCAGCCGCCGCCACCCCCCCTGCGCAGCCCCGTATGTTGTTCGAAGGGAAGCGGTGAGGCCCTGGTATTGGGTTTAATGAGCAGGTGTGGAGAACATGTTTGCCAACCGTCCCCGTGTCACATCTCCCCTCTGAGGGACTAGCATCTTGCTTAATCCGCCCTTGGGTTTCCGTCCCCTGGTGCTTTGATTCCTGGAGCAGGCTGTGGAGGATTAAGGCACGGACCTTTGGTGGAGCAGGCCGGGTGGGGCAGTGAGGCGAAGGTGTCCACTCTTTCCCCCTGAACCCTAACCTTAACATAGGAACATAAGAAGAGCCCTGCTGGATCAGGCCAAAGGCCCATCTAGTCCAGCTTCCTGTATCTCACAGTGGCCCCACCAGATGCATCTGGGAGCAAACGCGATTCAAGATCTGTCTCCTGAAACCACTCCCCTGCATCTGGCCCTTGAAGTACCCTGGTTTTAAGCCTAGAGATGACACATCTCCATCATGGTTTGTAACCTGGAATGGGCTTTTCCTCCAGGAATCTGTCCAATCCCCCTTTGAAGGCATCCAGGCCAGATGCCATCACCACATCCTGTGGCAGGGAGTTCCACAGACTAACAACACACTGGTTGAAAAAAAATTCTTTTGTCTGTTCTTACTCTCCCAGCCGTCAATTTGAGGGTATGTCCCCTCGTTGTGGTATTTTGTGAGAGGGAGAAGAGCTTCCCTCTATCCGCTTTACTTATGCCCTGCATTATTTTGCACATCTCAATCATATCCCCCCCTCTTATGTGGGGGCGGACAAAATCCTTCCCCAGCTGTTTTCTCCCCTCCATTTTTAGTCCGGCGCCGATTTTGCCTTGCAAATCGGGCTGGCAAAATGGAGGGTGGGGACAGTTATTCCTGGAGGGTTTTCTTTCATATGTTTGTGTGTGTACTTGTAAAGCAAAGGGTGAGAAAGAAAGTTTGCCGCGAAGAAGGCGGACTTGCAGCTGGAAACGATTTCCTCTCAACCAGAGGAAATGCACACCTGTTGCACTCCTTGAAAGGCCTGTTGCACACTCAGCATCGCTGAGTGTTACCAGCGAGCATTAATGATTTGGAAGAAGGCGAGAGAGGGGGGTGCCTCTGGTGACACCAAACTGGAATTAAGATGGAATCAGGGTTTTTGTTGTTGTTGTTGTTGTTCAGTCGTTCAGTCGCGTCTGACTCTTTGTGACCCCATGGACCAGAGTTCGCCAGGCCCTTCTGTCTTTCAATGCCTCGCGGAGTTTGGTCAAATCCATGTTGGTTGCATCAATGACGTCGTCCAACCACCTCATTCTCTGCCGTCCTCTTTTCCTTTTGCCTTCCATCTTTCCCAACATCAGGGACTTTTCCAAGGACTCCTCTCTCCTCGTGAGGTGGCCAAAGTACTGGAGCCTCAGCTTCAAAATCTGTCCTCCCAGTGAACATTCGGGGTTGATTTCTTTCGGGATGGGTAGGTGTGGTGGAAGGCGGGGAAAGGTTGGCTTGCAGTAGCTCCCAGAGGGTCAGAATCCAACCAAAGTACTGGATTCAAATTATACGAAAGGAGATTGTGCCTAAAACCGTAGGAGGAACATCTTGACAGTAAGAGCTGTTCAGGAGCGCAGCGGAGCACCTCAAGAGATGGTGGACTGGACTCTGAAATAATGCCACTCTCCCTACACTGCCCTTCATGAAGCCTCTTCACGCGGCCATCCTCGCAGCCCGAACCAGGCTAACTGCTAGGCACCACAGCCTGCACCATCTGTCCCCTCTGCTCCATGTGCCTCTTCCCCACCTCTGGGGAGCAGCAGAGGTACCTGAGATGTCCCAAGGATTGCAGAAAGTCCTGTGGGAACCTGGAAGGGGTGATTTACTCCATGTGGCTGGGCGGCAACCCGGCATGTTACCTGAGTGGCCACCACCTGCCGTGGTAGCCTCCCGGGGTTGCATCCTCACAGGTGGGGCGTGGAACCAGATCCCTGACAGGGACCTGGGGCGGTCCGAGGGCTCAGCTGTTCCAGGCTTTGTTGGATCCGACAATTTGGAAACAGCTCCTAAACCCAGGCCACTGGAAGACGGGGGATTCTGAGAGGTGCAGCCCGTAAAACTTTATGGAGCCCAGTTTCATCTATAGCTAGGGTGTCTGTATGGCCTCTTAGACAGAGACCAACCTCTGTTTGAAGGGACACTTCATGTACAGTAGGACCCCGGTATCCACTGGGGATTGGTTCCAGGCCTTCCTGTGGATAATGAAAACCGTGGATAAGAGAGAACGCCTGCCCACCCACCTCCAAGCTGCTGTTTCCTGACAGTAGCTTGCTTTATGGTTGCTATTTTGAGACAGTAGCTTGCTTTGCAGATGCTATTTGTGACAATAGCTTGCTTTACCGCTGCTGTTTGTAACAATAGTTTGCTTTTTTAGCTGCTGAATTGTTTAATTTTTTTCCTCTGCCAGCCACGGATAACTGAATCGGTGGATAATGAATCAGTGGATACGGGGGTCCTACTGTAATCCTCTTTTTTAAAAAAAATGGTGTCTTTAATTTTCCATCTTCCTTTTTCTCTGCTAATTTCCCTCCAGGCTCCCCCCCCCAAAAAAAATAGGAATGTGGCCTAGCTTCGGTTATTCGCCCCCTTCCTCAAAGCAGATTTTTCCTTGAAATGCCCCTGTTGGGTTTTCTTGAGGAAGGGACCTGGCACTACAGATTGTTGTTTGTGCATATCCGAGTCGAGGAGTGTTCATTCTTCAACCCCATACCACTACAGCACCCAGAATCCCCAGGCAGCAGCAGCATAGCCAGCAAGTGTGTACAGTGCGCATCTGCAAACACATGCATGCACCCACCCACCATGAACGGCAAGATCTTGCACCTGTCTCGTGCGTTTGATGTGGGCTCCCGGAGACGTTAGCTGCCTCCTTCCTGCTTCCATCCCCTCTGCCCGGCCCACCCCAGGCCCCTGTTCCTGGCTTCACACACGCCTGCCTGGCCCCAAACAGGAAGCCGCCCCCCCCCCAGGAAGGGGAGCTTGGAGGGGGGGGTGAGGCGGGTGAGGTTTTTCAGATACAAAATAATAAATAAATAAATAAATATCAGGGTTATTTTTCCTCTTTTTAATTTTAATGTGTTTGTAATAATTGTTTATTTTATTAAACATAAGAACATAAGAAGAGCCCTGCTGGATCAGGCCAAAGACCCATTGAGTCCTGCTTCCTGTATCTCACAGTGGCCCCACCAGATGTCTGGGAGCGCACGAGACTAGATATCTGTCTCCTGATAGCACTCCTCTGCATCTGGCCCTTGAAGGACCCTGGTTTTAAGCCTGGAGATGACACATCTCCATCACAGTTTGTCACCTGTGATGAACTTTTCCTTCAGGAATCTGTCCAATCCCCTTTTGAAGGCATCCACGCCAGGTGCCATCACCACGTCCTGTGGCAGGGAGTTCCACAGACTAACAACGCACTGGGTGAAATAATATTTTCTTTTGTCTGTTCTTTCTCTCCCAGCCCTCAATTTGAGTGGATGTCCCATCGTTCTGGTATTTTGTGAGAGGGAGAAAAGCATCCCTCTATCCACTGCATTATTTTGTACGTCTCAAAATAATTGTACGTTTGCTTGATTATTAATAGCCTTATGTTATAAGTTATACATATACAGTATACAGTAAACTCTCTATATATTCTTCATTGTAGTTTGTGACTGTTGTAAAGCACCTGGAGTTCCTCTGGAAGACGGTACGGTACATAAACAAACAAACAAACAAACAAACAAACAAATAAAAGGCAGAGCATAATTTCTACAAGCGACCACCCACCCATGGTTTTTGCATCCTTGGTATTTTAGGATAGGGGCTCTAAGGTGCCTCTTCCCCCCCCCAAGGCACTCTGCTCATGCCCCAGGAGCCTGGGTTTCAGGACACCACCCACATCCTACAGAGGGTCTGTGGGTCCCATAGTGTGGGTCTGTGATTATTTCGGTTCTGAGACTACATCAGGTCTTAAATCTGACGCCTTTTGTTGTGTTGGGGGCCGTGGCAGGCACTGGCAGGCACCATTGATGGGGTGAAAAGATCCCCCAAAAAACACACACACACACACACACACACACACACACACACACACACACAGGTAGTATACTGGCATTTGGGCTGGGGGGGTCATTTCTCCCAAGCAAGCAAAGGACTTTCATTTGGGCAACCCCCTCCAATCCCAAGCTGCAAAGGACTCTGTGTGTGCAACCCCCCATCACAAGCTGTGTGTGTGTGTGTGTGTGTGTGTGTGTGTGTGTGTGTGTGTGTGTGTGTGTGTGTGTGTGTGTGTGTTATAAAGACTGATTGTTCTGTGTTACTGCCAGGACTGGATTTGTACAACTGGTGCTTTCCATGATTGTATGTCCTCCATCTCTCTCAGCGTGGTATTCATTTATTTTTTTCTATATTTGTTTTCTTATTGTTCTTAGCTTCAATAATGCCCTTTGACTGACGCAAGTAAGATGCCTCTTCACACTCATTGTTCTTAGCTTTAAATATTGACTTTAACCATGTCAACAACTGTTGTATACTCGTGGTCTCCAACATTATATATTGTCCTTTACTGCTGTAAGCTGCGTTGGGTCCTTTCCAAGGAGAAAGGTGGGGGTTAAAACAAACAAGGGAAAGGTATCCCCCCTCCGCACTTGTGTGCTAGTCGTGTCTGACTCTAGCGGCCATGCTCATCTGCGTTTCTAAGCCAAAGAGCCAGTGTTGTGCACGTCCTTGGCCATGTGGCCAGCATGGTCATGTGCATTTCTGTGCATGGAACACTGTTTTCCCTTCCTGCTTTTTATGTCAATACAGTGGTACCCCCCCACTTAAGAGCAGCTCGACTTAAGAGCAATTTGACTTAAGAGTGGAAAACTGTTGGCATTTTAACTGCCGCCTTACAAATTTTAGATATGGTCTGCTCGACTTACAATTTTTTTCATTTTTTTATTTTTTTATTTATTTTTTTAATTTTTTAGATAAGTACCCCAACTTAAGAATAGTTTGACTTAAGAGCATGCATTCGGAACGGATTAAATTTCATAAGTTGAGGTACCTGTTTATCTACTTGCATTTACATGCTTGTTGGTAGGAGCTGGGGTAAACAGCGTGAGTTCGCTCCCCTGCGTGGCACCCGGGATTCGAACTGCCGAGTTGCTGACTTTGCAGCCGACAGTTTCAGCGCTCTAAGCAAACCAAACTAAACTACAAAAGGCTAAGAGAAACCTTATCCAGGTGATATACCCATGAATATGCATATTTATCCCCTTCCCCAGCAGGGAGTGGGTTAATCATTCAGGGAGTAACTTAATCATTCATGGGCAATCAGATTATTAAAGCAGCTTTACCCTCACCTGGAAATTTCCCAGGTAACCCCTCCTCTTGCTCTTCCTCCTTGTTTCCATCTCTGCTGGTTTTCTATCTCTCTTGATCCATAGCTTGGGAAGATCCCTGGGGTTGGACTGCAACCTCCATAATCCCCTGACTGCTTTGGGGTGTGTGTCTGCGAGTGGCATTGCACAAAACCCAGGGTTCTTCCCAATCTCTCTCTCTCTCTCTCTCTCTCTCTGATCCCCTCCTGCACCCTCTTCCGGTTCTGCAGGTTTTGTCCCTCACGACAATGTCTTATAAAGCCCTGCCTTACCTGCTTCGTCTCAACCCAGCCCGGATACTGGCTACCTGCAGAGAAACGAATCTTTTCCCCAAATGAACCTCCGGCAAGATTCGCTCCTACATGTACTGTGCACGTACACCACACCGGACCCACACCCTCTTTGCACCCTGTGACATTTCCAAGGTTGCAGGCACTGGCCCAAACCTGTCCTGGGTGGCGGTGAGCTCGGTGGGTTGGTTCCTGCTGTGGAAAGAAATTTCGCTGCCTGTAGAAAGTGACAGAGGTTCTAAACCAGGTATTCTGCAGATAACGTGTTGTTACGTCCTGTGGAAGTGAGTTCCACAGATTAGGGTGGCATACTGGAAAGGCGTTTTTATGCTATAAAAAACACACACACAGACAGACATCCTGGGCGAGATCTTTGTGGTGTCTTTCAGATCCCCTAGCTGTCTCTTGCAAGGAAAAGGGTTTGCTTATCCCAAGGCTCTTAGAACTGCTAGCAGGTGGCCGCTCCCTCCCTCTTGTTGGCAAGAGCCTGCTGTGGATTTGCACATCTTACTGAAGCAGGGTAGTTTCAGAGAACAGGAACAGGGTGGTGGCTTCCCAGGGAGCTGGGGCAGATTGAGGGTCTGACTCAGTCCTTTCCAGTATCTTTCAGGTGCTTTTGGAGGGGGTTTGGGGTATGCATTACCCCCCAAGAGATATTTAACAGTTCCCTTGCTGATTAAGATTTAGGGCCAGGGGTCCTCAAAGTTTTCAACCAGCGGGCCGGTCCACCACCACCCAGACACCACTGGGGGCTGGATCCCAGTCCAAAAGCAGCTGCGGAGGCTGGCTTGCTCACAAAACAGGGGGTAGGTTTACTGTATTCAGGAGTGTTTGAGGTAGGTTGAGGAAGGAACATGGGTTCGTCTTCACCTTTACTGTATAGTGTTTGGAGTAAGGAAATGCTCAGCTTGGAAACCATGTTGGAGACGCCTGCGATTCCACCCCACCCCACCCTGAATCAAAGCATCCTTCCAGGTGGGCAGCTCCTTTCTCTTCCAGTTGTCTGCAGTTGATCCCCGTTGTCCTCCTTAATTTTATTTTTATATTTTGGTGGAAATAAAAAGACAGCCGAGGTGGGGTTAAGGTCATCAGGAGAGGCCCTTCTCTCCATCCCGCCACCCTCACGGGTACGTCTCGTGGGAACCCATGAAAGGGCCTTCTCGGCTGCTGCGCCCAGACTCTGGAACTCCCTCCCACTAGAGGCCAGGACTGCCTCTTCTCTGTTGTCCTTCCGGAAACAGGCAAAGAAGACCTTTCTCTTCAGGCAAGCTTTCCCGGAATGATGGACTACCATGTGTATTTTATAGGAATCTATAGGATCACATGTAAACACATAAGGTTATAAGCACTGTAGTTATAAACACAAAGTCTAACTACAGTGCTTATAACCTTATGTGTTTACATTGACACTTATGTTTGTCATGTTAGTTTCCATCACTCACAACATTTACATGGAATTTTACTCTCTTTTTAACTGTGCTTGTTTTCTTGTAGCTTTAATGTAATGTTGTCTATTAATGCTGTAAGATGCCCCTCAATTCCCTGTTCTCAATACCTGAACATGTCTTAATTGTACTGGACTGGACCGGACTGATTAGTTAAACCACCTCGGCTCCTTTTCCAAGGCGAAAGGCAGGGTAAAAATACTCTTGAAATAAATAAATAATAAATAAAATCCACCGGGGGGGGAGAGGAGCAGCTCCCCTGCCCTCTGAAAAGCACCCCACCCAATAAAAACCATGTCAATGAGCCTTTCTTCCTAGCAGAAAAAAAAAAAAAAAAAGGTGGGTGGAGCTGTGTGACCAGAAAAAAACAAATTCAAAAGTAGGCTAGGGGATACCTTTATTGGTCACTCCTAAAACAAAACAAACAAATGTAAGCTAAGCTTTCCAGAGCAACCTGCTATCTTTATCAAAGCATTGTACCAAAAAATGCAATCTTGAGAGAGGATGTCGTCTGATCAGGCGGCTGAGAGGAAAAGCCCTCTGAGCATGCACAGAGTGCATTTCGCGGCACGCTTCCTGAGCTTGGCAGGGAAGAGGCGGGTGTTTGCAAGGCCCGCTTGGAGCACGTATTCTTCTTTCCAGCACGGAAGTGGTGCTGAACGCTCTCCCCCTCTTTCTCTCTCTTTCCCCTGCTTCCTCCTGGCATCTCGCCCACCCCTTTAATGGCAGCTGCAGGGGGATGGGCTCCGTGTGTGTGTGTGTGTGTGTGTGTGTGTGTGTGTGTGTGTGTGTGTGTGTGTGTGTGTGTGTGTGTGAGGGGGGGGTGCCTGGCCTAGAGATTTGGGGGTGGGATGATGGGAGGAGTCTGGTGGTTGTGGGCTGAGCAGGGGGGACGACAAGGCCTCTCAGCTGGGGAGCTTGCCTTGTTGCTATGGGAACAGCGGCAGGAATGTTTGCCTTCCCCTCTGCAGCCGCCCTATTAACTTTTTGGGGGGGGGCGGTGACATCACGGGCGCCTTGGCCAATGGGGCGCCCGCCAGCCGGCCTGGTTGCTCGGGCGATGGGAGGGGAAGCTTAGGAACAGCTGCTAGGAGATGCACGTGCACGCACACACATCCACAGGGCACGCCCGGACACGCTCCCTCACACATGGAACACGCCTGCACACGCTGCTGCCATGCCACAGAGCCGGCTGCAGGAGGGGAAGGAGCGGCCCAGGCCTGAGGCGGCGCAGTGCATGCACTGCATGGCATGGCATGCAGTGCAAGGGTGCATGCCCACCCACCCCCCTCGTGCCAGGCGTGTTGCCCTAGGCTCACACACACATAGCCCATCATCCTGGGAAGGCCTCAGGGCCTTGCCAGGAAAGGTGCCCGCCTCCCTCCCTCCCTGACCCACGCGTGACCTGTTTTGCCCCGGTTACAGGCCAGGGGCAGCTTCTCGAGCCTGGTGCCAGGCGTGCTGGGGCGTGTGTCCTACACACACGAGACCGGGCTCCTTGCACATGGACCGGGACTGGGTCCCGAATCCTGCCCTGCAGGTAGAAACCAGACCCGAATTTTAACATCTTTGGCTGGAAGTTGTAGTCCAGGTGGGCTCAATGGTTTAGACCAGTGGTTTTCAACCTGTGGGTCCCCAGATGTTTCTGGACTTCAACTCCCAGAAGTCTTCATCACTAGCTGAGCTGGCTGGAAAGGATTTCTGGGAGATGCAGTCCAGGACACATCTAAACCAGTGGTTCTCAACCTGTGGGTCCCCAGAACCACTGGACTGCATCTCCCGAAATCCTGGCCAGCTCAGGAAGTGATGAAGTTGGGAGATGCAGTCCAGGAACATCTGGGGACCCACGGGTGGAGAACCACTGGGGCTGGGATGTGGCATGATCCAGAACTCAGTTCCTTGAGAGGGGCTCTGGATGTTCAGAAGGATGAGTTCTGATGATGATGATGATGATGATGATGATGATGATGATGATGATGATGATGATGATGATGAAGAAGCTATAGGTTGTACCTTTGTAGGCCACTAATATCTTGCATTTTTGTTTGCGACGGCCACCCAGCTCTCCCCTTTTATTTCAGGTTGTACCTTTGTCGTTGTCATTTCAGTGACGGCGACACGGAACTTTTCTGAGATCTGACCTATTTATTTATTTATTCAGAATATTTTTTTCTACCCCAGCTTTCCCCTTAAGAAAGCCCTGAGGTGGCTTACGTTGAAAGGCAATGTTTAGATCACTGAGTCCAGACCCTATGAAGGAGGCCCAGTGGGGATTGAACTGCCGACCTCCAAACACCTAAATCACGGAGTTATCCTGCAGTTCAGGGAACTGGATGATCTTATAACAGTCGGGGCAAGTCCCAGAATGCTTTACTTCAGTGCTATTAATCTTTAGGATTTTTTACACCTGCCTTTCCTTTAGTTCTCTAGTCACATCCAGAGGACAAAAATGCTCTCTGCCTGGTACTTTTTAACCTGCGACAGCCAGGGTTTGAGGGAGGGTTTAGATCTCTGAATATTTATTTTATTTATTTTAGAGTATTTTTACCCCGCTTTTCTCCTTGGAAAAGGACCCAAGGCAGGTTACAGTAATGAGGGATAGAATAATACACAGTCCAGTCCAATTAAGACATGTTCGAGTATTGTGAACAAGGAATTGAGGGATATCTTACACTTTCAGCATTAATAGATGACATTACATTAAAGGCTACAAGGTTACAAATAGTTACAGTATAAACACAACGTCTATGAGAGCCTGTATAGATTCCTATAAAAGACACAATGGTAGTCTATCATTCAGGGAAAGCTTGCCTGAAGAGAAAGGTCTTTGCCTGTTTCTGGAAGGACAACAGAGAGGAGGCAGCCCTGGCCTCCAGTGGGAGGGAGTTCCAGAGTCTGGGCGCGGTTGACAAGATTTTGTATTAGAAATCACTAGTCGAACGCTTCTCGAGTGTTTAGGACTACGTGATGTATTGGCGAATTATGCAAGCAGATCCCAGTAAGAAGGTGGTGGGGGGTTGTTAATAATAATAATAATAATAATAATAATAATAATAATAATAATAATAATAATAATAATAATAATAATAATAATAATAATAATAATAATAATAAAGCCACCCCTCGAGCATTTTCCACACTGACTTTGATAAAATTTTGTTTCTCTGCCAAGAGAACAGGACTGCAGGAGGACTGTATTCTTGCCCCCATCCTCCAAATTATCTCAAAAAGGGAGACAGCAGGAAAAAAAATTAAAAAAAATTATTTAAAAATAATTTTTTAAAAGTTTGATAGGGCAGGAGCTTGGGCACTCCCCACAAAGGGACTGAGTTTGGGAGAGCAAACTGTCACCTCTGAGAAACGCATGACTCCCATGCATTACGCCCATGGACCAACCTGCTCCATCGTCCCCCTGCCCAGCACCATGGGTAATCCAAGAGGTGAGGATCAGGCAGTCAAAACTGTTGTTTGGGGTGGGGGGTGGGGGGTGGCAGATAACTTGGGAGATTTAGTTTGGCACGGTTATGTATCCCCATCCCCACTTAGGGTGACCCTATGAATAAGTGACTACCAGGACGCCCATCCCCCTAGCTCTAATTTTGAAAACTCAAGCCTGTGGTTTCCTTGAGGGGATCAGTCCATCTCTTGTTTCGTCTTCCTCTTTTACTGCTGCCTCCAACTTTTCCCAGCACGAGGGGTCTTTCCAGGGAGTCCTTCTGCCTTCTCGTAATGGGCCTGAAGTAGGACAGCCTCGGATTTAATATGTTCCTCTTGAAATCCTCCCTCTTTAATTCTACTTCTTTCACTCGCAAGGAAGAGAGCTGCTAAAAGGACTGTCCTTCCCACCCCTCAGTTACAACACTTGCTTGCTTCTGGTAAATTTGAGGGCTGGGGCAGCTATTCTATAGGTTATTTAACTTTTTAAAAAGTTATTCACTCTTTGGGTGTCTGCTTGAACTGCTCTACAAGGACAAGTAGAATTAACCGATTGTGCCTTCCTGCCTGCCTTGAATGAGTTTCTGGTGTTGCGTTTGTTTAGCATTTCTTCGAGCAGGCTTTCATACACTCACGGTTTTTAGCCTTCCAACTCTGAGATTATACTATATTATTATCACCCTAACGTGGGCCTGCTAATACTGTACAAGTCATTTACTACTTGATAGTATTACTTCTGTTTACTTTGTTAGGTGTATCCTGACCTGGATGTGATTCTCAGTACCGTGAGGACATGAATAAATACATCAGTACCTCGTAAGACGAATGCCCCTTAAGACAAAAATTCGTAAGACGAATGAAATGTCCAGGAATAGGAAAACCTCGTAAGACAAGTTTTTCTATAGGATCCTTCGCAAGACGAATTCAATGCATTCCTGTAGGATTCTGCACTAAACTGTGCTTCGTGGGATGAATTTTTCGTAGGACGAAATTGACCCGTAGAACGAATTAAATTCGTCTTAAGAGGTACCACTGTACAGAGGCCATGTATTGGCATTTAGGTAGCTGAAGAAATGGATTCTGACGCCCAGGAAACTCACACTGAAATAAATCCGCTGAAATAAAAGGAGAGCCTTGTGATCAATACAAAATAAAATACAAACGCAGGAGTAGGCAATACCTTTACAAAACACTAAAAATATCAAGTAGTGAGCTTTGGTGGATCAAGGCCACTTCATCAAGCATGCATGGGCGTGAAGAGAGTCAAGTCTGAAAATTCATGCCAAGATGGATTTTGCCATGAAAGTTTTATTTATGAATAAATCAATCTTTAAAGACCCACTAACTTTTTGCCCTTGTCTCTCTTCGTGCTCCTGGCTTTTAATTTTTGGTGTTATGTTGTGTAACTAGGAACGAACTGGTTCGTTAGACCTCCTACACAGCTACTAACAAAATGGGGGTTGTTGTTTTCTTTCCACAGCATCGTCTTCCTCTCCTGGACCCCTCGTCCCTCTCCGGGCCATACTAAGAGGGCTGATTTAAGCTGATGCTCCATTTCCCAGAATCATGGTCAGTTTATTTATTTATTTATTTATCTTTATTTCACTGTACAGCTTGCTGTCTTCCGAAGATGTGGGTCTGCTAACAATGGTGTGTTTTTGTGCCCCTTTCCTCTTTGCAACCCTCCTGGCTTTATCCCCATTTTACAGAACGGGAAGACTGAGGCCCAGTAGGGACCCTCTTGTCCACCGTCTGGGTTGCAGCTCAGCAATTCCCAGGATGGCCTCCTATGGGAAGCCTTGAACCTATTAAGCATTTTCCGGGGTGGGGTCAAGTCTTATCAATTTTGGATGCACGCACACACACACACACACATATATTCCTGGGTCCGAGCCCATCCTGCCAGGGTCCCCATTGGCTGCCTGGGTGGTCTCCGGCTGAGATTGGCTGTGGCCATCGCAAACGTGATGGCCGCCAGGGGACGATGGGGTGGAGAGAAGGGGGGGTGTCCGCCAACAGCAACACAGCTGTGCCTGAGGAGGGGGGAGGTGGACCCACTCGGTCATGTGACTTCTGCTCAGGCTTTCACGCTTCTCGCTGCTGGGGCTGTGTGGAAGGAGGGCAGATGCAAGGGGGAAGGAGGAGGAGGAGGGAGGGAGGGAAGGGGGTTTCCCTATTTCCCCTCCTTCCCTCCCCTACCTCTCAGATCATCATCCCCCCCCCCCAGCTCAGGGGGAGGACCCAGAGGTTCCAGGCTTCCAGCATCCTCCGGCTTCCAAAATCCTTGTTGGGAAGAGAGTTTTTAAAAGGGGCAGACTGGCCTGCAGGAAAAGGGGTGGGTGGGGTGGGGTGGGGAGGGTGGGGCTTCTGCACAGGAAGTGTGTGAATGTGTGCGGCGGCGGCGGCGGCGGGGGGGGTGGAGCATTGAGGATCCCTGCCATTTCCTTGGCCAGGATTGAGAGGTGCGCGTAGGTGTCTCTGGAAGGGATGATGGTTGGGTTCCTGAGTCCGGGACGTTTGGGGGGGCAGGAAGGGGCTGCATGAGTCACCCAGGGAAATGATGCTTTTAGGGTCCCTTTCCGCTCCCCCCCCCAGGCGTCTCTTCCTCTGCTCACATACTCCCACCTTGCTGTTGCCTTTGCAGCCGGCTTATATAACATCTGCTCTTAACGTGTCCTGGATTGAACCCCGCGCTCTCTCAAATCTCTCAACAAAGGCGGCCCCATTGGTGGGGCTGGGTGGGTGGGGGCGGCTCTGTGGGTCCTGGTGTTGTGTGTGTGTGTGTGTGTGTGTGTGTGTGTGTGTGTGTGTGTGTGAGAGAGAGAGAGAGAGAGAGAGAGAGAGAGAGAGAGAGCAGGCAGGTTTAGTGGCTTCAAATGTAGGTATGTGGGTCAGGGTTTCAATGCTCGACTGGGGAATGTTCAGCCCCCCTCTCCCCAACCCCACCGGCAGAGTTGGAAAAATACCAGCTGGTCCTCTGCAACATACAAAATAAACCCCGCTTCTTCCTCGCCAGTACCTTTCACCTGGTTATTTTCATTTTCCGCTGGCCACAAAACAGTGAATGGGAGGGAAAAGTCACAAGCTGAGGATTAACATGAAATCAAAACTACCGCCTTTGAACGGCAGTGTTGGAAGGGGTCCTCAGAGGTCATCAGGTCTAGCCCCTCTCCACGGGGCAGAATGGGGAATTGAACTTCTTCCACTTCAAGGGCCATGTCCTCGTAGAACGCTGGCGATCGGTCGCCTGAACTGGTTTCTGCCTGAGGCTGTTCTCAACGGCAGACCCCTGGCTCCATCTCTCCGTTCCAGAGAGATGTAGAGACAGGCAGAAGCCCCCTTTTTTATTATTATTATCATTTTTTGCAAAGGGATGGGGGCTGATGGGGGTATCATGTGAAAGAAGAATAAAAATATGAGTAAGAGTCAAAAACAGCAATGTTCGGAACAGCGTATATCAGTGTTGGCGAACCTATGGCACGGGTGCCAGAGGCGGCACTCGGAGCCCTTTCTGTGGGCACCCGACATGGTCCCTTCACAGCCGCCTGTGTTCAGGTTAAATGGCTGTATTGGCACTTGGTGAAAAAATCAGTGGGTTTTGAATTGCAGTTTGGACATTCGGTCTCTAAAAGGTTTGCCATCACTGGCATATATACTTAGGGTTTGGGTTAAAACTTATTTCTGTTGTGTAACACCAGCTCAATATTTTAATAATTTGCATTGCCTGTGCCTGGTATTTTTGACGACGACGACGACTACTACTACTACTACTACTACTACTACTACTACTACTACTACTACTAATAATAATAATAATAATAATAATAATAATAATAATAATAATAATACTTTGCTTCTTTGCTTCTTCTTCTTATGTATTTATATATTTTATTTAATTATTTATTTTAGAGTATTTTTACCCCGCCTTTCTCATTGGAAAAGGACCCAAGGCGGCTTACAGTAATGAGGGCCTCATTAATCCCTTTAGTGAGGGACAATATGCAGTCCAGTACAATTAAGACATGTTCAAGTATTGAGAAACAGGAACTTGAGGGACATCGTACAGCATTAAATGACAACACTACATTAAAGCTACAAGAGAACACGAGCGATTAAAAAGAGATTAAAATTCCATGTAAAAGTTATGAGTGATGGAAACTAACACTGAAAACATAGTGTCGATGCAATCGCACAAGGCTATACTGTAAGTGGTTATAAACAGAAAGTCCATGTGATCCTATAGATTCATATAAAAGACACATAATAATATTTGCTTGCTTACTAACTGCACTGATATTTCAACAGATAGGTAGGTACCTGTGTTGGAATGGAGGACAGAAAAAGGGACGTCAACCATTAGCAGCCGTTGCTGAGCAGTCCCTTTGGCCCTGAAACCTCCTAAGCACCCGTTCTTCTCTCCCTTGGGCCCCGGGGTCAGCGGTAGGGTGGAAGGCTGCTGGGGTTTATGCTGCCCCCAGGCACCTGCCCTCCGGAAGTTTCAGGTAACCTGGGACCTGCGTCCTCTGCTTTCTATGCTCCCCACCTGTTGCTGGAGCTGGGACCCCCTCCGGCCGGCTACTTTCCTTCTTCCTGGCCCTGGACCCCCTTGCCTTTGAGAAAAGGTTGACCCCTTCCTCTCATTCCTGGTCGTGTCAGGGGAGGGGGTGCATGGGTGGGGGTCCTCTCCCCCATGTGCTCGGCCACGCCTGTGGGTTTTGTGGTTGGAGAAGGCCCTCCTCGGTCCTACCCCCCCCATTTGCAGGAAAAGGCCCTCCTCGGTCCTACCCCCCCATTTGCCAGGTTTAGGCATCTTCCGTCTGAAAGGGGTGGGATTGGGGGTCACAGCAGGCCGTCTCAAAACACCCCTCCACCTGAAGCAGCATGGCACATGCCCGTCCTTCGACTCCCCTTGACTCAAGGGGCCTCGTACCCAAAGCCTGCCAAGGTAATAATGATGAAAGGGGCAAATAATAATAATAATAATAATAATAATAATAATAATAATAATAATAATAATAATAATAATAATAATAATAATAAAAAGATTCTCCCCCACAAGGAAGAAACCTGTTGTGTGTTTTTTTAAATAACTTCTATAACAAATTCAAGAATGAAGCTTTTAATGTTCGGTGAACGTGGGAAAATGTTCAAAGGTGAAGGGGGGGGGGTCCTAATGGCTCACTGGTGCAGACAGGTGGAATGTGGGAGTAGGAGCCGCCTTCTCACCTGGACACCCCCCCCCGGTGTCCTGCCTCCATTGCCAGATGTAACCCAGACACCACCTTTCATGTCCTTCCATGACATCCTAATCTACGCATGTGGTGATGCAGTTCACACATTACGCTTTCCCCAGGATCTGTGGAGGTGCCAACGGCTCCCCCCCCCTTTTTTTTTTGCATTCACTTTCCTTTCCTCCCCCTCAACACATTTTCACACAGACAGGCAGGCGAGACCCAGCCACGTGCTTTTTTTAAAAAAAGAGTTGAGCTGGGGACACGCTCCCTTACTGCGGCGCTTCATTTGGGTGGGTGGGGGAACGCTTTTGCGTTTTGCACATTACACGGTGATCTTTATAATAGGCTGGTGTCCTGATGATAATGTTGTTGTTTTCTGGCAGCAGGCAGGGTAGCCGTGTGTGTGTGTGTGTGTGTGTGTGTGTGTGTGTGTGTGTGTGTGTGTGTGTGTGTGTGTGTGTGTGTGTGTGTGTGTGTGTGTGTGTGTGCGTGGCAGCCGTGGGGCTCACAGCACAATAGAGAGTCAGAAAAAAATATAATCCAGCAACACGTGGGTGGAGGACTCGAACCCAGGTCCCTTGCTTTCTCTGTGTCTCTTGCAAATCAGCATGTGTGTGTGTTTTCCTTCCCGAGACACAGCTTTCCTCCTGGTGCTCCCTTGCCAGTCCTGGCGGGGCGGGTGGGGGGTAGAGAAGGTGCCATCTGTCTCCCCATCTGTTTTGAGGAGGGTGGAATCCGCTTTGTAGGATGTTTTCTACGATTGGAGATTGCAGTGACTCCTTTTTCTCAAGGGGGCTTGCTGGGTGCCAGTACAAGTGGCACCTTGTATAAAGGAATTAATTCGTTCCAAATGAAATTCTGTTAAGCAGATTTTCCTTTATACAAATTTCCCATAGGAATGAATTGACAACAGAGTAATCTCTAAATTGTGAACATTTTTATGTTATACGGATTAGCCCCATAGGCAATTCTGTTAAGCAAATTTCCCCTATCTCCGGAATTTTTTATGTTGTAAAGATTTTATGTTATACAAACCGTTTGTTATACGAGGATCCACTGTATGCGCCTATGGGTGGGGTGTTGGACGACCTCTCTATTGGAGACAGGGCAGTGGGGTTTTTCACCCAGAAGGAAGCAGAACTGGTGGGGAGGAGCGCTAGGCTTTTAAGGGCCTTTTTACACGACCCCTAAGATCCGCTGGCCACTTAAATTCGGACCAGAGATCTTAGGGGTTCGTCACTCTTCCTCTGTCCCCACCCCCCTCCGCACTTCCTGGTTGCTGGCTGCGTGAGGGAGGGAGAAAAAAGAAAGAAAAGAATGCCGGCTTACCTCCGTTTTGTTCCCGGCAGCATTCAGATCTCTTAAAGTGGCGGGGCGCAAAAAAAGAACAAACAGAAGCCAGGAGAGCCCCGCACTCACTATCCTTACACCGGATCAAATATTTGTCACATCCAAAAAGCAGGTACCTGAAAGCTGCGCTGGGACGCGCTAAAGTGGGCGGGGTCGCACTTAATTGTCTGCAAAGTCCGGAGCTGGTGGGGAAACATTTTTAATCTCCGGAGCTGGGAGCCATTTGCCCCGGAGTTTAGGGGTCGTGTATAAACGCCCTAAGGTGACCAGAGAACTCATGGCAAGAGGACTGAGGGGTTTTTTGATCACCCAGTGTTGCAGGTCAGTCATGAAGGTTAGGGGACAGGCCACCATACTCTGGTGGTGGAGCCACATTCACCAAGCCCAACGACAGAGTCTAATTCAGTCCTGGGCTTCTAGTCCCCTGGAAATTCCTGCAGATTTGAACCAGAGAAGTGATCAGCTGCAGTGCTTTCATTGTGTACCATCTGCCGGTTGTGAGAGAGGCAACCCATGAGTTTGGGGTCTGCTTAGCAGCAGTCTTGGTTCTTTGTGGTTCTTTGTGGCCCAGTGGTTAAATGCTTGTGTGTGTGTGTGTGTGTGTTGTGTCGTTACAGCCGTGTCCGATCTTTCGTGACTCCATGTCCATGGAGTTTTCTTGGCAGGAATACTGGAGTGGTTTGCCAGTTCCTACTCCAGGCGCCTACAGCACCTGGTATTCCCTGGTGGTCTCCCATCCAAGGACTAACCAGGGCCGACCCTGCTTAGCTTCCGAAATCAGGCAAGAACGGATGTGCTTAGGGCATCTAGGCAGCTAAATGCTTGTACTGCCACTAAAACTGAGCTCACGACCTGGGGTTCGATCCCAGGTAGCTGGCTCAGGGTTGACTCAGGCTTCTATCCTGCCATGGTCGGTAAAACGAGTACCCAGCTTTCCTGGCAGGGCAAATGTGTAGCCTGCATAATTAAAAATTGTAGCCCGCCCAGAGAGTGATTGAATTGCTATGGGGCGGTACATAAGAAGCGGAACTTTTTTTCCTTAGGAGGTGTGGCCCTGCCTGCTTTGGCTGCTATGCCAATGAGAAGCAGAGATCCAGCTTCCGGGAAAGAGAGGCTACCCTAGTCAGGCTTGCAAGAGGCCCTGAAATATGTCCCTTCCCCACTGCTTTTATGTGTGCTGAATTTCACGGCCTTTCACGGCCGTGTATATATTATACTGAACAAATAAGGGAATATGACAGAGTTCTTTTAACACCCCCTCTTTCTCTGCCAACCCAGCTTTCAGTTTCGGGGACAGCAGCTTTTGGGGTGGGTGGGGGTCAAAGATGCTGACCTACCTAGAAGTAGGGTGTCCGAAGGGTGCAGGGGCAGTAGACCGTTCGGAAAAAAACAGAGGTATCAATTTGGACGAGTAATTGGGCTTTCAAGGGTAATAACAGAATGAAGAGGTAGCACACAGTATAAAAGTTATAACATTTTTATGTTCCAGAGCCCAGTTATGCAGTGAGGCTTGTGGGGAATACGTGGGGGGGGACTTTGTTTTTGAGCTGCAGGATAGAAAATGAGGGACCCTAAGTAGGCAGAATCCAGTGAGGTGTTTTTTGGGGGGTACTAGGCGCACCCCTACCAGCACAAAGCATCTTTCTGCCCTAGAAGAGGGTCCTCTGACTTCCACCCTGCCTGCCTCTCTCCTCTCCCCCCACACCAGGCCAGAAGAAGTGTTTAGGGTCACCCAAAACGGTCAGGGACCCACAGTGCAGCCGAACCCCTCTCCCTGGTCCAGATGCCCGGGCTTGCTGGCTCTCCTCTGCCCGTGCCCGGCGCCCGGTGCGCCATCGGCTCATGGTTGCGCCCTGGCAGCGCAGCCAGCCATCCCGCCTAGCGCCCCCCCGCCCCCAATTTGCAGAAGACGCCTGCACGCTCCGCATCCCCTTCTTCCCCCAGATCCTCATCCCCTTCTCTTTCCGACCCCCTCTCCCCGGGCCGGGCAAGTCTCCTTTTGGCCCCGGATCCCTCTCCGGCCACCAGCCTCCCCTCTCCCCCCCCGACCCCTCCGTGTCCTTTTTCGTCGCCGCCGCTCGTCTTTTTTTGGGGGGGTCTCGCCCCGTTGGAACCACGTCGGGTCCGCCGCCTCGCCCGCCCACCCAGAGCCCCACCTGGCACCTGTTCCTCCGCCTCGCCCCACTTTCCCAGCGATCGGGGGTGGGGGGGGTGGGGAGGGCAGTCCCAAAGGGGTGGGGTGGGGGGCTGGAGCGCCCAGGAAACACCCCCTCTCCCTTGCCCCCCCCCCAAAAAAAACGGCAAGCCAAGAGCACCCCCCACCCCCACCGCACCGCCAGGATCCTTCCAGGAGGGTCCCTTGCGCCAGCCCTGCCTGCCTGCTTGCTTGCTTGCTTGCCTGCCCCCTTGCCTGGGGGGGTGGTGGTGGGGTGGGGGGGGCATTGCGCCTTGGGTCGGTCCGATCCGGGCAGGGTGGGGTGGGGTGGGGGGGGACCGCGGAAACCCTGCCGCAGCCCTTTCGCGAGTGGCGGCTTCTCCTGCGCCGGAGCCAGCGCGAGAGCAGGGCTGGGCGCAGGCAAGGGAGGCCGCCTCCCTTCCCTCTTGTGTGTGTGTGTGTGTGTGTGTGTGTGTGTGTGTGTGTGTGTGTGTGTGTGCCGGAAAGGGAGGGGGAAAGGAGGAGGAGGAGGAGGAGAGAGGGAGGGGGAGGGGGGGGAGGAGGGACGTCTGGGCTCGGGGAAAGGGGGGGGCCGGAGGGGGTTGGGCGCAGAACACAACCCTCATTTCTTTGTTTGAGTAGAGCCTGGGAAAGGGGGCGCGCGAGCCAGCCAGCCAGGCAGCCAGCTTCGAAGGCAGGCAGGCAAGCAGGGCAGGCAGGCAGGCAGGCGAGCCAGCCAGCCAGCCAGCCGCCGTGTGTGTCTATGTGTGTGTGTGTGTGTGTGTGTGCAAGCGAGTTAGTGTAGGTCGCACAGAACCAGCGCCGCCGAATCCGGTGGATTGAGCTCCCTTGGCCCTAAAAGTCGGCGCTCCCTCCCCCCTGCCCCGCAAAAGCAGCAAGATCGGCCTTTATTTAATTTTTTTTTCAGGGAAAGCCCCCTTCTTCTTCTTCTTCTTCTTCTTGACCCTTTGGAACAACAACAAAACAGCAAGCACCCCCCGGGGTTTACCCCCCCTCGCCTCCCTTCAAAAAAAGAGAAAGAAAGAAAGAAAGAAAAAGACAAGACAAGACTGGACATTTTGCAAAAAAATATTTTTTTCCACCTCTCTGGTTTCCCAGCCAAGCGAAGGGGGGGGACCCCGAGGAACGGCGCTTCCTTCTCCGGCTCCCCAGTCTTAGCAGCCGCAGGTAATGTTGGCTCCTTGAGCCCCCCCCCCGCGCGTGCCTTTGCTGTCTGTCTGATTCCCTCCTCCCCCCCCCTTTTTTTTTGCATCTTCTTGTTCTATATAGTGGGTGTCTTTTTCTCTGTGCTTGCCTTGAGCAGTTTTCATCGGGGAGCGGGGGGGTTGATCTCGCTTTCGCCCTGGGTATGTTGGGGGGGAGGTGTACGCGTATTTCTTGGGGTTTTTTTAGTGGGGGGGGGTGTCCGTGGGAGGAGAGACTCGGTGCGTGGCCGGCGGCGTGTGTGTGTATGTGTGTGTGTGTGTGTGTGTCGGGGGGGGCGACGGGAGTGTGTGTGTGCGTGCGTGCGCGTGTGCCTCGGTGCCTGGGCGCGCGTGTTGTGCCAAGGGGCCTTGCTGGCCGCTTCGGTTGGCTTTGTTATCGGCCGCCAAGAGGACCGATAGGTGGGCGAAGGCAGCCTTGGAGAGGCCTAGCAGAGAGCCGCTGCCGACACACACACACACACACACACACACACACACACACACACACACACACACACACACACACACACACACACACACACACACACACACACCCCCGTCCCCGTCCCCGCTGCCCCTCGGCTGCCCGGCCGGCCTCGCTTCACCCGCAGCGAGGGACCTTTAAAGGAGCTGCAGCAGGCGATGGTGGAACCGGCTGGGAAGGGGACGGACGGACCCCCCTCCGCATGGATCGGCTGCCAACCGAGCGAGGAAGGAGCCGCGCTTGGCCCCGACCCACGCCAGCCCCGGGGACCCGTCCGGGAAACCTTTCCTTTCCTTTCCTTTCCTTCCCGAGGAGGCGCTCCCGGGTAGCCGAAGCGCGGCCCTCCTTGCGCGCGCGCATCCCCCCTCCTCCCCGCCCGGCGATCGCCACGTTTGGATGTCGCCGGGTGCCGGCTTGGGTCCGGGACGGGACGGGACGGGTGTGTGGGGGTGGGGGACACGACACCTCGGTGCCTGCCTCTGTGGCTTGGAAGTCACCGGGGAGGAAGGACCCCAGCGGAGAGGAAACTCCGTCCGGCGCGCGCCACTGGGAACGACTGGAGAGCTGGTTTGGCACGAGGGGCAGGCGGGGACTCGGTCTGGGCGCACACTCTGCCCGGATCGGATGCCTCCTCCGGCTTGAGCAGCAGGGGCCCCCCGGATGCCTTGCACCCATTCCTGCCCTCCACGGACACACACACACACACACACACAAAAGGAAGGATGGGGCTTTTGGAAAGCCAAGACCCCACTCCTTTCGGAGGGCGGCAGCCATGTTACGCTCGGGGCAGGCCGAGAGGAGGGCAGCCCACTCGCGCACAGCCTGGCCGCCCTGGTAGGGTCGGAGTCGCTGCCCGCTGGAGACCCGATCCTGCCCGCCCTTGACAAGGAAGGCGAGACGGGGAAGATGGATGCCCAGGATGGCACTGCGATCCGCAGCTCGCTCTGTCTCTCCTTCTGTCTGTGCCTTTCCAGCCACGTCCCCCTGCAGCCAGGGGAGACTTGGTGTGTCCTCAACATTAACCAGAGGTGCAACTTTGCCTAACTCCAGCGCAGGAGCCTTCGGCTGCACCCAGATCCTGTTTCCTAGCAGGATCTGGCCCTAGAGAGTTGAAAATGCCAGGGTTTTTTTTGGGGGGGGGGAGAGAGAAAGATTGTGAGACTTGCTGTTCCAAAAAAAAGTACAGGAGGAAAAGTCTGGGAGGTGAATGAGGACCAGGGCTCCCTGTGTGTGTAATAGGTGGTGGTTGTATTCTATTATCAGTTGGAGAACAGAAACTAGATGTTCTGAACAGTAGAGGTATGGAAGGAGACAGGGAGAAAAATCAGAAGTTGTGTTTCTGTTGGGGTGTGTGGTTGTGTCTTCCCCCTTCGACTCCGATTTGTTGAGATGGTCTATTTTTGGGAAATGCCCATTCTGTATCGCCGCGGAAGGTGGATTTTAAATGCCTGTTTGGGAAGGGAGGGGCAGCAGCGGAGCATGGCTGATTGGTCAGTTTTTGCTTTTGGAAGCTGGACAGGTGAAGAAGGGATGGACCGGACAGGGTGGAAAGTTTGGGGAGGACAAGGTCAGGGGTCAGTTTGCACTGTGGACATCGGTCGTGGACAGGGAGGGGAGGACTCAGAAAAGATCAGGGAGCTCTGCCTTACATTCTGCAGTTGTTCCCCATGCCCTTCAAGGTGTTTCAGGGTGGGTGGGTGGGAGGTGTGGGGTTGTCAGTGGAATAAAGGTCAGTGGGGAACTGAGCCCACAGAAAGGGCTCCTTCGAGTGCCACCTTTGGCACCCGTGCCATAGGTTCGCCAACACTGATCTAGGGCTTAGGCTGGCTTTTGGATCTGCAGTGCTTGCAGATGTGGAGCACCTGTTCCTTTAAGAGTGCCCAGGTGAGACCGGTTAAGAAGGTGTGCTAGCCAGCATGAGGGTGGCACCAGCCGGCTGACAAAACGGGTTGGGCCAGCCAGCCAGCCAGCCAGCCAGCCAGCCGCTGGGAGCACCCCCTGGGACAAAGCCACAGGTGAGTGAGAGAGCAAGCGAGTGTGCCGTACAGGGGTGCCTTTTAAACAGTCCGTTCTTCCTTTGTGTTCTTGGCCAGCCCGAGCGGATCGGATAGATGTGTGAGTGTGAGGTTCTGGAAACTTGCCTGTGCGACCAGGCAGCGGTGTGTCGAGGAAGTTAGGGTCACTTGCCTACAACACATCGCAGGTTGTCGACTTCAGACCGGAGATGTTTCCAGCAGATCCTGGTGTGTTTGTTTTTTTGCACCAAGGAAGGGCCCCTGGCTGCCCCCTCCCCCAACCCAGATGGATTCTCCTGGGTGGTGTTGCGCGTCCTTGTTGCCACGCGAGTGGGTATGGCTGGTGCTTCGGAGGGTGCGAGTGGGGGAGTCATTTAGGGTGATCGCGATGGCTCCTCCTTGGGTATGAATGGTGATATGCTGCCTTCCCTCCCTCTCCTGAAACCCTCGCATCACATGGCTTCATAGTGGGCTGGCACAGCGCAGCAGGGGCTGATGGGAGGCAAGGCACCTGGGTTCTGCCCGCGTCCTGTTCTCTCGAGACAGAGGGGCTAGTTGCAGAAGCGTGATCATTGTAGGTTATTCTTTGGGGAGGGGGATTCCAGCAGGAGAGGGGACGTCGGGGTGCCTCTTTTCTGAACCCAGGAAGGGCTGCCACTTGCCTGGGGGCAGGGGAGGGGAAGAGGGAGAGCCGGGATCTCTGAGATCCTGAAAAGTTCATTCTCTGGGGTTTGGCACCTTTGGGCCTAAGAAAAGAGTTGGCAGTTTAGGGAACAGGTGGAGTCCAGGACCCACGGAGACCGACCCACCACCGAGAGAGGAGAAGGCTTTGCCCCCCCCGCCTCTGAATTGCTTCCCAGGGTGGGGAGAGGGGGAGCTTGAGGAAGATAACTCTGGACTACAGTGCCCAGAATCTTGCAGTCTGCACTGGGGGGGGGGAGCTGGGAGTTGTAGTTAAAGAACTCAGCATTTCCAGGGGGTACTCTGACAGGCTCCTTTTTTCAGAAATAACTTGGAAGGATTGAGACTTGACATCTCCTGACAAGACCCCCCTCCCTTTTTCCAACTCACACCCCATCATCTCCTCCCTTCCTGTACAATCAGCCCGACGCTGGATTTTTCCCTAAGGGGTGGGGTTCAGTGATTTTTCACGTGCCTTTTTTTAAAAACAGAAGCGGGAGATTTTGCTGTACCGGCTCCATGGCGTTATTCCAGAATCTCAAAAGACACGCCAATGTCTCAACCCCGTCGCCAGAGCCTGGCCTTTCTTGAAAAGAAGCTGTTAGGACAGAGGTTTCCAAATGGCTTTAAAAGCACTGGGGACGAGGACTCCAAAGCGTGGCCTTGGATCCCCATGAAACTCATTTCACTTCCTCTTCCAATATTTCCTGATCCCGCAATGGCCTGGCCGGTTGCCCTGCCTTATCTTCTCAGAGGTTTGGGGAAGGGAGGAGCTGCCGGAGCAGGTGTGCCTTTGAGGGGGGGGGTGATGCCCGTGACAGGTGCCCTCTCCAGAGGAAGGGGAGAAGAGGATGCCTTGGACAGCCCGCCTACTCCTCTCTTGCACCGTGTCCTCATTTGCTTCTAATCCACCGGCGCACCCTCCAGCCCAATGTCTGGGCAGCAGGATCGGACTAAGCTCTCGTGCACAGCTCTTCCAAGGGACCCCCCCTCCCCCGATATCTTTCCTAGAAAGTGTTTTTCTGTGTGTACAGGCGCATGCCGGGTGCATGGAGTGCTTGCGTCCGGGGCAGTAACCTGATGTTGCTTTGCACAACTTTGCTTTTCTGCCTCCCTCCCCCTGCACAAAAAAACCCCACAGGTATTTTTTTGTAAGGGAAAGGCGTGGAAACTGTTGTGGACCCAAGACAGAACGCTATGTGTTTTGACCATGCACAGAAAGGCACACTTGGGGAGGGGGGGTGTTGTTTGCATGACTCCAGGACAGGGAAAGCCACAAGGCAGTTTGGGGGTGCATTTTAAACTCGGCCTGTTTTATTCGACATAAGCTTTGCCTGCGGTCCACAGAAGCCTTATCCCATATGGAACGTGATCATCCTTAGGGTGCCATGAGACCTAGCCTGGTTGAGGCGTGTGGTTTTTAGTCGTGACGAAGGCTGTGTAAATATCCTGCTTTCTCGTGCGCAGAAATGCATCAGGTGGGATGATGAATTTTTGACGACAGCTCCCACTCTCTGGAGAGCCTTGAAATAGATCCTAGTTTCCCCACTCCCCACGCACCCCAAATGTAAATACAGTATCTATATATTCCATACTATGAACATGTCTCTGGTGGTAGCTTCAGCTGAGGTTCTTCGTCCCTGGTTCCCTGGCTGTGGCGTGTAATTCTCGCATAAACACCTGCTGAGATTTGGACCGGAGTCGTGTGTCGCTTCCCTATGAAAACAGGCTTGCCATTCAAAAAGATTGTGCATCTGGGTTGGTTCATTGAGTCACAATCGCAACATCATGTGTAGGAGTCTTGATTTTCCTACTCGATACATCATTGTCATCCTATTTAGATCTTGATAAAAATATTTCTCTCTCTCTCTCTCTCTCTGTGTGTGTGTGTGTGTGTGTGTGTGTGTGTGTGTGTGTGTGTGTGTGCGTGCGAACATTTTTTTTAAAAATGTGACTCTCTGCTTAATCAGAGGAAGATAAGAGGTGGTTTTGCTGGTTACAGGCCGGTTGGGTGATTGTGCAAATGCGCTCTTGTGCTTGTAAAATATAGGTTGCAGCATCCCTCGTGTTATAACACATCTGGGCTCCCAAGTGTGTGCCTTCATGTTCAGAGGAGGTTGATATGGGTCAGGGAAGGGAGGGAGCGCTGATGGAGGGGGCAGCATTTCTTGGTGGCGGGGACAGTGGGATAATGAAAGATTCTGGATTCTGAGGTGTGGGAAAATGGAATATTGGGGCGATACGATTAGCGCTGCGGGATGCAATTTTTTTTAAAAAAAATGGAGCGCTGGCCCTAAAGATTGTCCTGGGTCCGAAAAAAAAAAAAAAGTTTTGCAACAAGAAAAACCAGATTTGCATGCGGGAAGAGGAGCCCGGGGTGTGGAGAGGTTGTTGTGTTTGCTGTCCACCCTCCCCTCTTCCTGTCCCGTCTCTTGGCCTTTCCACACTGGGCAGTTCCTATTTTGTTCTCAAACGAGAGAGAGAGAGAGAGAGGAAAGAGGCAGTAGGGGACCAGGGGCTGGTGCAGGGTGTGCTTCTCGGTGTCGCAGAACCTGTTTCCCTCCCCATGACATAGAATGTGGTGAAATTCAGAAATGTACTCCTACCACCAAACTGAAAAGCCGCAGTGTGAGAGTGAGAGTGAGAGCGAGAGCTCTTTTTAATTAATTAATTAATTAATTAACAGTTTCTGTGATGATGAGCTGCTCCTCTTGCCTTCCCGAAAGGTTCGTTAATAAGACAGGCATATCACGTTGGATCCCATTCCAAGTCTACCCCATCAGGGAACTCTTACATCATCATCATCATCCTCAGAGGCAGCAGATTGCTCTTTCTTGCATCATCAGGAAAAGTCACCAGCTGGAACCTGGTTGGATTACACATGGCCATTTATGTCTTCATGCTCCCCAGGGGATGCCAAGTCCCTCCTTTGCTTCACTTTTTACCCATGGCCATTTATCTGCTTGTATTAGTGTCAAAATGCAGCTGCGCCAGAAACTGCATAAGTTTTTGGCTTCTACGTTTCCGTTGTTGGGTTTCCTCAAGGAGGAGCTGGCTGGCATTTATTAGAACCAGTGTCTTCCCCAACCCTCTCACCCACCCACCCACCCTTCGCTTGTGCAAGGTGCAGCATCGAAAGCAGTGGTTCCCAAACCTTGGATAAGCCATGCGCTCCTGGACTAAAACTCCCAGATGCCCCCACCAGTAGCTGTGCTGGCCAGGATTTCTGGGAGTTGTAATCCAAGAACTACAGGGTACGTTTGCAAAACCAGGTGGAACGGAATTGTGAGCCATCTTCACCCTCCACAAATGAAGCTTGTGCACCTTTATCTCCAGGTAAACGTGTTGAAATAAATAACTTTAAAAGAAGGGTTCCTCAGTTACTGTTACCAAGAGCAGTTCAAATGTGGAATTAGTTAGATAAGTCAGCTGTATGGATTTTTTGTTGTTATGTGACCTTGAGTGGCCTTTGACTTATGGTGACCCTGATATATTCAGGAGTAGTTTTACTGGTGCCATTCCTGTCTATGCTCTGAATTTCCATGGTCAGGTAGAGATTTTAGCCCAGGGCCCTTGAATCAGAGTCCGATGTGGCATCTATCACGCTGCAGTGGCAGCCCTTGACTCCGCCACTATGAGCTATCACTTTGCCTACTGTACATACTAAGGAAGTTGGGGGTTTCCCTTTGCTTTTATGGTTGTGAACTGAGAAACTCCTGGTTGTTTTCTCTCGGTTTCTTGACCTGGAAAGTAAAAGGGTGTGATGTTTTGACTGCATGGCAGCTGAATATGTGGTTTCATAGACCATCATCCCTATTAAGGGAATCACATACGTAGACACCCAAGAGTCTAATGGCCATTTGCTTCTTGAACATAAGGCGCTCTTGCCCCGGGGGTCCAAGGCATTGCACTTATTCCTCCTTAGCAGATAAGGAAAAGCTGTTTTCCCTATCACGCAACACTAGAACTAGGGGGCACTCCATGAAACTTTTGGGTGATAGATCTCAAACAAATAAGAGAAAGTACCTTTTTCACCCAGAGGATCGCTGGTCTGTGGAACTCCCTGCCGGAAGAAGTGGTGACAGCTGTCAGCCTTGACCGCTTTAAGAAAGGATTAGACAAGTTCATGGATGCCTAAGGACAACCTCTGGGTTGGAGAGAGAGAGGCAGGATATCTCTCAATACCATTTGCAGGGAATTGTAAGCAGGGGAAGTCATCTGCTTGGGAATACCCTGAAGCAAATGGTGAGCCGCTGTGTGAGAGACAATGCTGGACTGGATGGGCTGTGGCCTGTTCCAGCAAGGTTGTTCTTATGTTAGGTTTCAGGGCATAAATGATGCTGGATCGGAGCTCGGATCCGAGGTCCAAAAGACAGATCACGTCTCAGCCAAGAATAACGGCCGGGGTTGTGGCTGCTGTGAATCCAGTTGCACATTTCTTAACCGAGGTGTGCGTGGAACCTCACCGTTTATAACCAGAGAGATCTCTGCCCCTAGGGGCTTCCAATCTGAGAGCCTAAATTTGGTCAGAGGGCTGGAGCAGAGATGAAAAAGTGTAGTGGGGAGGGGAAGGAAGGGCTCTGACAAAAGCATTGTGGGTCTCTTTCACCCCAGGCGACCGACAGGCAGTGAATATGAGGCTTTCTCAGCATCATGGGGGAGAAGATTGTTCCGCTCCCCCTCCCCTGGGATGCCTAAGAGATTCCGGCACCATCTCCGGCTGCTTGACCGCCTCCACTCTCGGAAGGGATCTTCCCAGCCCCCGTGGGCGGCCGTGAAGGGTCCTTCTTATGCCACCCAGCCTGGACTTCTCTCTGTGTTCATTGTCTCTGCACACTGGGACCTTTATTTCAGCCGAGACTGAGATGCCATCCTTTACGCACCACTTCTGTGAAAGAAAGCGTGCCCCCCCGCCCCCGGTCCTCCTCATGATGACTATTCATGTCATTTGGGGGAGCGCTTTTGCATCGATCTTTTTAAAATGAGCTTTCTGCCGGCTCCGTTTGTTCCCATTTTACAGATCAACTGAAGCTCCCGGGAAGGGGAAGGGGAGCAGAGAAGAAGGATGTGATCCGACCACGACATAAAGATCACCTGGGTTCTCCCCAAGAAGGGTTACGTAACCGGCTGTGATCTTTAAAGCCACCCTTCCGTCCAAATGTGATCCAACTAACTTACCACTGGACCCACAAGTTCTGGGCTGAGTGCGAAGCTGGGTCAGGACTGCTCCTAATCCAGTGCTTGTCTTTCGCTTGCTGGCAAGTAGAATGAACCAGGCCGGGTGTGGGAGGCGCTCCATAAAAAAAAAGAAATCAGTCTAAACCACCTTCTGATCACACCCTAAAAGAAAGAGAGAAATCATGCTCCTTGCCTAAGGGTGCATCCCAAGATTGTCACACAGAGAACACCTAATGCCACCCGTCTACTTTGACCTCCTCTTCTGAGTTCTTATCTTCCTTCGTTCCTTTTTTCTTTTTTAAAAAAAAGTTTTGTCACTTTGGTGACTAAGCTCCTGGAAGGCAGGGCAGGATCACCGGGGGGGGGGGGCTGGCTGGCTGGGAGCCCACCTTTGGGGAAGCAGAAGGCAGGAAAAGTTGAATTTCCACACTCACACCCTATACCCGTGATGGCGAACCTATGGCACGGGTGCCAAAGGTGGCACTCGGAGCCCTTTCTGTGGGCACCCGACATCGCCCCTTCATAGCCACCTGTATACAGGTTAAATTACTGTATTGGCACTTTGCAAAAAAAAAAATTAGTGGGTTTTGAATTGCAGTTTGGGCACTCGGTCTCTAAAAGGTTCGCCATCACTGCCCTATACGAAGAGGCTCCTGAAGTCTTTTGAGATCTCTCAGTGTGTCCGCTGGGCCATGCAACTTTTATTTATTTATAGTATTACTAGAATGTTTGAGTTTCCTTGGTCGTCTACCTGTCCTTCAGTCGGCTTAAGGCAGCCCACACGCCAGGAGTCCTCCCTCTGCCTGACAACAACCTTGTGAAATAGGTCAGTTTGAGAGGTGGGAGGGGGGCAGAAGGGAAGGGGGGAGAAGGGCTCCCTCAAGGTCACCCTTTTGTGATTGACATGCCTCACTAGGGACCGAAAACACGATTTCCCAAACCCTCACTGCTAACCACTACACCACACTGTCTTTTGTTCCTTGTGCGGAGGAAGGGGGCTTCTGGGTTCTAGTTTTGCCTTAATCAGGCATGTCCATACTTCGTCCCTCCAGATGTATTGGGCCACAACTCCCACAGTGCTTTGCCATTGGGCACTCTAAGCTTAGAATTCTGGGAGTGGTGGTCCAAAACATCAGGAGGACCGAAGTTTGGACATACCTGCACGGTGCCTGCTTGAGTGACTTGATTCCTGCCCATCCATGACCCTTGCCTGGAAGCCAGAGGAGCTGTGAGCAGGGCAATCGGGGTGTGTGGTGTCTTTGCTCAGATAAGCCACAGATGGTGCCTCTGGAGGGCTGATAAAGCCAGGAACGTCACTGGCGTAGAGGGCATCAGCAGCCAACAGTGCGTGAGGCCGGGGGGCGGGGGCAGCAGCAAGGTTATAGAAGGTTGACCTTGAATCCCCCCTGTAGAAGAAGGTGGCTGCAGGTACTGTATTCCCAACACAGCATTCACGGCTTTGTACCCACCATTCAGGTATTGGTTTTGGGGTCTTCCCAAGTGCAAAACCAAGGAGGTTGAGCTCAGAGAGGTATTCGTTGGAGCACAGCACCCAGAATCCCTAAGCCAGCTGGACGGCGGCGGGGTGTATTTTGGGCATGGCCAACATTTCTAACCTGTTTTCCTCCCGGATCACCAGGAGTTAATAGGCTGCAGCCAACGAGGGCATCCGACACAGAATTATACCCCCCCCCCGTATGCTTTCCTGCTTCTACTCTGCGTGTGTTTGGGAACTGTTGACACAGTTATTTGCTTCTCCCGATGTGGCAGCAATGATGCACATCAAAGGCATGTAGCTGTGTGTGGCACATGTGTGTCAGAGCATAGTATATGTGGATGTGGTTGTGCGGATGATTTGGGGGGGGTTGATCTCTGTTCACAAGGGGCTAACTTGTGAGGCCTACGTTCGGTGGAATATTTTTATTTGTTAGCAGTATTTGAAATATTTTAACCTGCTTTTCTCCTTGAAAGGGCCCGACGAGTGGGTTTGTTCATGGTAATCGGTGCTCCCATGCATACCTGATGCCATGTTCAAAATTTCAGTCTGGTTAATCAACAAAACAAAACTGTGCCCCTCCCCACCGCCGCCTGACATCTCCTCTCTTGATTCCCCACAGGACCGGGTTCCGCATAATGGCTGGAGCGTAGCCGTAACCCCCCCGCCAGCCGCGCCTTGTGGGCCACAACGCCGCATGGGTCCGGCGTGGGGGGGGAGTCAGCCCGTGAGAAAGCAGAGACTGGAGACCTCCCCTGCTATGGTGAGTACCTGAGACAATGTTGGTGCTGGGTTGATTTTGGGGGGCATCCTTCCAGAGAAGGGGCTTACCAGTCCGCATTTCTGTGATTTCTGCTTCTTTTACACCAAGAATGGATCAAGTGATTGGGGGGAGAGGGGAGGGAAAAGGGGGTGGTCTGTGAGATTTGGCGTAGTTTTGGAAGAGGGGTTCTGGCCTGTTCCGTTCCTTTAAATTCTCCTTTTCAAAAATGCATTTTTTTTATGATATGCCAGCCTTCTCCAGGTGCAAAGCTGCACCTACAGCTTGCATAAGACTCATCTTGGGCAATGAGATTGTAGGAGTTATCGTCCAACACATTGCAGCAGATGGATTGGGTTGGGAGTTGACCACGGAAGTGGACACGGTGGTGGCAGGGTGGTAAAAGTGGTCTTGTGCAGGATCTTCTCTTTGAACCAGCGAGTAGGTTTGGTGGGATGTGGGGCGCTTGGGTGTCCCAGGGAAGGACCGGAATGGATTACCTGGTGGGTGAGTGTGAGCTGGAACAAGTTGTGCACGGATGTCTTTGCGTCATGCTTTGGTCCAGCTAGAAGTGAAGCATGTTCAGGAGAGAGACCACAGCCTGCACCTTGCGCATGCATACACAGATAACACACACACACACACACACAAAATGCAGCTAGTACCTCTCCGAGCTCTGTGAAGGAATTTGGGGTTGTGTACAGTCCTTGCACAACCTCCCTGGCTTTGCACTGGGAAAACTCCAAAGACAATACCTGGACGGTGGAGTGCAAAGCCGTGAATGCAGTGTTGGGAATACAGTACCTGCAACCGCCTTCTTCTCCAGGGGGAATCCAGGTCAATGTTGTCAGTTCAGTGGTAAGGCGGCACGTTTTCTGGACTATCCTGATGATGGATCATATTTGGCCGGAAGAGTCGCTTTAAAGATCACGGCCGGTTATGCAACCCTTCTTGGGGAGATCGCAGATGATCTTTTATGTCGTGGTCGGATCACATCCTTCGTCTCTACTCCCCCCACTTTCTTCCGGCACCTTCAGTTGGTCTGTAAAATGGGGACAAGCGGGGCCGGCAGAAATCTCTGCTTCCTCCCTTCCGTTGTTCTCTTCCTCCTTTCTGGTCCAGCCTCCCCGATGGACGGGTTCGGCCCCCTTTCTCCACGCCTACCCTGGCGCATGGCCAGCGGAGCAGCTGGGCTCGGTGCGTGGGAGCAGAAGGGGCAGGGGGGTCAGGGAGACCGCGGAGGGAGGATCCTCTACATGTCCACAGGAGGAGGAGGAGGAGGAGGAGAATGAGAGAATTGAGAGAGTGACTCACAGGCTGCCCCAGAGCAGTGCGCCTGCCTGCATCCCTCAAATAAAATGCAGTCGCAGCCGGCTGTGACCTTAAAAGGCTCCTTGCTGGAGAGAACCCCCGTTAACCCCACACGGCCCTTTAACTAGAAGGCGATCTTTTTCAAGCCAGGCCAACAGATTCCCCCCAGTTGATCTCTCTGAATCTTTGATCTCCTGCCCACAAGCCCCAGATGCCCAACACACACACACACACACACACACACACACACACACACACACACACACACACACACACACCTCTCCCGGAGCCAAGTGTTGTGGGATGAGATGAGTGAAAATGAGCCTGTGCCGGCGTGCACTTGGTGTGGTTCCCTCCCGTCTCTTTGTCTTTCTATTTTTGTACCTTGCCTTGGAGGTGGAGTCTGACGGCTGTTTTAGAAGAGGTGGCTCTTACTCGCTAACGTGTCGGGCAAATGTAAAAAAAAAAAACGAAGACAAAAACATGTCCGCCTTCTTTATTTTTGCTTTTTATATTTTGCTGTGTTTCTAATCTGGGTACCGCGTACCCACTGGCGTGTGGTGTGGGTCAAGGGTACAGATTCACGGCATGGTCGCACTGGTGGTCTGCATGTGTGCACCATGATGGCACCCTACAAGCTCTTCGTGCTGTTCCTTGCCACGGTGTGGCGCAGCCCTTTTGACTGCACCCTGGGGTTGCATGCTCCAGCATGTTTGCCCTCGTGGTCTGCTGTGTGGTAGCGCTGAGTGACCAGGGCCTCCTTGTATACACACACCAATGCGGGCATCTACGCACGCTGAGAGGTTGCCTTCTTTCCTCCTCCATCTGTGGACTCCTACTTAAATGTTTATGGCTGTGGAGCCCCGAATGTTTCGTTAGCCACGAAACTAGCCTTGTTTCCCTCGAGCGGGTCCAGAGGAGGGCGACCAGGATGGTTGAAGGTCCGGAAGAAATGTCTTATGAGGAACTGCTTCGTGGGAGCTGGGAATGTTTAGTCTTTCAAAAAGAAGGTTGTGAGGTGATATGATAGCTATGTTTAAATATTTGAAAGGATGTCATATTGAAGAGGGAACAGGTTTGTTTTCCATGGCTTCAGGAATGGAGGATTTCAATTGAACATTAGGAAGAACTTCCTGACGGTTAGAGCTGTTCAGCAGTGGAATACACTGCCACAAAGGAGGATGGTGGAGTCTCCTTCTTTGGAGGTTTTTAAGCAGAGGCCGGATGGCCATCTGTCGGAAATACCGTGATGGGGTTCCTGCATGGCAGGGGGTTGGACTGGATGGCCCCTTGAGGTCTCTTCCAACTCTAGGATTCTAGAAAAAACTCCCTTAAATCCAGCAAGGAAATAGTTACCGCTTCGGCAGATGACACAAGATGGTGCTGCCAACAGGAACTGGCACAATCCTGGCACTCCCCTGCATGACCATGGTTCTTACACACACACACACACACACACACACAGAGAGAGAGAGAGAGAGAGAGAGAGAGAGAGAGAGAGAGAGAGAGAGAGAGAAGTTATTTGACGGTTGTTTGGAAAGACTGCTCCCAGGTCCTTTCACAGCCTGAAGTGAGCAGGAAAGAAGTCCAGGCTGGAAGACAGGGTTGCAAACGACCGGAAGCAGTGGCTGAGATGATCACTGCAATCCTCCCTTCCTTCTCTCTCTCTCTCTCTCTCTCCCTCTCTCCCTCTCCCTCTCACTCTCTGTTTGTGTGTGTGTGTAACCAGTGATGCATTCTGTTGTGGTTGTGTTGCTCCGGCATAGGGCGAGGGGCCTGCCTAACGGTCAGCGGTGAACGAACTTGCTTCCTTGGCCTTACGCTTCCTTCTACCCTGCTTGTGTCTCGGGGTGGCGGTGCCACGTACGTCGTTGGGGCATTTGAAGAGCGTGTGTGGCTGCACGGTGCCGAGTCTGCCCGCTTTCCGCCGGTTGCATTACGGGAACCGGCTGTCTGTTGATGTGTGTCTCCGTTCAGCCCACGAACGCACTAACGGCTGAGATGAGTCTGTTGCTTTCGGCAGCATCGTTGTTGTTGCTGCTGTTTGGCACTTGGGGTTGAGGAGGAGGAGGAGGAGGAGGAGGAGGAGGAGGAGGAGGAGGAAGCCAGGGTCTGGGATTCCCAAGTGGGGTGGAGGGAGCTAGAGGGTGTGATGATGTCATGCCAGCCCTTTAAACCAGGACAAGTTTCCCGTGGGAGGGAGGGGGGCTGAGTCATTTGTGGCCGGAATTCACCCCCCACACACACACACGCTTGCTCTCGCTTTCTCATGGACGCACACACAGAGAGAGAGAGACACGCTGCGCTGACTTGGCAGGGCCCTGAGCCCCACACAGTGGGGGCGAAAGACGGCGAGAGCGAGACACACACCACCACCACCACCGCCACCATCATCACCACCACCACCGGCAGGCAGTGAGGCAACCAGAGACGGAGAAACGCAGAGGCTGCTGGGCTCCGGACAGAGGAAGACTCACTCTGGCTCCTCTGACACCCTTGCCGGCAAATTCTCCCCTCCTAGGCTCTGCGGGATGCCAGCGAGAGAGCTGTGAAGCAGGGCCCCGCCTCCCCTCCCGCGCTCACGTCCACCCCTGGCGGGCCAGGAGGTAAGGCCACCCTCTCCTCCGTGGTGAACTTGGGGGATACCTCTCGGTGTGAACCTTGTTGGTGGCTCTGGCTTCTGGATCCATGAGAGACACAGCAGAGAGAGAGAGAGAGAGAGAGAGAGAGAGAGAGAGAGAGAGAGAGAGAGAGATGGGTAGTGCATGCCACGAGCCTGTTTCACAGCCGTTGTGATTGCTGTGTGTTTGCTACGGTTGCTCCACTGCATGTCTGTTCCTTCCTTCCTCGCCCCATTGCCCTCCCTCCAGCGTCTGCCGGGAAGAAACGTGGGGTGGTATAGGCCTCTTCCTTTGGCATTGTCACTCCCAAACGGTCGTGTCCCGTGAGCTCTCGTGAGCGTATGCGTGCACGTATGCATCGGAGTTCTGCTTGCGTGTGTCGCGTGTGCCTGTGACATACACGCACAGAGTCTTTCGCCACACACTCTCTTTGTGGGTAAACTGAAATCGGAATTTGGCAGGGTGGTTCTGGGAACACCTGGCTGACTTATGCCCCAGGTCTAAACTTGTGTGAGGGTCATATCGGGACAGAACGTTTTGTGTGGCAATGTGTGTTTCCCTGCCCTCTTTGTGTGCCAGGGTCTGTTTTGTAACTCTCTAGACCCGCTCAAAGGCATTTTTTGCTGTGTTTGCCCTCCATCTTTTCTTCCTGGTGTCCCTTCAGTGTGTGCCAGAGAAGGCGACAACTTTTCTGTCTCGGATTCTGTGCTTGGAAATAGGACTACATCTCCCAGAATGCTCCAGTCAGCTTCAGTGAGTTCCCCACCTCCGAAATAATACTCCCATGATTTGCTCCGGTTCTTTCCACTTGTGCCTTTCAACCTGGGACTACTTAGTAGGTCTGAATGGGCTGTGCACATGGTGAAACTCTTTGTGCTTGAATTCTTCTGGGGGTTTCATTAGTAAACAGAGGACATTTTTCTGCTCATAACATATGTCCTGGTTCCCATCAAACTGCGTGGAGTCCAGGGTGGATAAAAATCAATGATTTTTTAAAAATCAATTTGATTTAAACTGTGATTTAAATTTTAAAAATGGGTGTTTTGATTCAATCCTCAAAAACAAAAATCCAATTTTTAAAATGTAGATCATTATTTAAATCAATACGATTGAATTCAAATTTAAACTTGAATTAAATCAAATTTAAACCACGATCTAAGTTTTAAAAATTGGATTTTTATTTTTATTTTGTGATGATTTGAATGGAGACATCATTTTTGATTTATATCAAATCCATCCCGGTGCATTCCTCCACCTCAGGTTATTTTCTTCTGGCTCTCAGAGGACTGTCGCGGGGGGGGGGGCTGGCTGGCAGAAAGCTGAGTATGGCACCCTCCTGGAACCAGACTACACCCACACTCATCCCCAGCTGGGGGAGACTAAGGATGATGGCAGTTGTAGTCCAAACCCCGCTGGGAGGTGCTTGGTTCAGGAAGCCTTTGTTTGTTTGTTTGTTTGTTTGTTTATGTGCTTATTGTTGCTTTAGGAGCAAATGTGGTGGTGGCAGTGGTGTGTGTGTGTGGGGGGGGGAGATGGGCAGAAAGCGTGGAGAGAAGAATGAACCGGAGGCCTGGAAGCTTTAGAAATCGGAATATCAGTCCCTGGGAATCCGGAGGGGTATACCTAAGAAGCAGGGGATTTCCCCTGCCTCCCTTGCGCTCTACCACATCTGTTAAAGCTTGAAATGTCAAGGGGTTTTCCTGCAGTGTCATCAGCACTGGACGGTCTCTCGGGAACGGCTGAACCCGTGGGGGATGCAAAGACCCAACCCGTGGCCAACGTGTGCTATATGTGGGCGCTCCTGGTGCATCAGATCTGCTCTGTGGGCCTTTGAAGGGAAGGAGTAGGAAGAGGAGGCAAGGCTGGCTGAGAGAAGTTGCAACCACACACCCCATTGTGGGGCACATAACACACACCCCGGTTGTTATTTTGCCCAGTGCACCCCACTGTGATGCAGCCACCCCCCTTGCATATATTTTTTCAGGTGAGTGTGAGGGCGGGTGCCTTGCTTGGTGCACATGGTCTCCGTGTTTAGCGTCTGCATATCAAGGGGAAAATCCATCGCCAGGTCTCTGGCAGGTTGTGATTGTTCTGCTTGTGTGGTGGGGAGGCGATCGTGGCTTGAGTTTATGTACTACTGGCCTGGGAGGAGGCAATGGGTCTTGGGGGGGGGATGGTATTTGAGAGGAAGGCGCCTGTGAGAGGGGCCTGCGGTGTGTCCCCCTGTGTCCATCCACCTTATGGCACCATCCTTTGTGCATGTGGCAATCTTGAGGCCATGAACTGAAGTGACTTGGTGTGTACCGACCTCTCCTTCCCAGTTCTCAGTGGTTTCCAGGAAAGGGGTTTGTGTGTGTGTGGGGGGGGGGTTGGCAGGGGAGGTGGCAGCCTGTGCTGATGCTGACTCAGTGCTGACACGGCTGTTCTCACCCTCCTGTGTGAGAATGTGGGGCACTGTTCATTGTGTCTCATGAATCACACACCAAGCACATCAGACAAATTCTGAAGCCCACATCCTGGAGGCCATCCCAACTCCCTTGCGTTATTTGGCCTCTTCTTCTCTTGCTTCTCTGCCCGCCTCAATCCTGCCCCTCCTGCAGATGATGCAAGATGATATTCATCCGGTTCAAGCATCCTGTTGTTCCCTAAAAACTGCTAGTCTTAAGAAACTTAGCTCTGCCGCAACGGAAGAGCAGGAAAGGAGGGTGGCGTGTTGGAATCTAGTATGTGCTGGGCGCGCTTAGCTTAGCACAGTGATGGCGAACCTATGGCACGGGTGCCAAAGGTGGCACTCGGAGCCCTTTCTGTGGGCACCCGACACCACCCCTTCATAGCCACCTGTACAGTGGTACCTTGTATAAAGGAATTAATTCATTCCAAAGGAAATTATGTTAAACAAATTTTCCTTTATACAAATTTCCCATAGGAATGCATTGAAAACGGAGTGATCCCATTTTTATGTTGTATGGATTTTCCCCATAGGCGATTATGTTAAGCAAATTTCCCCTATTTTCGGATTTTTATGTTGTACAAATTTTATGTTATACAAGCTGTTTGTTATACAAGGGTCCACTGTATACAGGTTAAATTACTGTATTAGCACTTTGTAAAAAAAAAATTAGTGGATTTTGAATTGCAGTTTGGGCACTCAGTCTCTAAAAGGTTCTCCATCACTGGTTTAGCAGGTGTGGTTCCCCCATGTGAGACACCCATATGCACCTGCTGTGTTTTGCATGGGGGATGTTGTGTGTTTCCATGCTCTGGCTGTGGATTTCCTGTTTCGACACAGTTTAGGGACGACCGGGGGGCCCTTTCTGAGCTCAAGAGTTCAGTGAAACCTTATGATGTTGTGAGGGTCGCCATTAGGAGCGTGAGCCCATCTACCTGCGCTTTTATATCCCCCTTTCCAAATGGATCTTGCTGTTTTGTGGGGAGGTAAAAGGTAAAGGCAAAAGTTTTCCCCGCACATGCGTGCTAGTCGTGTCTGACTCTAGGGGCAGTGCTCACCTCTGTATTCAAGCCCAATAGCCAGTGTTGTCCAAGTCCATGGCCACGTGACTGGTATGGCTGCAAGGAAAAACTGTTTTCCCTTCCGGCTTTTTATGGCGGTGCCTATTTATCTACTTGCATTTAGATGCTTTCGAACTGCTAGGTTGGCAGGAGCTGGAGATTACTCCCCTGCGTGGCACCCGGGATTCAAACGGCTGTGCTGCCGACTTTGCAGCCAGCAGTTTTCAGTGCTCTAGCCCGTTGTGGAGAGGAGGAAGTGCTTTTTCCCCCAGTAGGAAAAGAAGCCGCCCACCCACCCGCAGCTCTGTACGCACACAGACCCAAGATGTAAAGCCTAAATTGCCTTTGCCCTAACCCTACTAGACCCTTCACCCACCGCTGCCTCTGCTCCTGCTTCTCTCATGGATCTCTCCCCTGCCTCCGATCCCCAGTTCCTTGAGTTCTTATGTGCTACTTCCCCTCCAGCGAGACAGACTGCTTTGCTGCTGGGAACTAATGGAGGAAGACCGGGTTTGCAAAGTTTCCCTTGTGGTAGATAGCTCCTTCCCCAACCCCAGGCTGCGGGAGAAGGAGGTGCCCCCCTGGCTGCTTTCCTAGGGGATGTTGCCACTTCAGTCCGACGTGAAAGCGAGTCACGCAACTCGAGTCTCTCTACCCATGTCCTTGACGCTTTCTCGCTGCGTTTGGGCGCGTGAAGGGGCCCGATGCCCTCCAACACCCCTGTGCTATCCCTTCACTACTTTCTAATTGTCCCTCGTTTTTGATCCCTTTGGACTGTTGCATAAGAAGAAGCCCCTTGGCCGTGGCAGCAAAATGCCACTGATTCCACAAGGCGGCCACGGCGGTGTTCCTGGGTGAGTCCTTGCACCTCGGCGTTTCCCGGTTGCAACCCTAGTGGATTCTGGCGGACCGGGGTGCCAATCTCTCTATGTCATCATAGAAGAATATATTTCACGCGCGGCTGTGGCATGGCTGTCACCTGTGGCACACTCAGCTGCCTTCATCACCTTGATGCCAACTCCCTCTCTTCTGCCCATATGGCTGGCTTTAATGCCCCCCCCTGAGGAAAAGGTCGGGCGGGGGGCTAGAGGTCAGGAGGTGGGTTCCCAATAAAACTGGCCTCCCCTCTCTGCCCCTCCAAAATTTTATTTCTCCCGTGTCCACGCTTTCTCGCCACCAGTTCATCATATCGGTGGTATTTTCCCCGCACACATGCACACACACCGTGCTTATGCACACTCACCCACAATGTTCACGCGCTCGTGAATCGCCGCTTCCTCTATGGCTTGACCAAGGGCCTCCTCGGCGCTTCTCGTTTCTCGTAAATCCGACGACCAGCCTGGGTGCCTCCCTTTCGCAGAACGCGACCACAGAAGGGGAAACTGAAAAAGCAGTTCCCCAAAAAATCGGTGGGCGGGGGCCAACCGTAGCCCTGTCATGGTTCGGAGACCATGTTTCTAAACTGGGGAAGCAGAGTGTGGTTGGATACCTTGCTTACTGCCCCCCCCAGGTGTCGGGGCACCAGTTGCCACTTGAGGCATGCCGGGGGGGGGGGCATTTCGGGGAAAGCAAACAGCAAAATCCCTCTTGTCCCACCGCTTTTCGGGCAGCCACCCACGGGTGCTATTCTCTACCTTCCCCAATGGTGTGGGTGGAGTGGAGATTCCCCTGCGCATCATCGGCGTGCCGCACGGAGGTGGCCTGCGCTCACAGCCTCGGAAAGAAGGTCAGCTCTTTGGGGCTTGCCCAGAAGGCTGTGCGTGGCGGTGTTCACGGGGTGTGTGTGTGGGGCAAAGGAATAAGGCTGGCAACAGAGCATCCCCCCTCCTCCTCCCTCCCTGTCCCTATCCACCCCCTACATGCTACAACCAATGGCTGTATAGACTACAGCCTATCAACATCTGGTATGAAATATATATCTCATATTATACAGTATCGCACACCTCATTCTGCTGCTATATGTCTGAAGAAGTGCGCCTGTGCACGAAACGTCACATCAAAATATGAAAGTTGGTCTTTAAGGTGCCACATGTTTGTGTGTCTTTTGTTTTGTTTTGTTTTTCTTTATTTTTTGCCTGAAATGGTGAAACGAGGGAGTGGCTTCTTTTGTGCACCAGGGAACATGCGCGTGGCCGTTTCCATTTCTTTTTCTTTTTATTCGTTCTTTCCCTCCTCCCCCCTCTCTCTCTCTCTCTCTCTCTCTCTCTCTCTCTCTCTCTCTCTTTTTTTTTTTTTTGAAAGCAAAGCTTTTAGCCAAAGAAAGATGTCTCTCGGCATGGCTGCCCAGGGTAAGGTTGGGGCATTGGCTTCCTCCGAAGCTGTGTGTAGGGACAGCTGCTTATACAGGAAATGGTTTCCTAAACCCTGGGGCGGTGGAGAGAGCGGGGGGGGGGGTTGAGTAGAGGAAAAGAGAGCATTTCCTGCCCCCCCCCCCTCCGCCTCCTCTTCACATGTGCTTTCTGCTTCACTTCCTCCCTGGGCAGACATCTCTCTTTGCTTTTCCCACCATGCAAAGCGAGGGCGTTGTTCTCTGTATCTTTTGGAGCAGGGAGGGAGGGAGGAGGGCACGGCTCATTTGGCCCCGGACGTCTTGGGGGAGGGGGTTAGTGTAGCCAGGGGAAATGGCAGGCAGCCCGGTGGTGGTGGTGGTGGTGGTGGTGGTGGTGGTGGTGGTGGTGGTAGACATGCATGGAGAGGGCCAGAGCTGAGGGCATGCGCATCCATGCGGGTGGGCCAGAGCTGAGGGTGGTCGCATCCATGGGGGTGGCCTCTTCTGCAAGTTGCAGGGGTGTGGTGTGTGGGTGGGGACTGGCCTCTTCTGCAGTTAAAGTGTGTGTGTGTGTGTGTGTGTGTGTGTGTGTGTGTGTGTGTGTGTGTGTGTGTGTGACGGAGAATTTTCTAGCCAGCGGGGTGGGTGCAAGGCACATTTGCCTTATGTCATGGTTCAGTCCCTGGGTCTCCGTGCTATGGAGACTCTTGAGTGCTGGAATACATATGGGGTGAGGGTGGGTGGGTGGGGGAATTATTTTTATGCAAATTTAACAGAACGTCAGCAGATGCGTTGATGTGGAGGCGGGGAGACAGTCAAGGGCCCTACTACAGCGTATTGTGACAGGCACCCTTCTGCGAAAGAACCGACAAATGCCAGAAAGCAAACCGGGACTCCGTCCGTTCTCGTTTGCGCTTGCGGGGAGACCACCGGGACCATGATGTTGACCTCGTTTCCGATCCTTGAGCACGTGTGCGATTGAACAGACCTTCCATGGTGTGAGCAGGCATGTGGAGACACCATGTGTGGAAACAGGCATGTGACAACGCCTGAGGAGGTCATGCGTTTGAGGACGCGCAGGGCACCTGTGTGGTTTGACTTCAGAGCACCTTCCAAATCCTTTGTTGGGTTTTGGTTTTAAAATACAGTTCAAAGGCCACGTTTGCAGAGGGTGTACAGCCGTGGAGGGAGAAGTTCCACAGAGCTGGAATTTGGAACTGGAAACAAAAAGAACGCAGGAGGTTGTTTCGTGCTATTGTCACATTTCAACCCGGCAGGGGAAAAGGCAAGAGTGATAATATGGGGAGGTGTGTCCCAGTTGGCAAAGTTACTGTTTTGTTTTGTTTATATCCTGCCCAGTTAGTGCATGCACAAACTACAGGTGTTTTGCAAATTAAAACTTACAAATTTCAAAGACCCCCCACGTGGCAACACATACAAATATGGCATTTTTAAAATTATTATTAGAAAGTGTGGCTTCTTTCTTTTGCTTCTCCATCTGTAAGGAGTGTGACTCCCCCACCTGGGTGTGAGCGGGGCAGAGAGCTGCCCCTGAGGCCGTGGGGAGATCCATCCCTGTGTGGAGCTGGGCCATGGACATAGTTTGAGGGGAGTGAATAGCGTGATAGTGCCCTTGCGAAGCCTTATGGTGACCGTGCATCTCCTGAAAATGCCACTTAGATGTGACTGGATGCAACAGTGCGGAGATCCTCTGTGGGGCACCCCCTGCCTTCCCCCACCCAGGGTGCTCTATGTTTCCCAGATGACTGCTGTCTTTCTGTCCAGTGGCTGTGTTCGGTGGGGATGATGGGAACTGTAGTAGAACACTGGTCAGGGAAAGCATGGTAGGAGAGTGCGTGAGGACTTCAAATTCCTGCATGGCAGGGGGTTGGACTAGATGGCCCTTGAGGTCTCTTCCAACTCTAGGATTCTATGATTCTATGAAATCTCTCAGGCACTGCATCTCAGAGATCCGGAGTGTGGGCATGGTGGTCACATACGTACAGGGCCAATATGTACCAGAGGAAGGTGTCAGCCAAAGGTGAGGTGTCTGAGTCTTTCGTTGCCGCTAGTGCAGAATAGTACACTTAAATGGGGAGCGCCTTTAGCACATAATCCCTCATTTGCATCCTTGTGTTTGCATGGGTCTGAACAAGAAGACCACTGAACTGTTTCATCCTTTCCATGCCCAACTGGCCTTTCCATCCTACAGTCTTGCAGGGCTTTTAATTTCTTCTGTGTAGCATGCATTTATTTAAAATAAACGAAGATATGCCCTTGTGAGATATTTGTGATGGGGCCAGAATGACATTTTTAGACTACAGCTCCCAGAATGCCCTGGCTCACTTGGGGAGTCATGGTTCCTTCCCCCATCCCCTGCCTCCATCATCATCATCATCATCATCATCATCATCATCATCATCATCATCATCATCATCATAATGCCCTGCCTCTGCTCAGAAGCACTCTGTGCAGGTGGCATCACCGTCTGCCATTTGTGTGGCGTAGATGTGGGACATGCTGCCACCCTGTTGTTACCGGAGGAGGCCGGTGGTGGATTCAGAATACACTCTAACATTGTATTTATTTAAAATATTTTTATTCCTCCTGTCTCCTTTAAAAGGACAGGATATATATGTGGAGGGAGGGGACCTGATTCTCACTAGGATGACTGCTACTTGCTGCCACTGCTGTCACTCTTGACTCCCTTGCCTGCCTGGTGGAGAAAGAGTGGGAGGGGTCCCGGCCACCACCACCAACCCCCCACCCCACCCCACCCTCCTTTGCCCACCCGCTGCCCTGCCCTGCCCTGCCTAGAGCCAAATTTAGCTCTCAGTCCTCAGCTCTTCCCAAAATAGCCACTGCGGTCTTTGGCTTTGGACTGGCTGGCCGCCCGGCCGCCTGGTCAGCACATCGGTCCCCCCACGTTTTGCTGGTGTCCCAAAGTCAAAGGTTGGGATGGGGAGGTGGTGATTGGGGGGGGTGGCTGCATCCATGTGGGGGAGGGGGAGGAGAGGCGCTGCCGGGTGGAAGCTGCCCCCTCCTTCCTCCACCGCAACCGGGACCGTGGGTGGCTGCAGGAGACACTCATGCCCGCCGTCTGGCCCCCGGGGGTAGGCAGAGTCAAGCCGCTCCGACCACAGGGTGGGGACAGGAGGTACGGGACAGGTTGGCCTGTCTGGGTGATGAAGGTTGTGTCGGGAGACAGACCCAGACACACGCGTTGTGGGGCCGGGATGGGGTCATCTTATACAAGCAGCGACGACGGGTGAGTCACAGGCCCTTCGGCAGGTTGGGGGTGGGGAATATGCCACTCGTTGGCTTTCCCCCCCACCACCCCTGCATGGGCCAAACCTGCCGCCTTTGGTTCAGTGCATGAGTTAGGGGTCCGGGGAGGATGGGGGAGAGACAAGCCCGGCTCATGCTTGGCATTGCAACTTAAGCCTTCCGTTCTGCTCCTGGCCGTTCATTCCAAACGTTTGGCCTAATCCCAGGACGCATGACTAACAATAATGAGAAGTAAATGTTGCTCTTGGCCACGTGCAGAGCGCTTTCTCTCTCCACCGAGTGACCCGTGGCTTTTTCCGGGCTCTCCAAGGCATCTGTCTATGCAAGCCACTGGGTCTGTTTATTGTTGGGCCAATCGACACACGTGCGCAGAGCGCAAGCTTCAGGTCCACACAGAACTGTGCTTCAGGAAAGTAAACACTTTCGTGTACAAACACCTAAACACACACCCTGTTTCATCGCAGCGTGATTCTAATTACTCCAAGCTAAAAATCGCCTGCCCTGATTTTTCCCACAGTATTTTTAAACTTTTAAGTGTCTCCAGAAATAGTGCTGGTGACTCCTCCTTCCTCCAAGTCTGTCCATTGACTGTTGGGTGTAGATTTAAGAATACTTTAGACCAGGGGTCCTCAAAGTTTTCAAACGGCGGGCCGGTCCACCACCACCCAGACACCACTGGGGGCCAGATCACAGTCCAAAAGCAGCTGCAGAGGCTTTCTTGCTCACAAAACAGGGGGTAGATTGGGGGTTGCTATTGGTCCCAGGGGCCGGATTCAGGACCTTGGGGGGCCGCATCCGGCCCCGAGGCCTTAGGTTGAGGACCCCTCTTTAGACTGACGGCTCCTTTTTCCTGTGAACGAGGTTTTGTGGTTATTTTTGAAATCTTGGTGGTATCTTACTGAGGGGTAAAAATGGCAGATTGCGCTTACAGGAAACACAAGACTCTGCCACAGGAATGAAAATGCCTTGTTTCCCACCTCTGATTCCCATTACACACAGAGAAACAGACAGACAGACAGACAGACAGACAGACACACACACACACACACACACACACACACACACACACAGAGAGAGAGAGAGAGAGAGAGAGAGAGAAAGAGCTCTGTCAGACTTGAAGTCTTTTGTGAGAAAAAAAGTGAATTCCATTTTTTGTTGTTGCAAAAATACATTAACCCACTGCTCTGCTTGTTGAATAATTTCCATATTGCAGATTGTAAAACAGACCAGTGTGGTTATTTCATGTTGATTGTGTGTGTGTGTGTGTGTGTGTGTGTGTGTGTGTGTGTGTGTGTGTGTGTGTGTGTGTGTGTGTGTGTACGTACACCAAGAGTGATGTCACCATCCTGTATTACAAATGTCGTGGTTCAGAAAACGGCAAGCCTTGATATAAAACAGTTAAAATAAACAACTTTGAATCTTTTTTTTATCTTTCTTGGCCACAAGATGCACCACATGTTTATCCCTGGCACTGCAGAGTTTCCCAGCCTGGTGCCTTCCAAAAGTTTCGGATTACAGCTCCCACTATCCACCATCCTGGCTTGCTGTGGATGATGGTGGCTGTAGTTTGACACTTCCAGAAAGCATCAGGTTGAGAGCAAATGACAAACCCATATATACAACATGACAAACTTTTCTGCAACAAGTGCTAACGTGTACGGGAGGTAGACCACTTGCCAACAGCTATGTCCAAATCCACTTGAACATACATGGCCATGTAGGAAAATAATATGGTACTTCTTCTTTTTCATAGTGTTTGTTCCACTTGGTGGTGGGGTCCGCTAAAATATATATAATATGGTACTGCTGCTCTTTAAATAAACCCACTCCAAAAAGCTGCAGGAGTGAAGACAAGCCAGGATTATTGGTTCTCTAACAATTCTATAATTTGCGTTAACAACAAACCCAATATTGGCGTGGCTTGTATGCTAGTGTAAATTGGCAGAGACATAAAGCGAGAAAGGAAATCCACAGGGCTCATTACGATCCCTTGGTACCCCTGTTGTCCCCACCGTAGCCCCAAAAGTTGGGTGTTTCAAACTACAGTGCCCATAACCACTGGCTCTGAGCTTAACATAAGAGCATAAGAAGAACCATTCTGGATCAGGGCAAAGGCCCATCTAGTCCAGCTTCCTGTATCTCCCAGTGGCCCCACCAGATGCATCTGGGAGCGCAGGAGACTAGATATCTGTCTCCTGATACCACTCCCTTGCATCTGGTCCTTGAAGTATCCAGGTTTTAAGCCTGGAGATGACACCTCTCCATCATGGTTTGTCACCTGGGATGGACTTTTCCTCCAGGAATCTGTCCAATCCCCTTTTGAAGACATCCAGGCCAGGTGCCATCACCACCTCCTGTGGCAGGGAGTTCCACAGACTAACAACACACTGGGTAAAAAAATATTTTCTTTTGTCTCTTCTCACTCCCCCAACCCTCAATTCAAGTGAGCGTCCCCTCATTCTTGAATTTTGTGAGACGGAGAAGAGCGTCCCTCTAACCACTTGTCTCATGCCCTGCATTATTTTGTACGTCTCAATCATCTCCCCCCTCAGGCGCCTTTTTTCCAGACTAAAGAGCCCCAAATGTTTTAGCCTTTCCTCATAAGGGAGGTTTCCCCAGCCCAGTAATCATTTTAATCGCTCTCTTCTCCACCTCTTCCAGCTGTGGTGGCTGGGTCTGATGATAGGTGTAGAGCAAGACACCTGAAGGACACCAGTGTGCATAGAAGAGAAGGGTTAAAAGGGCAACTGCTACAACAGCTGCCTCAGCTGTAGCTATAAAACAACAGTGCTAATGCAGCGTGGCTGTTTCCTGACTTGCCTCTAAGAAAGACCCACCCGGCAAAACCCATCTTGCCATGAACTTTTGGACTTTAGATCCAAGAGTAACTCTTGTCAAAAGCCATCTTGCCATGAACTTTTGGACTTTACCTTCTTCGGACTGGCACACGCCTGTCGAAGCGGCCTTTGACCACAAAAGCTGGCATAATGTATGATGATTTTTTTTTTAAATTTTATCTTTTAGTGGCCTATAAGAGTGTCGACTATTCTTGCACTTGCAAGAACAAAAGCAATGCCAATTAATCTGCCAGAAGGGTTTCTGCAGCACCTCAAATCTCAGGTCAGGTGGGCACAAAAGGTCACCCTAGTGCAAATGCCCCCCCAAAAAAAAAACATCCCCCTCCCTGTATTGGAAATCAGTGCCCCCCCCGCCACTCCAAACAGGGATGCAAAAAGGGCGCCACTCTGTCATTGCTGTTTATCTCTCTCTCTCTCTTTCTCTCTCCCTCTGTTGTCTCTATGATTCCAGACCTCATTAGGAGACTGAGGTGGAAGATGATTGGTGGCCACGTGAAGGAAGTTGCGTGATTGGCCATCTGCTAGGAGAAAGAGTGTGTGTGCGCACGCGCACGTGTGTGTGCCCGTGCACACCACTAAGAACATCAGGAGGAAGGTAAGTGTGGCAAGGCAGGAGTTAACTATGTGCTGACTCTGAGTCCCCGCCTCCCTATACCCAAGTAAGGGGCCCTATTGGAAGAGAGCAGGAGGGCTTAGGTCACAGAGGGGGTGGAGCTTGTGTTCATTGAAGGGATAGAGACTGGGTTTTTGTTAACTCCTTCTTCCCCTTACTTAATTGTACAGTCGTAACAGCACTGGAGTGACCCTGATAGAGCTAAAAAAATAAAAGCTGTAAGAGATAGAAAGGCATGGAGAGCATCAGTCGACAAAGTGACGAGACTCGGATACAACTAAACAGATAGATGAGACAAGAAAAAATTGGCTGATTTTGCTTCAATTGAACTTTTTTTTGTTTTGTTTTTAGGTTTTTATTAAATATTATAAAACTACAATACCTAAAACAGATAAAACAACAAAATATCATAAGGGAAAGGAAATTAGTCAAAAAACACACCAATATAACAAAAATATAACAAACATAATAGACAAAAACCCAGTGCAACCCACTCCCCTCGGGACTTTAACAAAATTACAACTCTCATGATATTAACCAGCCCATTTCCCTCCAGAAATACATCGAGTCTTCTCCGGGTATATACCCTTTACCATTTTGAAATACATATACCAACAGTTCATCCCATATTCCATTGAGGTCATTAGACTTAATCAAACCTTTCCTAATTTTAATTTCACAAATCAGTTTAAACTTGGAAGTCATCAGTTTTATTACCCGGAGCTTAGAAGGGGAATAAATTTAAACTTTGTCTTAAATGCCTATTTGTTTTTTAAAGTACGATTTAAATGTCTATATGAACAAAAATTAACAGCTATTCTAATACCAACATTGAGAAAGCTTGCTTATGCCTGCTTTCCATTATTCCGTTTGGAGTTGCAACATTAACCTGAACACTCCGTCATTCGTTTTTGAGAAACAATGCTAGATGTTTAGAAATCCGCCTATGAATCTATTTGTTATTCTTGACAACCAGCAAAAACAGGGGCACTGAATCAGTGAGACCTCCATAAAGGCTGACTTTAAAATGCCCATTGTTTCTGTGAGTTTTCTCGAGTTGAAAACACAAATACTGTATACCCCAACATTGATTTGAATCTGTTCCATCTTCATCCATATTTCCTGTAGAATATTGTCTCAGCATGAAATACCCAATATATTTTAAGAAGAAAGCATGGTTAATCTCAGGAATCTGAAGCAACTGCTTCTTTCTCATTTTTCTCTCTCTCTCTCTCTCTCTCCCCCATCTTGTTCCCTCACCCCACCCCTCTTCAGCGTTATATGTGTCTGTGACTGGAGGAAGGAGAGCAGAACCCGGAGGGCACACACAGCTGGCAGCGACTGGGTGGGGGCCACCCATCGCTGAGATCCTGGAAGGGTGGGGTGGAGGGGGGCACAGAGACGCACGCACTGCGTCAGAAGAGGTGAGTGGCTTGGAAAACGCCAACATCTGCTTGTAAATAACATTTTGATTTTTTTTAAATTAATTTGCTTTCAAAGTGTTTTTCAAATCTGTTTTTAATGCCTGTAAGCTAAAAATCACTAGTCAAGAGTTTGGTCGGGGTGGTGGTAGAAATAGAACAGAAGCTATGAAAGGAGAAACAACAGTTCATCTTAGGAGCGGAAATGCGGTGTTTGAGCCACAGAGATGGCTATTTGGGTGTGGATACCTTGGAACTCTTCCTTGACTTCAGTTTGCTTACTGCAAATGTTCCTTTTAAGGCTACAATATCCAGCCTCCCCCAGACATCAAAGTAGTCCTGAAAAGTAACTTTACCAAGCTGTGCTTTATTGTTTAAAACAACACAACATTATAAGTACGTCTGCAATTGAAAACCCATATCAATTATGTAGACCTTTGCTTACTGTATTTGTACCCAATACAGTACATATGAATATAAGAAGAGCCCTGCTGGATCAGGCCAAAGGCCCATCTAGTCCAGCTTCCTGTATCTCCCAGTGGCCCCACCAAATGCCTCTGGGAACTCACGAGACTAGATATCTGTCTCCTGATACCACTCCCCTCCATCTGGTCCTTGAAGGACCCCGGTTTTAAGCCTGGAGATGACACATCTCCATCATGTTTTGTAACCTGGGATGGACTTTTCCTCCAGGAATCTGTCCAATCCCCTTTTGAAGGCATCCAGGCCAGATGCCATCACCACCTCCTGTGGCAGGGAGTTCCACAGGCTAACAACACGCTGGGCAAAAAAATTATTTTCTTTTGTCTGTTCTCACTCTCCCAGTCCTCAGTTTGAGTGGATGTCCCCTATTTATGTTATAAGCAGAGGGAAGCACCAGACTGTCCCAAGTGGCATTGAAGGGATTCCTGCCATTGGACCTTGCATTCAGGGTCAAAAGCTGGCATTAGAACTGCTGGGTGATTTAGTTCTTGGAGCCAGAGGTCTGGAGTTCAATTCCCCACTGTATCTCCACAAAGGGCTGGATTTGATGATCAATAGGAAGGTTCCCTTCAATTCCCTGTACTGCAGTTCTTCGAGTATTAATTGCTGGGTGGCTTGAGGCTTAGTTCTCTGTTCGCAGAGCCAAAGGTTTGGGAGTTCAATTCCTCCCTTGGTCTCCTTGACAGTGGTTGCGTTCTTTCCATTTTTGCAGTTCAACGTCTATGCAAAAGTTGTCATTATTCCTCCTCCCTAGGGAATTCTGGGGTTTGTAGTTTGAATACCTTCAGCAGAAATAAATAAATAAACATAAATAACATTTCCCCTTTTTCATCAATGCTCAGGGGGAAAAACATTTTGGGAGAACAACCCCAAAGTAATTTTTCCTTCCTTTGTCCTCGGTCCCCTTTTATTATTTATTTGTTTGTTTGTTTGTTATATTTCTAGACCGCCCACCTTCCAGACGGAACTTGGGGTGGTTTACAATTAAAACGACATAACAAAGACAACAGAGAAAAAATATATAAAGGGGAGGGAACTAATAAAAAAATAATAATAATAAAGAGGAACAATTTTCTCCACAAAGGATGGCGCGGATGGGGAAAAAAAATAAATGAAATTAAGTAAAAAGGTCGCCATATGCCTCTTTAAAAAGGTAGGTTTTTGAACTGACGTGAAAAGAGAGAGTTTTACTGATGGGTAGAAACCCCCAAAATTGATTGAGGAAGAGGCAGGCTCGATGGGAATGAGTTAGAGAAAGCCAAGCCTCACGTCCTGCCAACTTTTTAAACTTCTGAATCTCCCCCCCACCCCCACAGACTGGATGCATCGCACAGTGGAGCAGCTGGGGGGCCGCGCTGGACGGGACCCTTTTTCTATCAACAACTCGGGCTGCAGTGGAGGGGCCTGGGGTTCGTGCCACTCTCGGCCATGGCTGCCAGGCGGCAGGTAGGTCTCGGTCTTGTTCTGGGGGCAGGGGGCAGGGGCGGAGGGGTGTGGTAATTGGAAATGAGATGGGGCGGATTGTTTCCTGGAAGGACTTGGGGAAGAAGGTGGCTGGCGCAATGTGATTCAGTTCAGACATGGCAAGGGGGAGTATTGGGGTTTTGTTTTGTTTTTGCCTTGTGGGGACTACAGATTCCAAAATCCACTGCTGCAGTGAGTCAAAGGGATCTGGGAATTTAGTTCACGCCCCTCCAAAACAAACTAACTAACTAAGTAACTAACTAAGTCCACACACATCTGCTATCTCTCATCTGAGTTCAGGGGGAGATCATGGACATCACCCTTGTATATTAAACTGCCTCCTGCTTTAAACTGCTTTGAAATGTTTGTTGATTTAGTTTAATTTCACTTAAATGCCATTGCCTTTGGATGGCGTTATGTTTTTGTGGTATTGTCTTTGTTGTCAACCCCCCCCTGCCCCGAGTGACCATTGTTTAGATGGGCGGTATAAAAATCAAATTAATCAAACAGAACTAAAACTGGCCCTTCTGTCCTTTATGAGACTCAAACCACAGCTCGTCTAATGAATGTGCCTCCCTTCTCCCCCACCCCACCCCACCCCACCCCCTTCCACCACTGCTGTCCACAGGTGCTCCGCCAGCGTTGGCCAACCTCAGCTGCCCCTGCACCTGCCGCCCGGCCATGGATCTAACATGGGGCAACACAGCAAGGGCTATTACCCACCAGCGTAAGTGTATCTACCGCCCTAGAGCAGGCATGTCCCAACTTTGGTCCTCCAGATGTTTTGGACCACAGCTCCCACAATCTTTTGCCATTGGAAATACAGGCTTGAATTCTGGGAGTTGCGGTCCAAAACATCAAGAGGGCTGAAGTTTGGACATGCCTGGCCCTAGAGGGTTTGGCACTGGATTCCCACCCTGGGCGCCAGTGGGAACCAGCAGTGCCTTAAATGCTATTTCTTTCTTTCTTTCTTTCTTTCTTTCTTTCTTTCTTTCTTTCTTTCTTTCTTTCTTTCTTTCTTTCTTTCTTTCTTTCTTTCTTTCTGTCTGTCTGTCTGTCTGTCTGTCTGTCTGTCTGTCTGTCTGTCTGTCTGTCTTTAGCTAGTTTGTATGCTGCCCACTACCCAGAGGTCTCTGGGCAGCTCACAATCAAAATAAACAATCAAAACCATCAAAATTACAATAAAATTAAAACAATAAAAACATTCAAGTACAATAAATACCATACATTAAAACACAGCACTAAAATTGCCATCAGGACCCACAATCATCAGTTAAAAAACTTCTGGAACAGGAAGGTTGTTACGTGGCGCCGAAAGGTCATCAACGTCGGCACCAGGCAGGTCTCACTCGGGAGGGCATTCCATAGTTTGGCAGCAGCTGCCAAGAAGGCCCTATACCTGCAAGCCATCCCTTTCACCTCCTTGTGAAAGGGATGGGGAGGAATCCGGCTTCTCAAGTGCACCCCCAAGTCCAGGAGCAGACACCCAAGAAGGGCCCCCAGAAGATCCCAAAAGCCAAAGAGGCTCATATGGATTGATATCCTTCAAACGCTATTTATGTCTTCTTGATGTGTATGGGGCTTGTAGAGGTTTTTATTTTTGCTTTGCCTTTGTGCCTGATGCAACAGAGGGAGATTCGCTTTCCATGCACACACACACGTGTGTGTGGGTTTGCGTTTGTGTGTTTGTGTGTGTGTGTGTGTGTGTGTGAGAGAGAGAGAGAGAGAGACTGTCTAAATTGAGTCTTACTTGACTGGGTTGTTGTCCAGATAAAAGGGGGCAGGGAGAGAGAGAGAGGAGAACCACACATAGAGATCTGGAAGTTGAGTCATGGCTACTGGACTACTTTTTTGAGAGATAGAAACATTTCGCTGCTCATCCAAACAGCTTCATCAGTCTGAAGAAAGCTAGTATGAGCCCTCCATCTTAGTCAGCTTTGACCTCTTGTCACCCTGGTCTGAATTAGGCTCATAAGATGAACAATGGCCTGAATAGGCTCCTTAATAATACCTTTATTGTCAATGTACAACATGTTGAAATTGGATGAGGCTGTAGACAATGTACAACATGTGCACAATGAAATTGGCTGAGTACTTGACACAGAATGCGCCAGCCCACAGGTCAGTTCTTCTATACTTGTCCTGGGATTATTTCCCATTCAGCAGTCTGACAGCCCATGGATAAAAACTGAGTCTGTTGAACAATGATATCTTCTGCCTGATGGTAACAAGGTAAAAAAAGTGCTGACCGGGGTGTGAGTCATCCTGAAACCCTCCTGAGGCACAAAGTCCAATCAGGGGACAGGATATACTGAGCTGTGCTTACCACCCTCTGTAGTGTCTTCCTGTCAGCAGCTGCCTGGCTTTCAACTGTGGTAGAAGGAGATAATCTGTTGTTGCTTCACTTTGTTTTGCAAGACCCTAAGGAAATGCAGTCTCTGCTGGGGACTTTTTGTATTAATTCCCAGGATAGATCCTCACTGAGGTAAACTCCCAGAAATTTAAAGGAAGAAACTCTCTCCACACACACCCCCTGGATGTACAAAGTTCCTCTCTCTTCCTCCGGAAGTCCAGCACCAGTAATATTTAGATGCAAGTTAGGCACCATGTGGATAATAGCCTTAAGAGGGAACAATGGCCTGAGGTGCTGCCAGCCTGGCCTGTGGTGAAGGCTTTTGATTTGCCTGGGGACTTTTGAAAGCACAGCCTGATAAGTAGCAGATAGAATGCGGATCCCACCACCTCTGTTGAGGGAGGGGCTGCCCATGAACTCCTCTCTCTCAAACCACCTCTCTTCTTTGTCTAATATGTGTACATCCTCATCTTTGAAAGAGTGCCCTTTGTCCTTCAAGTGGAGGTGTACTGCTCATTCTGGTCCTGAGCTGTTACCCCTCCTATGTTGGGCCATCCTTCTGTTTATTGGCTGTTTAGTTTCTCCATTGTAGAGGTCTGAACACTCCTCACTGCATTGGAGATGTAAAATTTTCAGAAATTTTGAAGCCATGGGGTGGGAAACTTTGGAGAAAAATGGACAAATTAGGGGCGGGACAGTCCCACCCCCGTCTTTTTCCAAAGGTTTCCAGACACTACATCTCTCGCCCACCTTGCTTTGATAACGGAATGCCAGTGTAAATGGGTAGCCTGTTTGTGTGTGTCTTTCACAGCTTCTGCCCAGGTGCATCCCGGTTCTGATGAGTCTCCTCCTTTTCTCCTGCTAGGAACCTGCCTCCCCGGCCCTTCAGTGGGAAACTGGAGGCCATCCACGGCTGCGTCCAGGCCTTGTTGCGGGATCAGGGCCAGCCCCAGCTCTGGGAACAGCTGGGCGAGATCTACGAGTCGGAACAGGACTGCGAGGAGGCCGTGTGCTGCTACCAAAACGCGGTGCGGTACCAGCGCGACTATGGCAGCTATGGGGAGATGCACGCCCGGATCGGACGGCTGCAGCAGGTGAGTTGGGGTGGGGGCAGGGTAGGAAGGTGACTGGGGTGGGGTGAGCATCCCAGGTGAAGAGGATTTAGGAAAGCCAGGGTCCACCCACACCATCACTGACCAGCTCTTCCTTCTTTCTCTAGGCTCAGCTGTGGAATTTCCATTCGGGGTCATCGCATCACCGATCAAAAACATTACCTCCTTTGCAACAGGTCTGGAACCTCCTGCACCTTGAGGTGAGTGGAGGGCAGGGAAGACCACCTTAAGTCTTAGAGCAGTCCCTGAGTAGCAAGGACAAAGGCCCTCCCTCCCTTCCTTCCATCATCAGTTCCTTCCTTCCTTCCTTTCCTGGAATGTTCACCTTGTGTCAGAGTTCATATCTGCCTGGAGAAAACCATTGCTCCTGATGATCATCTTTCACTACCCAATGGAGAGGCAGAAGGTAGTGAAGGTGGAAAAATAGCTTCTCTGCACCCTCTCTCTTGGTCCAGACCCAAAAGCACAGTGATATCTGTGGATCCCTTAAAAACAGAAATCCTGAGACTTGAGCTTTAATTCCCCACCCCCACCCCGGGATGTGTTCCTCCCTAACGCCCTAGCTAGTAATCCTAACTAACTTTTACCTGATGTGGCCGGCTAGCCAAGCTTTAACTGGTGCTAACTAATCCATTGTGCATTAATCTACTTCATCAGCTGCTACTGATAAAGTGGATTTAATGTACTTAATACTTCATCAGTGAGTGGTTCAGTACTTCATCAGTTACTACTTATGGAAGTAGATAAGCTTAGGTTTCAGATTCTAGGATGACTACATAGTTTTTTAAGGAGGCATGAGACTGAATCAAACGAACATGTCTGCCAACCCCTTTCTAGCTTACTGAGGCCATGATTTCTCAAGGAATACAATGTTTAGAAAAGGAGAGGGGGGCGTGTAACTCTGGCGAATTAGCACTGATGAGATAACGAATAACATGCCAGATCTCTCCCATGCAATAGCAGAAACAACAAAGGGCCCCGAACGCTAATAAATTAATGATAGGAAAGCTTGAAAGCCTTGTTATCACCTGATTTGCGTGCAGGAAGGGCCGGGTGATAGTATGCCCTAGCAAAAGGGGATTGTTATCATTTTCTGCCTCTCACTTTTTCTGTGGACAAAGGGAGTGAATGAAGGCCAACTCCTTCTCTCTCCCCCCCCCCCAACCCACCCACCCCCGCAATCTGCAGAAGAGAAATTTCTCTACCAAGCGCAACTCTCAGCTGAAGAGGCCTGGCCCAGCCATGGAACCCCCCGTGGTCCAGCCCATTCCCCCCGTCCAGCACCCGCCCCACACTGGGCACGGCGAAGAAATCCCCACCCCCATGAAGCGCCGAAGGAGCTCCAGCCCGGACCAGGTAACAGGGGTGGGGAAGGTGTGTGTGCGAGGGGGGGGTGATCTACTAACGGCCCCAAGGGACAGCGAGGCTCTGCTTATACCCATCCAGTTTTCACCAACGTTTGGGGGGGGGGGAGTTTTTTTTTTTTTAAAGAGGTCAATTCCCAGAATTCTGGCGGTTGTCGTATTTAACAAAGTAATTTTTTCTAACTATGCAAAGACATACACTCAAATTGAGGGCTGGGAGAGTAAGAACAGACAAAAGAAAATATTTTTTTCACCCAGCGCGTTGTTAGTCTGTGGAACTCCCTGCCACAGGAGGTGGTGAGGGCCTCTGGCCTGGATGCTTTCAAAAGGGGATTGGACAGATTCCTGGAAGAGAAGTCCATCCCAGGTTACAAACCATGATGGAGATGTGTAATCTCCAGGCTTAAAACCGGGGTCCTTCAAGGGCCAGATGCAGGGGAGTGGGAGCAGGAGACAGATATCTAGTCTCGTGTGCTCTCAGTGGCATCGGGTGGGGCCTCTTTGAGATACAGGAAGCTGGACTAGATGGGCCTTTGGCCTGATCCAGCAGGGCTCTTCTTATGTTCTTACACGCCTCTTTTGTCTTGCTCGCTGTCCTTCTCTGCACTAAGTGCTTGCCCCTTGCTCTTTTGCAGCTGCTTAGCAAACCATGAAACAGGCCTGTTGCTCAGTGCCTCTTTTCTCCTTGTTTGACTCCAATTTTCCAGCAGTCGGAGGCCAGAAAGGGGAGGTTTAGCCAGAAGTGGGGAGTTCGATTCCCCCACTGGGCCCAGAGGGTCCCTTCCTGCTCATCACTTCTAAAGTGCTGATGATGATTTGAATATTGACCCAATGCTTCGTTCTGTTGGGGTATTCCTTCCTAACGTGGGGTGGGGTGGGGGTGGGGAGAGGCAGGGTTGGGGGCTGGAGGCAGCAATGATGAGTGCCAAGGGGTGGCAGGCAACAGGGGCCTCTTTTCTCTCTTACTCTCTCCGCCTTTCTTCCTTTCTGCGAACTTCTTGCGCTGAAGCAGAACGGGAACAGGCTGGGCCACCACCCTCCCGGTCCTGGCCTCCCCGGCAACCCCCATTACCAGCTGCCTAAACCAGGACTCTGGAACCCCCTCCATGGAGATTCGTGGGGACAGGAGCGCAAGAATGGGGCTGCCCCAGACAGACAAGTAAGGCTGACCTCCACCCCACCTGTTCCTGAATTAACGCCCACCCTTGTTCGGTGCTTCATTGCTTGTTGCGGAACTCGCAAAAATTACTTTAAAAAAAATTTACAGAATCCCCCTCCCCCGGTTTGTGCCCAGGTGAGCAGAGCCAAGGTGTCTGCAGGTTCAGAACTGTGGGTTGAAACTTCAAGAATTCTGTTGTGAGTTTTTTGGGGGGCTGTTTGACCGTGTTTTGGTAGTTTTTCTTCCTGACGTTTCACCAGACTCTGTGGCTGGCATCTTCAGAGGTCAAGGAGCTCAGGGAACTAGGACTTCTCTCTGTGCTCTGGGGTATAGAATGAGTGAGACTGCGGAGTTTTAAAGTTGTGGGAAATGGGAAACTTGTCCTATGCAGGAGAATACGTGTCAATCATTGTATTGTGATGGAGGGATTAAGAAGTTTCCTCTTTCCCACAACCTTAAAACCACAGTCTCACTCTTTCTATGCCCCAGAGCAAGAGGAAACTTAATCCTTCCATCACAATACAATGATTGACACGAATTCTCCTGCATAGGACAAGTTTCCCATTTCCATCACACTCTTTCTATGCCCCAATGAAGAATAGGACTGACCTTGCCCTCTGAAGATGCCGGACACAGAGTCTGGCGAAACGTAGGAAAAAAAACTTCCAGAACACGGCCAAATAGCTCGAAACACTCACAACAACTATCAGATCCCAGCCGTGAAAGCCTTTGAGAATACATTTAAGAATTTTGCTTGGGGTATTTTGTAAAATTTGGGGATTTGGAGTCCGAAACACAAATAAACAACGAATAACAAACGTCACCTCCCAAGCTGTTATTCAAAAGGAGAGTCACTTCTCCACCCACTCTCTTGTGTTGGGGGATCCTGGCTCTGCAGATCTGACTTGTGGTTAAATCAGAGAACTCATTGCAATGCTTTTCAAAAATGAAAATACATGTTTCTAACTTGGGGGACTTGGGATGCCAGATGGATCTGATGTCCTTGGCTCGTTGTTGGTACCCCTTTGCAAGGGGTAAGGTGGCTGGCTTTCTTGCGCTTGGGTGCTTTCCTGTGATCCTGCAAAGGGCCTACTGGGGGTCTGTTCACAGGCTGGGCAGCGGTGGGTTAAGGTGCCAGCTAGCCTGTTTTTCTAGAATGGCTGCGTTGGAGACAAGTATCAGCAATACCTTCAACAGAAAGGCCATAAAAACAAACCAACATTTTTTTTTTTTAAAAAAAAGGCAAATTCATGCTAGTATGCGTTGCAAGATCCATTGGGGTGCGAATTACAGGTGTCCACCATGAAGTATTCTTTCTTTTCTCGATATCTGTGGTTTAAATAACGCACTGTGACACAGTCCTGCTTAATACTGTATGGTGTTTCCTGCCCCCTCTTCCCCCCCACCAGGAGCAGAGAAACTCATCGGCTCATCCATTCCCCTACCCATCCCCTGCCTACGGTTCGCACCCGCCCCCCCACCGCCCGCCAGCCATGGCCCCCACCCCCCGCACACTGCCAGCACACCGCCCGCCCCTCGAGAGCCATGGCTGCCTGGCCCGGCCCAACGGAAGTGACCTTAGAGACAGCCGAGTCCCCCGGGGCCGTCCCGACTCCACCGCTACACCAGCAACTGTTGCCTGCGTGCCTTACGCCCCGCGCCCGAGCCCGGGAGGCCCCCCTGCCACCAGCAAGACCACCTCGCGGGGGCAGATGCCCCCTGACAGCCTTGTGAGTGTGAGGACCCGTGGGGTCCATAGGGTATTTGCATGCAGGGCATTCTGTCATGGATGAACCACACGGGGTGGGGATGAGGGGTGTTGTAGTATCCGGAAGTTGAGTCACGGCGACTGGAGTTCTTTTCTTGTAAGATCGAAACGTTTCGCTACTCATCCAAGTAGCTTCATCAGTCTGAGGAAAGTTGGTGTGGGGCTTCCAATTTATAGTTCACCATGGTTTCACGCCACCTTGATCTGATTATTCAGGCCAATGTCCACCTAATGAGCCTATTAACGTTTAAGAGCTGTGTGATGTTGCAGTTATTGTGTATTTTATGCTATTATTAGATATTTTGTTTTATTATATTGGGATTTATATAATTTTGGTTCACTGAAACCAACAAGTGACAATCCATGGTCACCTTCCTGTTTGTTTGAGGCATTACCTATGTATTCCTTGGTTATTTTAGTTTGTATGGGTGGCTTAATTATGTAAACCATCCTGAGTAGTATTTTACTAAATTCAGGCAGTCTAGAATAAATCAGTTAGCTGGCTAGCTAGCTAGCTAGGAAAGAGAAAGAGGGATAGATAGATAGATAGATAGATAGATAGATAGATAGATAGATAGATAGATAGATAGATAGATTAGATGGACATTGTCCTGAATATTCAGACCAGAGTGGTGTGAAACCATGGTGTCTTGTATCTTTCTCGCCACCCTTTAGTATTGCCTCTTGCCATGCCTTTTAGCCCATTGTCTGTTTAGTGTTATGTCTTTGCTGTTTATTGATTCTTTTGTTTTTTATTGCCTACTATTTATTTGGCTTTCATGTGAACTGCCCAGAGTTCCTTCTGGGAAATCGCTGTGTGTGTGTGTGTGTGTGTGTGTGTGTGTGTGTGTGGAAAAGCAAAATAAATAAATAAATAAATAAATAAATAAATAAATAAATAAATAAATAAATAAATAAATAAAGGTGAACTATAAATTGGAACTCTCACACCAATTTTCCTTAGGCTGACGAAGCAGCTTGGATAAGTAGCCGTTGGGGGTGTGTGGATCAGGCAGACCCCTGGACTGAATGTTGGGACGGGGAAGATGAGAGTGCAAAAGATGGGATGTGCTCTGTGGTCCAGAGCATTCCAAGCAGGAGAAGAAGGGAGGAGGAGGGGGTCCCCAGGGACTCTTGTGACGGCCCCCCCTCTTTCCACCTGCTTTGAGACTCCCTCTTCTTTCTCTCCATCCTGCAGGGCTCGGATCATTACCAAACACCGGCTTTGGAGCCGTCCGCTCCTGCCCTGGAGGCCGTGGGGCGCAAGCCACCCGCAACACCGCGACCCGCTCCCTGCCTCGCCCCCTGCGACCTGCCCTGCTCTCGCATGCCCCCGCCCATCACCAGAGGGGCTCCACCAGCAGTTGCCCGGCCGCCCCCTGCCCTGCAGTGCCCTCCCCCTCCCTTGCTGCCCCCTCCCCCTCCACCCCCGCCCCCGCCCCCACCTCCCTTACCCTGGCTGAAAGGGCCGCCGGCTGCCTTGGGGGCATTCAAGAGTAAAGCGCCCCCTGAAGGGAAAGGCGGCACCGACCCTCTGGGGGAGATTTTGTTCGGCTGCAGTGATCCCTGTCGGGGGGAGCAGCCTCCCCTCGCAGCCTGTGATGCCGGGCGCGGCTTCCAGGATTCCAGCACCAGCAGCCAGAACGGGGCCTTCTCCCGCCCCGGCGAAGAGGTTCCGGTGGAGAAGCCCAGCCCGGCGAGAGCGCCCAGCCCCGAGCCCTCGCCGGCCCCAGACTTCTGGCTGTCGGAAAGCAAGCGGGAGGAGAAAGGATCTGGGGTGTCCCGGGCCCTGACACCGCCCCCCACCCTCATTACCTCAGGAACCTTCCGGACCCCCAAGAGCCCCCCTCTGCCACCAGCGCTGCCCCCAGAGCAGCCCCCGCCCCCACCCTGCCCCTCCTTTCCAGAGAGCCCGGAGTCACCCGTGGGGGCCCCACCGCCGCCGCCGCCGCCGCCACCACCACCACCGGCAGCAGCGGCAGAGGCTGCCCCTGAACGACTCTTTGGCTTTGCCAGCCCCCAGCAGGAGGACCAGTTCGAGGAGTCCTCCGAATTCTCCAAGATCCTTCCCGACGGCCTCGCCAACATCATGAAGATGCTGGACGAATCGATCCAGCGCGAGGAGGAAGAGCGAGAGGAGGACTTCCCGCCCCCGCCCCCCGCGGCCATCCTCTTGCCGAGCCCACCGCCTTTGGCCCGGCCCAAACCGCCGGCCTCGTCCGTCAGCTCTTTCGATTACCCCAAACCCTCCGGGCAGGACCCTCCGGAACCCCCTTGTTTGTACCGGTTTGGCAAGCGGGACGGGGCAGAACAGCACCCGACAGTGGCCAGTGGCGGAGGAGGAGGAGGAGGAGGCATCAGCCGTAGCCACAAGTTCCACCACCACAGCACCGCCTCCCTGCTGAAATCTTTGGCCAACGTGCTGGAAGGGCAGAAACACTCCTATCGGCCGAAGCCGCTAGCCCCTCTGGGTGCCAAGATCTCCGCCCCGTCTGCCGCCGGCCCGACAGCTGCGCCCCATTTCTCTACCTCAAGCCAAGCCTGGGGGGCAGGATCCGCTGGAGAGCGCGTGGCCACCCCTCCGCCTCTGCCGGCCACCCGGCCGGTCAAGACGGAATCGGAGGTCCTCGAAGAGATTAGCCGTGCATGCGAAACGCTGGTGGAGAGAGCCGAGAGGGAGAAGACCCCGCCACCCCCGGCTACGCCACCCCTGCCGCCTCCCCCGGCTTCCCCTCCCCCTCCCCCCTCTCCGCCACCCACCCCTCCTCTCCCCCTGGCGGCTCCCTCTCCCCCAGTGCCGCCAACGCCGCTGCCTCCGCCTCCTCTGCCTCTACCAGCCACCCTTCCTCACGCTCCCCGTCCTAAGGACGAGTCCCGGAAACGAGACCGCGAGCACCGGCGCCATCGCCGGTCGGCAAAGGACGGGTCTCGGCGGCACCGGGTCGGCAAAGCCCACAAGGAGAAGAACCGGCAGATCCTGGGCAGCTTGGACCCAGTGCAGAGCACCGAGGGGCAAGCGCGGGAGAACGGGGCCAAGCCGCCTCCGTTGCCACCTCCAGCTGCGCCCCCGCCCGAGCGGAAGCCTCCCGTCAAGAAGGAGGAAGGGCCCGTCGGCATCGGCACCGGCCCCACCGCCGCCGCCGCCGCCACCACCACCACCACCACCTCCTCCTCTTCCTCCCTCCTCCTCCACGGTTGTGTGCTCGGCCGACCTCCTGAAGCTGCGCTCCTTCACCGAAGGGCCCCCGAAGGAGCTGAAGATCCGGCTGATCAAGGTGGAGAGCGGAGACAAGGAGACCTTCATCGCCTCCGAGGTGGAAGAACGGCGCATCCCCCTGAGCGAGCTCACCATCAACCATTCGGCCGCAGAGGTCGTGAGGGCCAGCAAGTGAGTTCTTTCCTCCCCCCCAAAAAAATAATACCGAGAGAGAGCCAGGGGACAGAACAATGATGGAGACGTACACAATAATGCCGGGCATGAGTCAAGTAGATAGAGGGACGCTCTTCTCCCTCTCACAAAATACTTGTACAATGTACTTATGGTGTGTGTGTGTGGGGGTGTCTGTTTAGAGCAGGGGGGAGGGGGAAGGCATTTTTCAGACTAGCTAGATCTTTCCCTTCTGGTTTTTTTTTTGGGGGGGGGGGAAGACCCCTGTGAGCCCCCATCAGATTGGCTGCCTGTGGAGATGGGTGGCGTTAGGCGTGTGGGAAACCATTAGCCACGTGGAAGCCGAAAAGAAAAGGTGGGTTAGTCTGGAAAAAAGGCACCTGAGGCGGGGATATGATTGAGATGTACAAAATAATGTAGGGCACGAGTAAAGTGGATAAAGGAACACTTTTCTCCCTCTCACAAAATACCAGAACTAGGGGACATCCACTCCAATTGAGGGCTGGGAGAGTAAGAACAGACAAAATAAAATATTTTTTCACCCAGCGCGTTGTTAGTCTGTGGAACTCCCTGCCACAGGATGTGGTGATGGCATCTGGCCTGGATGCCTTCAAAAGAGGATTGGACAGATTCCTGGAGGAAAAGTCCATCCCAGGTGACAAACCATGATGGAGATGTGTCATCTCCAGGCTCAAAACCAGGGTACTTCAAGGGCTGGATGCAGGGGAGTGGTTGCAGGAGACAGAGATCTAGTCTCATGTGCTCCCAGAGGTATCTGGTGGGGCCACTGTGAGATACAGGAAGCTGGACTAGATGGGCCTTTGGCCTGATCCAGCACGGCTCTTCTTATGTTCTTATATATGGTCATACCTGGTACAAGGGCACCCCCAGAAGAAAGGCATGGGAAATCACTTCTGAGTAATCTCTAGTAGACCTATGAAACCCCCAAAAGAGACACCAGTAAGTCAGAATAGACTTGGGTGCACACAATAATAAATTATCTTTTTTTAAAGAGAAGCCATTCTGTGATACCCAGCAGCCCACCTCCTCTGTCTGAGTTTATTTTATTTTTATTTATTTATTTTAGAGTATTTTTTTTACCCTTGGAAAAGGACCCAAGGAGGCTTACAGTAATGAGGGATAATATACAGCCCAACACAATTAGGACATGTTCAGGTATTTGAGAACAAGGAATTGAGAGACATCTTACCGCTTTAATAGACAAACATTACATTAAAGCAACACGGTTATAAGTAGTCATAAACACAAAGTCTATGTGAACCTATAGATTCATATAAAAGACACATAATGGTAGTCCATCATTCAGGGAAAGCTTGCCTGAAGAGACGGGCTTTTGCCTGTTTCTGGAAGGACAACAGAGATGAGGCAGTCCTGGCTTCTAGTGGGAGGGAGTTCCAGAGTTTGGGGGCAACCGTCGAGAAGCCCCTTTCATGGGTTCCCACGAGACGTACCTGTGAGGGTGGCGGGATGGAGAGAAGGGCCTCTCCTGATGACTGACTACTCTTCATCCCAGGCTACCCAAATCAAAAGGGTTAATTTTTGCACTGACTTAGAAGTGTAAAGGTTTGTGCTTTGGGGACTACCGCTCCCATAATTCTCAAGAAATTCTGTGAGCTGTCCTTCCTCCCAACAGATTGTAGCCTCCCCCACCCCCACCCCTTTTAAAAAGGAAATCTGCATCTTAGCAGTGGTAATGAAGGTGGATGGGCTTTCCGTGGCTTTTGAGGAATCGCCCCTCCTGTTTGTTAGTTTCCTCAGGAGTTGCCATGCTCAGCCATACAGTATTTTGGCCGCCACCATAAACCCAAGAGGAAATAAATAAATATAAATAAGAGGAAAGAAATAGAGTTCGAATCAGAACGATATTTCTCCAAGTCGTATAGCGAGCCTTACAAGGTGGTGCTTGCAGAATGGTTTGCCCAGCCTGTGTTCCCCCTTCAGATGTGCCAGTCCCCCCCCAAAAAGGCAGTCAATGTTTCCTCTAGAGTAGCAGCATGCTATGACACCCTGGAATATCATGGGGATTTTTTTGGGGGGGGGGCAGCTCTCTTCCTTTCCCTGGCCGGTCGAGTCACCGAGGCAGCTTAATTGGCTGTTTAAACATAGTTCCTTCATCTCTTGGACCTGTTATAGATATTAAAGGGGCCTCTTTTGTATAAATAGGAAATGACCGGCTTCTTATTTCCGGTTGCTTATCTTTCAAAAAGTTCCATAAGGCTTTAAACAGGATTGGAGTGGGCTGGAATTATATTTTCATGGAAAACTGGGTTCCCCCCAAGGGCCCCGGGAGACGACATGGACACGACCCTCTGAGCAGAGGCTATGGTTTTTGGTGGAGGCATCACCTGCCCAGGGTGGGGTGGGGGTGGGTGGGTGGGGACCACGTGTATCGGTTGTCTGGGGCTCTGTAGGGGTAGGGGTGTGTGTCTCAGGAGCCATCAGTTACTGACCTGGGGAGGGTGAGGAGGTGTGCTTCTGTGTAGGACAGCTTAGCTCAGATTGGGTCATCTTGGTGGGTCCAGGAAGTGCTATCTCCGTGCCTGGCTGCCGGATGCATCGGCCCCCAAGCCACCACCCCACGGTCTGTTTGTCAAGCCCCCTTTCCTGTATAGCTCGGTGGTTGAAGCCTCTGATTCTCCCACTGGGCCACCTTTGACAGGGGCTGGACAGTGGTTATATCTAATTCTACAATACAGCTAAACCGCCCGGAGTTCTGGTTAGAAGATGGGTGGTAAGTTAAGTAAGTAAGTAAGTAAGTAAGTAAGTAAGTAAGTAAGTACTGTAAGTAAGTAAGTAAGTAAATAAATAAATAAATAAATAAATAAATAAATATTTTAAAGGAGAGATTTTTAAGGAAGCATCCAGAAAAAAACAACACTTATTCTAAAGCTGACACTGGGTCGGCGACCGGGGGGGGGGGAGTGGGAAAGGGTGGGTGTTAAAAACAATTTTGGGGCGATGTGATTTTCTCCCCTGGCTGCCTGAACACCGTCCCCAGCACCCCTAAAAGGGAAGCTACCCACATTTCTTGGTGATATGTTCATTTAAACCTGGGATGTAGCCCAGTCGCATTGAACACATGGACTGGGTAGAAAACTTAACCACAACTGTTGTTCGTTTGTGGAACTCCCTGCCACAGGAGGTGGAGATGGCATCTGGTGTGGATGCCTTCAAAAGGGGATTCCTGGAGGAAAAGTCCCATCCCAGGTGACAAACCATGATGGAGATGTGTCATCTCCAGGCTTAAAACCGGGGTACTTCAAAGGCCAGATGCAGGGGATGTGGTTGCAGGAGACAGAGATCTAATCTCATGCACTCCCATAGGCATTTGTTGGGGCGACTGTGAGATACAGGAAGGTGGATTAGATGGGCCTTTGGCCTGATCCAGCAAGGCTCTTCTTCTGTTCTTAACTGGGGCAGTTTAGGAGCAAACGCCACACAACCTCCCCCTCGCCCGTCCATCTGAGTCTTTGCTGCCCCCAGCCCACCCCACATTTTACCCATCAGGCTCCATTCTTCCTCTTCTTCTTTGACTTTTGCAATCAGGTCTTAACCCCTTTTGGTTCAGACCTGATGGTGGTGGTGGTGGTGGTGGTGGGAGGGTAGAGACAGGCTTGGGTCTGCTGACCTGTTGCATGATGTTTAAGCAGGGCTTGTGGGTGTTGCGTGTGCATGCGTCTCTGTGGCACAGAGAACCGGGCAAGGGCTGCTGGGGCAGCAGGAGGAGGGAAGGAAGTGGGGGGTTAGGACATGTCCTTGGGCTGTGCTCTCTTTTCTTAGGTGCTTCACTGCCCCGAGAGCCAGGACGCCACCTCTTTTGCCTTTTCAAACAATTCTTCCAAGAACCCTGCCAGCGGAACACTCCACCCTCCCATAAGAAAGGGAGGGTTGGCCGTAATTGCGGTTGCAAAACGTCCCAGCTGCTCAGAGAGCAAGGGTCAGTCCCGATAACATAGTCCACCTCGGGGACAAAAGCAAGGGAAGCCTTCGCTGTGTATCCCAAGCTGGGGACAGTTACTTTTCAGGACTCCATGTCCCAGAATTCCTCAGCACAGGTGCAGTTCCTTTGCGCATGGCTGCGGGCCTCTTTTCTTTTTTCTTTTTCAAGCCGCAGGTTGGAATAAGCGGCTGGCGTCCAGCAATGGCGGGGCTTCCCAGTGCAAGGCTGTGGAATTGCAAACAGTGGGGTGTTGAGCTGGTAAACTCGCTCCGAGTTGGAAGGAGCCATGGGGAGCCAGGGTGGTGAAAAGTCCGGGTATTTGCCTGTCTGTGACCTTCTCCCCCTTCTGTTCCTCGCAGGCATGCCAAGGTGAAAGGAAAATTCAAAGAGTCGTACCTGTTGCCCAGCCATTCTGTCAAACCTCAGATCAACGTGGACGAAAAGCTTCCCAGAGACAAACTCAACCCCCCGACCCCAAGCATCTATGTGAGTGCCTGTTTTGTAGCGGTGATTGGGATAAGGATGGGGTGGCAGTGGGTGGTGGGTGGGTGTTTTGTTGTTGTTTTGTTTGTTTTTGTAAATTTGCAACAGCGGGGGCATGCGGGATGCTGGCATGGGTGCGGATCAGTCTTCAGATTCCTGTCCATTGGCTGCAGGGGTTCACAATAAAAACCGTACACAAGGATTGCAGGTTCAAACTAGCAGGGGCAGCAGCAAAAGATTCTAGTCCTCATGGCCACAGAGAAAGTTTTTTCATTCTTCCTGGCTGGAATTTCAGAAGCTGGGAAAAGGCCGAGGAAAGGCTTTGGGTGGAACACTGGATTCCCTCTATATCAGAGGTGCCTCAGTATAGAGAGCATTCAGTTAGATCAGACCTGATCTGTTACATGCCCTTCGCGCAGGCAACATGGAGGCCTTGGGAACATGGCTTTTTTGTACTGCAAGGCCCAGCGTCACTGCTGGACGTGGCTCGTTTGAATTTGTTTTTGGACAGCAGACAAAGAATTCACTGGGAATTCCCCAAGTCGGAATTCTGAAGACGGACGCAAAGAAAACCAGGTACACAGACAAGTACTGAAACTTTGCATTGGTAACTTATTACTAACAAGCGGGAAGCAATGGCTGGGAAAAGGTAAACTCATGAGGAGCCATGAGGGATGATGGGATTGGTAGTGTTTTGAAAAGCATCCTTTCCAGTGCCTAAAGGTCAGAGAGGCTCAGAAAAGGGCAGTCCCATAATCCCTTGTAGCTCCCATGGAATTTACCACCCCCAGGCATTTCATTCTTCTTCAGATGCAAAGGATGATGGCCCTGAGCGTCACTAGGCCCACGGGTAAGTAATGGAAACTCTGAAAATTCTTTCGTGAAATTTTAGGAGTACTGTAGTAGTAATACTAGTGGTGTGCCTGCAGGGCGCAAAATTCTAGGTGAGTGAATTCCTGGTGAATTCTTAGGGGGCTGGAGTCCCCCTTGCAAAAACAAACAAACAAACAAACAAACAATGCCAGAAAGGCCATGCCTGATCTCAAGCCATGGTGGCTGGGGATTCTGGGAATTGTAGTCCAAAAAAAGTGAATGTTTCCGAGTTCTTGGCCCTGTGTGTGCCTGATTACAGCGGTCCCTTGCAGTTGCTGGGCCCGTGGCCCCTGTCCCGTGGAGGTGGCGTTGGGGTTGGGGTTGGGGAGGAGGCATGCATTGTGTGGTTGCTGGTACACTCAAAAGGAACCAACTTGGTTTGTTACCGTTTCCTACCTCCTCGTCTTTCTCTGAATGGATGGAGCTCTTTCATTACCATTTCAATTTTTTTTTCCTGTCACCTTATTGTTTTCCCTTCCATTTCCTCCCTCTGGTCTTGTTCTTCCTTCTCTTTTTCCTCTGGCAGTTCTCCCGAAGACCCTTTCCCCCTAGAGATCAAAGACATCGGGGCTGGTTTAATAGAAAAGAAAGCCTCCCTGCCCACTCGGGACCTCTTTGCTCATGATTTGGCCATTGCTGCCCAGAACAAGTCAGGGGAGACAGCAGTGTGTACTGTATATCTTTCTATTCAGTAAAAACATCCCCAGGGGCCTCTTTCCTTTGAGTCCATTCAAGGTGGCATCCCCCTGTGAGAATTTCATCATCTTGCTTTCCCTTTTGGCTCTTCTGCTGCTTTGACCTTTCCCTTTCGAGATGACCCGTCGCGCAATGAGGACTAGCCACTTAAATCTCTCCTTTACCCCATCTCTTCTCTGTGTCCAAAAGGGAGAGCCTCTTTCCTCTGCTCTCTTAGATTTAAGAGTGCTTCTTTGTGCAAGGAGTCACCCTGTGCGTTGTTCTCTCCGAGGGAACGGACACACGTGTCCCCACTCGGTGGTGTTATTTATGTTCCTTTAGATTTAAAATTTGGCACTCAGCTTACCTGTCCTTTCCAACCCTTCAGGTTTCCTCTCTTAAGATGCAGCTGAAGGCAACCGCAAGCTGTCCCTCTTGCTGCATAATGGAAACCATTGTTTAAAAAAAAAAGACCCCAAGAGCTTTGTGCCACTTTCTGTTTGTGGCCATGCTTTAAATATCTTTTTATGTATTCTCTTTCCAAACTGCCTTGGACAAGGTCTCTTCTTTCCTCAGATAGTCCTTGCTTTGGTGACTGAGTCAAGATATTAGAAGTTTCTTTTGTGGCCTGGGAACGTAGCCCGCCCTCCCCCCACCAAAAAAAAAAATTCTGTCTCCATAAGCTAAGGGGGCAATTATTTATTAGTTTGCCAAATGATCTGAGATCAGGCAGGCTTAGGTTGCAGGCAGATGGATGTGTGAAGAGGAGTTCCTTGCTGCCGAGAGCGGTTCGGTAAGGGGACCGACTCTGTAGGAGTCCGAGAACTCTCCCTTGCAGCCCAGTCCCACGCAGAAGCTGCGCTGAGACCGGCCCTGAAGGATGGATGTCCTCCATCCTGCGGGTGCTCCGACAAGACGACAGATGACGCACCCACATACTGCGAACACATGAAAAAAAGCGGTTCTTTCCCTTTGTCTGCTCTTCCTTCCAGTTAACATATTAAAAAAAACAGCTTTGCTGGAACAGGCCGCCACAGCCCATCCAGTCCAGCATTCTGTCTTACACAGCGGTAGCTCACCATTTGCTTCAGGGTATTCCCCAGCAGATGTCTTCACCTGCTTACGATTCCCCACAAATGGCATGGAGAGGGATCCTGCCTCTGTCTCCACCTCAGAGGCATCCATCATGATAGACATGGAGACCCTTGTTCTCCATGAACTTGTCTTCTGCTCTCCCATAATGCCTTTTAATCCGCATTAATCCTTGAGAGCCTCAGGCTTGACCCCCTTTGGAGTGACTGCGTGGTCAGTAGCGGAGGTTCCACCTCCTTCAGAAACCTCCTTCTTGCTCCCGGAAGGAGGACCAACCGACGCTTCTCCACTCTTCCTCCTTCTGAACCCTGAAACGCAGCTGGTATGGTTGTGTTTGCTGAGAATCCATTGTTTTGTTTTCTAGACTCCAAAAATCCTTCCTTGAGGCTGGCTGTGCTTCCGACATCCTTAGCCTGCTTCTTCTCCTAAAGAAATGGAAATTCACCCTGCCTGGTTCTCCCTTCTTGCAATAATAGGCCCTTCAGGATACTTTGATCTTTCGCTTATACCTGCAATTCCTCCGTCCAAAAGCTAAGCATCTCACTCTCTTTTCAGTGGATGGGTATTTGGGTGTCCCGACGTTGGCTGGAATCCCCCTTGGGTACAGCAATTTTCCAGGTACATTTCCTTGCATGGCCTCCCCTGGTGCGTTTGGTGTTAGATCCTTCGGAAGGACACAGGAAAGGGTTCTTTGCGTAGTGGAGCGTGGTCAGGGTCTCTTTCCAGCCTGGATCTGGAAGTTGAGTCATGGCCACTGCACCTCTTTTTCTTGAGAGATAGAAACGTTTCGCCGCTCATCCAAACAGCTTCATCAGACTGACGAAGCTGTTTGGATGAGCAGCGAAACGTTTCTATCTCTCAAGAAAAAGAGGTCCAGTGGCCATGACTCAACTTCCAGATAAACTCACCTGGATGACTGAGAATCTTCACAAACTTTCCAGCCGGATTGCGTCTGGTTGTGTCGTCTTCTAGGAAAGCCCCGGTGGATAGGAAGCGATGGACTCTTGACAGCTTCTTTCTTGGGTGAGGCAGCTTTGAGGTCAAATCCTGCTCCAAGGTCCATAAAACCACGGTGTAGGCCACATTCTGTTGGTCCTTCCTGTCTGTTCTATGACAAGAGTTTGCCAGGCGCGTCGTTGTCTCAGAATTGCACAAGATTTTTATCCTGGCTAGACGGGATCCAGTTCCATCCATCCAGTTCCTTGTGAGATTCCCTTATAGTTTTCCACACCGCTTATACAGACATGGGAAAATAAGACCCTCTGCTTCCTCTCTTCCTCCTTTCATTTCACCCTCATCTCATGGCTCTGTATTTCCCTCCCTCCCTCCTTTCTTCCTCCTCCTCCTCCTTCCTCCTCCTTCTATGGATGATCCATGTCTGTTGTGTTTGGGAGTCTGTGCGCTGCCACCTACCCTCCATCCCTGACTTAGTTGCACCGTTAATTTAACGGCCTTCTGACTGTTCTTAGCTCAGGGCAGCACCCCAGAAGACTGGGACCTGTGCTTCAGAGAGTACAGTAGGCCTTCAAACACCGGGAAATCAGAGCAAAACGGAAAAGGCTCCGACCGCTCTGCTGGAATTCACCGATCGCTTCGCTTTTTCCTTCCTGGAATCAGGCGTGTCGCTGCTCCATCAAGACTCTTTTTTCTTTTCTTTTTTGTGCTTGACTCCGGACATTTTCTTCTTCTTCCCCCACCCCCGTCCAAGCAATTATGTCATGGATTTTGCATTGGTGACTGCCTCCTCCAGTATCTCCTCACCTTCTCTGCCTCCGTTTCTCTCCCGGTCTCACTAAGCACTGTTAATTTGGATTCTTGTCAAACTTTACAGAAAGCAGAAAAAAGTTTTGCTTTGAGGGGTTTTTTTCCCCTTCCGTTTTTCTTTCTTGGATATTCTGGATGTTTTGGTAATCTGGAACTGTCAGCTGTTCTTGAAGTTCCTTTGCACCATTTCTCCAAGAAAATCTCCAGGATTGCAAGTACCTCTTTAAAAAAAATCAGTTTTTTGCCCTTCGCTAGTGTGGCTGCACGGATTGCAGTTTTGGTTGTTTCCAGAAATTCTTCTGTGGTTCGCTTCGACCCACCCGGGCTTCTCTTGCAAACATTGTTTTGCCCATTTGGAACACCACTGTGGAAGAAGGAAAATAAAATCATAAAAGGACCGATGTTCCTCCCCACGCTGCACGCTTGATCAAGAGACAGCCACGCTCTCTCCGCCTCTTCAAGAGACAGACACAAAGGCAGTCTTCAGAATGACCATCAAGGCACTTTTGGGCAGAGGAAATCCAGGAGATCCGTGTGAGGCAGGATCTCGGGACGTGTTTCTGGCTGAAGAAGGGGGACGTGGACCTAAATTTGGGGGGAGGGGAACAGATTGAGTTAGGCTGTCTTGTCTAAGCAAGGGGAAACTGGGCTTGCTGAATCTACTCCTCTCCCCCCCCCCCATAGCATGGAGTCTTTGACCTCATTCTGCCGAGGGCTTTCCACGGGGCGTTTGCTGGAATGGACCCTTGGTCCAAGCTGGGAGATGCTTTGTCATTCGGAGGGGGGGGTGTCGTTTCTCAGAGTTTTAGGGCCTGCCGTCCTTGCTATGGAGTCGGGGAGGGCCGCAGGGTGGGGTGGGTCCCAGGAGAGCATCTGAGCCTCTAATTGCCATTCCCCTTTTCCTCAGCTGGAGAGCAAGCGGGACGCCTTCTCCCCCGTGCTGCTGCAATTCTGCACCGACCCCAAGAACCCCATCACCGTCATCCGAGGACTGGCCGGATCCCTTCGCCTCAGTGAGTCTGGGGACCGGGAGGAGGGGCGGAGGTCTCAGGAGGTGCCCTTCCAAGGGGACGGAGTCCAGAGCCGCAGTCCTCGTGGCTAGGGCTCTTTGGACAGCAGCCTGGATGTGGGATGAAATGGCTTCTGAGGGGCAGGAGGTGGCTGGAAAAGAGGGGCTTTGGAACCCCTTGGTGGGGGGAGCATTGGTGTCCGAGGCTTTGGGGTGGGTCAAACCCTTGCAGGCATGTCCAAACGGCAACCCTCCTGATGTTTTGGACCACAACTGTCAGGATTCCAAGCCTGGATTGGCAATGGCCAAGAACTGTGTGAGTTGTGGTCCAAAACATCTGGAGGGCCGAAGTTTGGACAGAGGCTGGACAGGTGTCATTCATTTGAGAATGCGTGCAGCCATGGGGACATAGCAAGAAGCTTGGTGGGTTGTTGTTTTTTAGGACTGCAAAGAACAAGGTGGGAGGGGTCCTAACCCCACACAGTGTGCAACACCCCCCCTCCCCATGCACACAGCCTTAGAAGAGAATGGTTCGATTTTTTTAGCAAGAGACGTCTGTCTGGTCTCTTTTTAAAAGGTCCTTTAAGGTTTTTTAAAAAGCATTGGGAGGTCAGGACTAGGGGCTTAGTTTCCAAACGGTCCCTGCAGAGACTTGGGAGCGTGCCGTTTGCCGCTTTGAGCGTGAATTTCATAAAATCAGAGCGTATTCACAGAGCCAACCCATGTGACGTGGCTTCAAAAAAGGCCAATGTTATTTTTAGGATGCATTAACAGTTAGTCCTGTGAGGGACTAGCCCCCCCCCCCGTACTGGTTAGGCCTCCTCTAGTGTCCACCTCTAGACACCACACACTTTAAGAAGGACGCCAACAAATTGCAGCAAATGCGGAAGGGGCAACAAGGATGATTAATAAGGGGCTGGAAACTAAGCCCTAGGACAGGCATGTCCAAAGTCCGGCTCAGGGGCCCAAATGAGGCCGGATTTAAAGTTTCGAGTGGCCCTCAGCCTCTTCTCCCTGCCAGCTCAGCCTGTCATTCATCCCCGCAGGCTGGCCCTTCCCCTGTGCTGGCTAGAGACGTCAGCTTACAGTTTTATGGTTTGCCTGCCCTCCCTGCCTCCGTCCATCCCCTCGACCACTCATCCTGCTGACCCACTCCTGGTTCCGTTGCTGCAGCGTCTTCCCCGCCTCCTTGCGAGGGAGGGCAGCATAGGCGAGCAGTGGTGCGTCTTGGGTGTGCGTGGGCCGATTCCCGGGCTGTGCAACAGCCGCCGAGCCCTTGGGCACCTGGAAGCCGGAGCATTTGCGGCTGTTGCAGATGCACACTGACCACGCCCTTTCTCCCCCCTTCATGCTGAATGAATGGCCGGCCCCCACACATTTTCACCTCACCAAATCTGGCCCTCCTTGCAAAAAGTTTGGACACCCCTGCCCTGGGAGGAAAGGCTGGAATAGTAGGGATGTTTTACCCAGAGTCCTCCCTGCCTCGTGCCATGACACCCTCCCCTCCTTCTCTTCCCCCCCCCACCCCCAGATCTAGGCCTCTTTAGCACAAAAACCCTCGTGGAAGCCAGCGGGGAACACGCCGTGGAAGTCCGCACGCAGGTGCAGCAGCCGTCGGACGAAAACTGGGACCCCTCGGGGACCAAGCAGGTGTGGCCGTGCGAGAGCAGCCGCTCCCATACCACCATCGCCAAGTACGCCCAGTACCAGGCCGCCTCCTTCCAGGAGTCCCTTCAGGTGAGGAGAGCCAGGCCTCTGCTTTTTGCAGGGCAGGAAGCAGCGCCGGGGGGGGGGGAGACACACACGCCACCCCCCTGATGTAGGCGTGGAGGGCCAGGAGAGGAGGAGGAGGAGGAAGAGGGCCCCATCCTGACCCCTCTCTTCCTCCTGAGCTAGGAAGAGAAGGAGACAGACGACGAGGAAGCTGAGGAGCCCGACAGCACGACGGAGGTGCCTCCGAGGTAAGGCCTTTCCCCACAAACCGCAACAGGGTTCTTTCGGTCTGCTTTCTCAAACCCCCTTTCTTATTTTGAGGACATTCCTGTTTTGTTTTTTTACTTGGATTTGTTCGCTATGTTTTAATTTGCTGTGTGTTTTTAATATTGCCCTCTTTAATATTGTGAGCCACCTGGAGGTCTCTTATTGCAGTGGTTCGCAACCTTGGGTAACCCAGATGTTCTTGGACTGATCTCTCTCTCTCTCTCTCTCTCTCTCTCTCTCTCTCTCTCTCTCTCTCTGTCTGTCTAATCAGCCGTCACTCAATCTTCCTTCGTTCCTTTCTAAATCCTAAATATGATTCTATCTATCTATCTATCTATCTATCTATCTATCTATCTATCTATCTATCTATCTATCTATCCATCCATCCATCCATCCATTCCTTCCTTCCTTCCTTCCTTCCTTCCTTCCTTCCTGTCTCATCTATCTATCTATCTATCTATCTATCTATCTATCTATCTATCTATCTATCTATCTATCTATCTATCTATCTATCTATCTATCTATCCCTTCCTTCCTTCCTTCCTTCCTTCCTTCCTTCCTTCCTTCCTTCCTGTCTCATCTATCTATCTATCTATCTATCTATCTATCTATCTATCTATCTATCTATCTATCTATCTATCTATCTATCTATCTATTTGCCTGCCTTCCTTCCTTCCTTCCCATCTATCTATCTATCTATCTATCTATCTATCTATCTATCTATCTATCTATCTATCTATCTATCTATCTATCTATCTATCTTCCTTCCTTATCTATCTATGTCTAATCATCCATCATTTATCTATCTATCTATCTATCCTTCTATCTATCTATCTATCTATCTATCTATCTATCTATGTCTAATCATCATTTCCTTCCTTCCTTCTTCCTTCCTTTCTTTGTTCCTTCCTTCCTTCTTCCTTCTTCCTTCTTATCTATCTATCTATCTATCTATCTATCTATCTATCTATCTATCTATCTATCTATCTATCTATCTATCTATCTATCTATCTATCATTGCCATTGGCCATTCCCCCCCTCACCCACCCCCATTTTTACTGATATATTGTATACTTTTTTCCTACAAATGTATATACACATTTGCAAGAAAAAGTATGTGAACCTTTTGACTTAGAGCACTGGTTCCCAACCTGGGGGTTGGAACCCCTTTGGGTGTCCAACGACCATTTCCGAGGGGTCGCCATGAGCCAGTGAAGAAAAAGGCACAAATGGCTTGGATCTGGAGGAGGGGGAGGGAAGGGGGGGAAGAGTGAGTTACAACTTGATAGGTTGGAGGGGATGCCAGTCAGTGACACCGGAGGCTGTGATTGGCTGAGGGTGCTTGTAGAGGGAAGTTCTCTATGGCCCCTGGGGCAGTGGCCTGCCGAAGGGGGCTGGTGGCCTCTTCCAAGCAGGGCAAGGGGGTCCCCACCACATGAGGAACTGTATTAAAAGGTCGCAGTGTTAGGAAGGTTGGGAACCACTGACTTAGAGGTAGATCAGAGTACATTGTGTGACACATGAATGCAGAACACCATGAAATTTCAAAAGGTTGCAATTAGATAGATAGATAGATAGATAGATAGATAGATAGATAGATAGATAGATAGATAGATAGATAGATAGATAGATAGATAGATAGATAGATAGATAGATAGATAGATAGATAGATGCGGTGTAAAAATATGGAGTTAAAATTTGCACCCATAAGGCTATGATACCACGAGGACTTCAAGGTCTTGGAGGGGAGAGAGCATATTGCAGGCTCCCCCACCCTCTGCCGTGACCTCCAAGTAGCTTGGATTGTCCCCATTCCCATGGTGACTGGGGATGATGGGGTATGTTGTACAAGACACCGGAAGGGTCCCATATGGAAGGGCGTTGTCGTGTCCGGGATCCCACCCCCTTCCCCAGGGAAAGTACGTATTTGACTCAGATTCTGTGTGGGAAAAGAGGCGACGTGACCTCTGCTCTCCCCATCCTGGTTGGCCACCTTTTTTTTTTTGTCCTTACAGCAACCCTGACCAGAAGCCGCATCAGATTATCAAATTTGGAACCAACATAGATCTCTCCGATGCCAAGCGGTGAGGATGGCGGGGAAGGGGAGGGAGTAAACACACACACACACAACCCAAGACACACCCTTCCGTGGCTTCTCGTCCAGCCTGCTGCTTCTTCCCTAAAATCGTGACGGATTCTAGAGCAGCCAAGTGGTGGTGGGGGGGGAAGGGATGTATTGTCCTAGAAGAGGATCTACAAAATATGGATAATAGTGGGTGATATATTTATTTGACCAATAACACATCGAGAAAAGGGGCCTGCTGAAATGTTTGCATTCTTTTTTTTATAAATCGGGCCCTTAACGTTCTGCCTCTCTGATGTGAAGGCTGTAGGATGGATCTACCATGGGGTCAAGGCTAGTTCCTGCTAGAAAACGGTTTATTTCAGCATGCAACCCTATCTCGCCGCAGTCTTGCCCCTGTGGCTCCCTGCTGCCTCTTTGCATCCACATGTTTGCCACTGCAATCAAAGGTTGCAGTGGAAGTCTCCCATTCATTGGGTCCCCACCTAAAAACAACACCCCCTCCAAACTTCAGCCCTCCCAGAATTCTAAGCTTAGATTGCCAGTGACAAAGGACTCTGGGAGTTGTGGTCCAAAACATCAGGAGGGCCGAAGTTTGGACATGCCTGATAGAGCATATACAAATAATTCAACAAACAATCATGAACAGTATACCATGTAAAAATGCGACTAATAAATGTGACCCTTTGCTGCCTCTCGGTGGTCATGAGTTGTCCAGTGCAGGCAAGGTGGAGACAAGATGGCTCTCTGCTGCCCCTCTGTGGTTGCCTTTGGAATTAAAAGTTATTCCATCCCACAAAGCTGCCTCCAACGTATTGATTTATGTATTTATTTATTGGATGTATATTTCACGCCATCTAGCAACAAGGCTACTCTGGGCGGTGTACAAATAATTAAACAAACATGAACAGTATACAGTGTAAAAATGTGACTAATAAACATGACTAAATCAACAAAAGCATCATACAAATCACTGAAAAGACAAAGGATAAGTAAAACAAAAAGGGCGGATTAAAGATCAGTGAACTAAGAAAGAATGAATTAATAGCCAGGGAAAGCCTTTCTATATAGCCATGTTATAAGATTTTATTTTTGAAAAATTGACAGCGTAGGGGCAGCCCTATTAAGGAGTGACCTCCAAAATAAAAAAGCAAAGTGGGCTGCTTATACACCGCCCCTCAGCACTCGCAGCTCTCTCTGAGCTATGTACAATTCAATTTTTTGCCTTTGGGTCGCACTCCTACCAAGAGTTGCTAGCTTAAGACCAGATCCCGAGGCCTGCTGCGTATGAGCCACGCCTTCCTCCCAGAAAATGCTGACTGCTGCTCCAGCAAATGACAGAAAATGTTGACTTTTTGGGGCTGCAACTCCCAGCAAATGACAGGGGAAATCCACCACCACCCAGACACCACTTAGAGAAGTTCCTTTTTGGGGGACTACAACTCCCAGGTTCCACAAGCCTGCACAGAACCTTAAGCTCTAGGACATTTGCGGCTGTGCCTGATGAGAGAATTCTGGGACTTGTAGTCCAACCCCCCCCAACTGGATTGTGGGAGACCGAACTCATGTTTCCTGAAGGCCTGAAGATTAAAATAATGATACAGTAAGACCCCAGTATCCACTGGGGATTGGTTCCAGGCCTTCCCGTGGATAATGAAAACCATGGATAAGAGAGAATGCCAAGCCCCCAGATCCAAAACTGCTGTTTTGTGACAGTAGTTTGCTTTACAGCTGCTGTTTTGTAACAGTAGCTTGCTTTACGGCTGCTGAATTATTTATTTAATTTTTTTCCTTTGCCAGCCATGGATAACTGGATCAGTGGTTAACGAATCAGTGGATATGGGGGTTCTACTTTATTTGATAGCATGTCTTTAAATAACAATTAACATGGCAGTGACCGATGATGACAACCATGACTTTGGATAATATTCATTTTCTCCCCCAATGCGCGGCAGGTGGAAACCTCAGCTTCAGGAGCTGCTGAAACTGCCAGCGTTCATGCGGGTCACCTCAACGGGGAACATGCTGAGCCATGTTGGACACACCATCCTGGGCATGAACACGGTGCAGCTGTACATGAAGGTTCCTGGCAGCCGCACGCCAGGTGAGGATTACTCTGGGCCCTGGCGCCGCACAGGAGGTGGTCGCATGGTGCCGGCCCTGCCAGATTCAACCGGGGACCCCAGATGCCCCTCAAAAGGGAGCAGTGAACTAGGTTGGCAGGCTGTGACGGCTAGGTAGAGCGAGCCTCCATATTCCAAGGCAGTCTACCTCGTTAGGCCAGCTGTTGAGGAGAAACAGCGGGAAAGACTGCTGGCCTCCTTCCCCGGCATAAGGGGTTTCTCCAAGGCATCAGATCACCTGCGTCCAGCATTTGGGGAGAACCGAGAGGAACACTGGGTTAAGGGAGGGAGTGGGGGAGCCTGTCTGTCAGTTTCATTCCATAAGTGGGGGCAACGTTGGAAATAGCCAGACTTATTCTCATAGAAGGGACCAGTTCCTCCTCCTCCACCACCACCAACACCCCGAAAAAACCCTATGACAAAACCTCACAGAGGAGTAACTCAAAGAGTTGTCTCATCCTTCTTTCGCAGGACACCAGGAGAACAATAATTTCTGCTCCGTGAATATCAACATTGGGCCAGGGGACTGTGAGTGGTTTGCTGTCCATGAACATTACTGGCAGAGCATCAGCGCCTTCTGTGACAGGTACAGCGGGGGGGGGGGTGTCACAGGGAGGGTCCCTCAGCCCTGTTTGAGAGTAAATCTGGGAGGGGAGGGCATAGGGGTTGTAGGGTTGAGGAAAGTGAGGGGAGTTTTCACTTCTGCTGGAGTTTGCTTAAAATATAAAGACACAATTTATAAAATAAAATCCTGCCTTCCTTAAAAAGAACCTAAGGTGGGTTATTTCGTTTAGAAGGCAATATTTAAAAGCTAAAGACAAGAGGTACGCAGATATGGAAAAAAAGAATGAAGGAAGTGCAGTGGTACCTCGGATAACGAATTTAATTCGTTCTCCAAGGCAATTTGTTATCTGAAAAAAATTGTTATCCAAAACACGGTTTCCCATAGGAATGAATGGGAAACCAATTAATCCATTCCACAGCTAGGGAAATGACACAGACACCTGGGTTTTTTGCTCAAAACCCTTTATAAAGTGCACTTTAAAGGTACAGATGCAATGCCACCCAGGATAACCCATTTTTACTGATGCATGCTGGAAATTCGTTATCTGAGACAGTCCATAGGGGAAATTCGTTATTCAAGGCAGTCCATAGGAAAATTCATTATCTGAGACAGCCCATAGAGAAAATTCATTATCCGAGACAGACCTATACCTGGAAATTGTGATTCGTTATCCGAGGCAGCCCATAGGAAAAATTCATTATCCGAGGCAGCACTATACCTGGAAATTGCAATTTGTTATCCGAAAAATTCGTTATCAGGGGCATTCGTTATCCAAGGCATTACTGTATTATGTTGAAAACAGTAAATAAAACCAACAATCGAGTACAACCATCCCTTGCATCACTGCTCTCAGACCACCAATGATTAAGGGAAAGCCTGCCTGAAGGGAAAGGTTAGCCGTGGGGGAGGTTGCCCCAAGGAGAGGGGGCTTGGCTTGTGCCCCTTAAGCCTGGGTGGTGCCCTCCGGGCAGAGGAATCGGGGAGAGCAGCACTCCTTGGAACCCGTTGTGGGGGCAGTTGATAGAACTTGCCCCCTTCCACTGCCTTCCTGCATGAAGGGAGGAGCCGCAGAGGAGCCAGACAGACCGTAAGAAAGGAGTCGAGACGTCTGTGTCCACAGGGATGATCTAGCCGGGAAGTAATCCTCCGGAAGGAGCTGCTAATGCATGTGGTGTTGATTAGGAGCATAGCGATTCTCTTGCAGGCCTCGTGCGTCTCGCGCAGGAGAACGTCCTGCTGGAACTTGGCTCCTCGCTAACGAGCAGGGAGGGGGGAGCCTCTTGGCCGCCTCTCCCTCCTCTCAGCGTGCCCTCCCTTCCAGGCATGGTGTGGACTACCTGACCGGCTCCTGGTGGCCCATCCTGGAAGACCTGTACCAGGCCAACATCCCCGTCTACCGCTTCATCCAGCGCCCCGGAGACCTGGTGTGGATCAACGCCGGGACGGTGCACTGGGTCCAAGCCACCGGGTGGTGTAACAACATCGCTTGGAACGTCGGCCCCTTGACAGGTAACGGGTGGGGGGGGCACCTGCTAACTTTGAGCGTGCTTGCTATGGCTTTCGGCTGAAGGGTTAAAGGGGGGGGGACTGTGAGCCTCCGGCAGTCTCTCGACTTCCTGTTCTTTTCCCCCACCAGCCTACCAGTATCAGCTGGCCCTGGAGCGCTACGAGTGGAACGAGGTGAAGAACGTCAAGTCCATTGTGCCCATGATCCACGTCTCTTGGAACGTCGCCCGCACTGTGAAAATCAGCGACCCCGACCTGTACAAAATGATCAAGTAAGAACCGGGGTAGATTGGTGTGGTGGTAGGACCCGGGTATCGCCTGCATACTTTGCGTTTCCTCCTTCCCAGCTCTCTTGCTGTGCCTAAACCCACTGGCCCGAGGGAGGGCACAGAGATCGGGGCAAAGGGGGGGCATCCGTACCAACCCCGATCCCATAAGAACATAAGAAGAAGAGCCCTGCTGGATCAGGCCAAAGGCCCATCTAGTCCAGCTTCCCGTATCTCACAGTGGCCCTACCAGATGCCTCTGGGAGCGCATGGGATTAGATCTCTGTCTCCTGCTACCACTCCCCTGCACCTGGCCCTTGAAGTACCTCGGTTTTAAGCCTGGAGATTACACACATCCCCATCATGGTTTGTCACCTGGGATGGACTTTTCCTCCCGGAATTTGTCCAATCCCCTTTTGAAGGCATCCAGCCCAGGTGCCATCACCACATCCTGTGGCAGGGAGTTCCACATAATAACAACGCGCTGGGTGAAAAAAATATTTTCTTTTGTCTGTTCTTACTCTCCCAGCCCTCAATTGGAGTGGGTGTCCCCTCCTAGTTCTGGTATTTTGTGAGAGGGAGAAAAGTGTTCCTTTATCCACTTTACTCGTGCCCTACATTATTTTGTACATCTCAATCATATCCCCCCTCAGGTGCCTTTTTTCCAGACTAACCCACCTTTTCTTTTCGGCTTCCACGTGGCTAATGGTTTCCCACACGCCTAACGCCACCCATCTCCACAGGCAGCCAATCTGATGGGGGCTCACAGGGGTCTTTCCCCCCCCCCAAAAAAAAAAACCAGAAGGGAAAGATCTACCTAGTCTGAAAAATGCCTTCCCCCTCCCCCCTGCTCTAAACAGACACCCCCACCCACACACACCACAAGTACATTGTCAGAGGAAATATAGGGGGGAGCCCTGGGCCTTTGAGGTGCCCCCACCTCACCCACTCCTGCTACTTAGAGGGTCACCAAGAAGAGGGTGGATGTCCCGTACATGTTACACACATGAGTCTAGGTTGGCAGGCTGTAATGCTGTGGCTGCCTTGCCCCTTGTTTTCCCGTGGGCTCTGGCCAGGACATTCGAGACGCAGATCGGCATCACTGCAAGCGAGTCTGGAGGAACGTAGAAGAAAAAAGTTACCTCTGTAATCATTCCCGGCTCGCTGACCGACAGTGGGAGTGTTCCTGGTCTCAGCCAAAGGGGGAAAAAAAAGACCATTCCAAGATTGGGGGTGAAAATGGGGAAAATATAATCTGTAGACAAGACAGTAGGAATTAAATATTTTTTCATACAGTTACGTTCTTTGTTTATGTATTTTTAACATCATCTCAGTCCTACTCTATACCTAAAGTCCTCAGGATAGAACACAATTTTTTTAAAAAAATCCAAAAACGCTAGTGTTAAAACCATTCCAGGACCATGGACAACAGAGGTCATGTATTAGAAAAAAATTGTCAACTGATCAAAGAAATAAGCCCAGAAAAAGACTAAACCGAAAACAAAACTTGCAAGCCGAGAGGAGAAAATGAAACGATGAGCCTTTTTTAATCTTCCAGATAAGTTGTTTCCCCCACCCCACCCCCACCCCCACCCCTACAGCTTTTAAATACTTTTTTGAAAATAGAAGTGAACCAGCAGCTCCTTCTGGGTCTGTTTTTTTTTCCTGGATTTTTTTTTTTGGGGGGGGGGGGTTAGTGATTTGAGAGAGATCTGGTCGTAGAATCATGGAAGAATGAAAAGGGGGTTTAATTGAATGGAATTGACGAGTGCGTTTCCAATATTTCTCAGGACAGCCTCTGGCGTTGGAGTGCCCGCCACCTCCCACGGAGGTCCCGTGTCCCATGGTCCTACTGCTCTAACGGTTAAGGAGTTTCCCCTGATCTCAAGCCTAAATCTATCTCCCTGTGTCTTGATCCCAAAAATACCTGTCCCGCACTCTGGGATGATGGAGAAGAGATCCCTGCCCCTCCTCTCTGGGACTGCCTTTCAAGCATCCGAAAAGCGTTCTCCTGTCTCCCCTCGGCCTTCTTTCCCCTCAAGGCTAGACATGGCCGGTTCTGTCTTCCGAAGCTTGGTCTCCAGGGGACCCCCCTCGTCATCCTGGTCGCCCTCCTCTGAACCTGCTTCCGTTGGCTGGCCGCCTCCTTCAAGGGTGGGGTCCAGAAGTGGACGAAGGCATGACGCCTCCCTAGCCAGTGCTGAACAAAAGGACGCTCGGGGCGCACGGGATGTGTGGGTCTCTTTAGGTGGGAAACGAGCCGTTCCTCTTTGACAGCTGCCTTTCCTTTCCTTTCTCTCTCTCTTCCCCCCCCACCCCGCCTCCATCTCAGGTACTGTCTGATGCAGTCCATCAAACACTGCCAGGTCCAACGGGAAAGCCTCATCCGGACCGGGAAGAAGATCGCCTATCAGGGCCGGGTCAAAGACGAGCCGGCTTACTACTGCAACGAATGTGACGTAGGTTTCACCGGTGGTCTCTCTCTCTCTCTCGTTGTTGGCTGCAGCAGCCGGTTGTTGGGATGGAGACCTATCTAGAGAAGGAACGAGGGTGAACTGCTGGCATCTCTCTCCTCTCTCTTTCTCGCCAATTTTTTTGTTTTGTTTTCATTTTGAGCAGTCTTTCCGTCTTCTACGTCGGGCCTACCCTTGGCAGTGGCCACCTGCGTCACAGAAGGTCAAAGTCCCATGGCCCCATGAACCTGTCTCCTGGTTTTGCTGGTGGCTGGCAAGTCCTTATGTGCCATGTCTATTGTCTGCTTTAGACCTTGGCTACCGGGCAGATGCTCCCTTGCGCCACCTCGGAAGTGGTGATGTTTTGCCCCAGCTCCCAAAGGCTCGCCTCCGGTCTTCCTGACTGGAAAACACCATCATCCCTCCCTGGTCATGCTTCGTTCCTGACCACGGCATGTTTTGTGTAAGTGTGTGTGGGGGTCCTCTCCTCCCAAACGCCATGGGTTATTGATAGGACCTTCGGTGTGAAGTGTGTCTTTATAAAACCTGCTTGTCTGTTTAAAAAAATACCTCCTGTCACCTACCTCCAGTTTCTGGTTTTCACATCTCCTTCGCACCCGGGTTTGCTGAGAAGCGAAGACATAACAAGAGAGTAGAAAGTTCGAAACAGTGAGTATGAATCGCGTGTTTCTAAAATCGCAAGAAAAGAAAGAAAGGCCGGCGCTGATGATGAAGCTCAAAAACGATGCAGAAGTGTGGGTTCCACCTCCCTTGACCAAGAGGAGAAGAAACCTCACGGTTCGGTGAGGAACACGCCTGCGCCAGAGCATCCAGAGGTTGGATCACACAGGAAGGCTATGGAGAAGATGATGAAAGGTTCCTTGAATTGGGGATGGGGAACAAAGAACTTCCACAGAGATAGAAGAGCAAAGCCACAACAAGGCTACGAAGGAAGAGAAGAGTGATTTGGTTGACTGAAGGACCTCAGAGCACCGACTCGGAAGCATGGTGAGCTGAGATCAGGAGCAGGGCCCCTGTCGCTTGGATCGAGGCAGGTTGGATCCAGTAGCTAAGTTGTGCATAAGGGATGTCCACCAGGCAGCCTGCTCAGAGAGTGCCTTGGAGCTGATTGAACGGCCCTGACGTGCCTTGAAGGACATGAGCGGAGTCCTCTTGGTCTAACCTGAGCAGAAAGCAAGAGCCTCTGGCAAGATTCTTGGGGTCATCCTTGAACCGAAGTGAGGAAGCCACGAGACTGAACCTCCACCTTGGCTAGGCTGCGGAAAGACCAAGCTCCCGTCTGCCAGGAGCGGGTAGGGAACAAACAGATTGCCTGATGGAGAGGTGACCCCAGTAAAGAGGGGACAAGAAATGGCTTCACCAGAAAGGGTTGCCACAAGTCTGAATTGACAGGGCACAGTTATGATGACGATGACGACGACGACAACAACAACAACAACAGTGAAGTCCTTGCTGGGTGGTCCATAGGCTACCAAGACCAGATGCACGTTTCAAATGCACGGAAGAAGCTTTCATCGGGCAGGTGTTTGGCGTCTGCGCGGCACACAGGCTGCCCTTTCTAGACCGGAACAGAAGCTGGAAGCCCACGGCTCCCCGAATCTCCGGAGCCCTGGGGAGGTCGTCCTGGGACGAGCCCACCCTGAGCGAGGCCCCTTGAGGGGAGGAAGGTCTTTTCCCGACACCAGTTGTGGGGGATCCTTCCCCGGGAGGGAAAGGCCAAGAGCGGCCTCTCCTCCTTTGGAGCAAGTGAGGGGCACCGATGTGATCCTGGCGAGATCCAGGGTGATCTACTCAGCCAAGGAGACCGGCTCTAAAGCTGAAGAGGAAGGCCCCACGTCTTGTTTCCTGGGCTCATTTCTAGTCTTAAAGATATGGATTCTGTCGAGGGATTGTCGATTGATTGATTGATCGATCACTTCTCGGCCTTATAGCTAAGATCAAATGTAGTATCTGTCTGTCTATCTATCTGTTTATCTATCTATCTATCTATCTGCCTGCCTGCCTGCCTGTCTCTCTTCCTGTCTTCTTTTCTTTCTTCCTTCCCATCTATCTATCTGTCTATCTATCTATGTCTAATCACCCATCATTTAATCTTCCTTCCTTCCTTCCTTCCTTCCTTCCTTCCTTCCTTCCTTCTTTCCTATCTATCTATCTATCTATCTATCTATCTATCTATCTATCTATCTATCTATCTATCTATCTATCTATCTATCTATCTATGTCTAATCAGCCATCATTTAACCTTCCTTCCTTCCTTCCTTCCTTCCTTCCTTCCCATCTATCTATCTATCTATCTATCTATCTATCTATCTATCTATCTATCTATCTATCTATCTATCTATCTATCTATCTATCTATCTATCTATCTATCTATTTGCCTTCCTTCCTTCCTTCCTTCCTTCCTTCCTTCCCATCTACAGTATCTATCTATCTATCTATCTATCTATCTATCTATCTATCTATCTATCTATCTATCTATCTATCTAATCATCTATCATTTATCTATCTTCCTTCTAATCTTCCTTCATTTTCCCTTCTATCTATCTATCTATCTATCTATCTATCTATCTATCTATCTATCTATCTATCTATCTATCTATCTATCTATCTATCTATCTATCTATCTACCTATCCTGATTTCCTGCCCAGAAGTCTGATAGGCGCTCAGTGGCTTGTAATTTCTGTGCGTGCGAGGCGTTTTGTTTTTAATTATTCTTGTGTCAGAGAAGAATTAAAAATCCCATCCCTCTTGGTTCTGCTTTTGCGTCGTTCTTCCTACATGGAGCCCCATCCTACAGGCCGGAATCCCATCGTCCCCTGGGTGCGCTGGCTTTACTCCAGAAGCAGGAGACTCTGTGTCCTCTGTGACAATCTTTTAAAGAGCCACAGGCCATCAGCTTCCTATCTTCCTGAACCATGCACGAGGCACGGTTCAGAGGTTTAGGGAGTTCCTTTTTTTTTTTTTTTTTGGACTACAACTCCAGTAATTCATTGCACCATGTAAGGCAGCAGGCGGGCAGGGTTGGTGGCGGCGGCATCCGCTGTCACCTGCCCTTATGAGTGCGCCCTCCTGTGGAAACGGGGGGGGGACAACCGAGGACAGCTTCCTTTTGACTTCAATATTGTGCAATTAACTCGAAGCGATTCCTTCCTTGGGTTTATTCCTGGAGTTGGGGATCGTTTCGGCTCCCCTGGATTTTCTTTAGTGTGCTTCCTTATGGGGTGACTTTTACCCACAAAGGAAAGTGAGGTGCTAAAGCAGTGTCTACAAAAAAAAAAAAAATCAGGACCCCCAAAGAAGAGAGCGTTTCTTCTCTGTCCATCCTCCCTGCCATCCAAAAGCAAACTTTAAGGCTTCCTGCCATGGGCCAGTGCAAGCCGGGAGGGGGGATTCAGTGGTGTGTGTGTGTGTGTGTGTGTGTGGTGGGGGTGGGAGGGTATCTTGCAGCACTGCAGTTTATGGGGATTATCTGGGCGGGTCTGGATGCCAGGCCTGCCTGGTGCCTTAGGGTGGGATTTGGCTTCCAGGGAGATTAAAGTCAACGGAGGGAAAGACTCCTTCCCTTGGTTTTCTCAGCTGTTGCCTTCACATAACAGAACGTTTCCTTTCCATAAGATGGCCAACTTAGCCTTCTGGACTACCAGAATCCTCCTAGCCCCGCTGGTCGGCTGAGGGGATCATGGGAACTCTAGTGGCGGGAAATAGTTTGGTGCAATGTTGCTGCTTCGGGACGTCATTCCTGGTGCCCCCCCTTTCCCAGCCTCCTTTGGCCCTCTGACAATTTACATCTAGCTGGGCAAAGGGCCGCGGGAACGGAGGGGGGGGAGGCTACCATCCATAGAGACCCCAGGCTCACCCTGTCCCCTCCGTTCCTTTGCAGGTGGAAGTGTTCAACATCCTCTTCGTGACGAGCGAGAACGGCAGCAAGAACACGTACCTGGTGCACTGCGAGGCCTGCGCCCGGAAGCGCAACTCCTCCCTCCACGGGATCGTGGTGCTGGAACAGTACAAGACGGAAGAACTGATCCACATCTACGACAGCTTCTCACTGGTGAGGGATGCGAGCGGGGGGGAGGGGGGGACCCCAGCCCCCGGGCCTGACGGGCTGACTTGAAGTCGGCCAAAGAAGCAACACTTAGCCAACACTTTGGCAGTCGGCCAAAGAAGCAACACTTAGCCAACGATGCGCTTCAAGAGAGTTGAGGGTGGCTCAGACCACTCCCCAACGCACTCCCCACCAGAGTGGCGGGGGGCGGCTGGCAGATCGTTGGCTAGTCCCCAGTTGGTTGCAAGGGGTGGATTCCTGGAAGAAAAGTCCATCCCAGGTGACAAACCATGATGGAGATGTGTCATCTCCAGTCTTAAAACCGGGGCACTTCAAGGGCCAGATGCAGGGGAGTGTTATCAGGAGACAGAGATCTAGTCTCGTGTGCTCTCAGACGCATCTGGTGGGGCCACTGTGAGATACAGGAAGCTGGACTAGATGGGCCTTTGGCCTGATCCAGCAGGGCTCTTCTTATGTTCTTATGTGGTGGTGGACCTTATCATCATCTTAATCATCATCATCATCCCCAGCTTCTTCAACAGTTTGGTCTTTTTCTTTCTCCCACCCACCCCTCCTCGGCAGGCTGCATCGCCGGGTTCAAGATGAGCCATACTCCGCCTGGACACAGACGTCTGGGCGTGTCTCTCCGTGGTAGCCGGTCCTCGACTCTCCACGCCTGTGTGGTGGTGGTGGTGGTGGTACGGGGGAGTGGCTTCAGCCTGTCCTTCCCACCCCCCACCCACCCAACTTCAGTAGCAGCTGAGCCTCTAGATTTCCACCCCACCTACTCAACTCATGCCTGTTCCGGCCTGGAGCGACACAGAACCGGTGGAAGGCATAGACTCAGCCTCCCCACCCCCTCACACACCCCAATTGGACCCTTCTTTAATTTATTCTTCAAAATGAACTTTTTTTTATTTTCCTTCTGGGTGGTGCTGATTTTGTATTAAAAAAAAGAAAGAAAAAAACTTGAAAAAAACTGAATTAACAAAACAAAGAAGTATTGATGAACACATTTTGCGGGGGCCTCGCTGCCAGGACTCTGGAGCGTGGTTGTTCCCGTTCAAACCCACCCTGTTCCATGTCAAATTCCGCAGTGCCTGGTTTCTCCTTGGAGAAAGGACAAGAGGCTTCAACGGGCAGATCGAGAGAAGATCTAGAGCTGTCTTTCTTCACACGCGAGCATTAATTTTTCTCTCTTTTATCCTCCGACTCACGAGGTGGAGAGCAAAACGCATGGAACAGAGCGATGGCGGTTAAGATTTGGTGGTGCTCAGTTTTGTTTTAGTTTCGTTTCCTTCTAATTGCTTTGGGGATTTTTTTTTTGTTTGTTGGAAATTTAAAGAAAACGAAAAAGAGTTTGGAAAACAGAAGCAAGCAAAAAAGAAAATTTAATACGGGTTTCTTAGCATAGGACTTTTTATGGGTTCGGTTCTCTGGATGAACTTCTCATTGGCGGGGGGCAGGGGAAAGAGAGTGTACATTGATTTATATATATCGATGGGGTGGGACGGGAGACAAATTTTGCGCGTGTGGTTTTTAATTATTCGGATGGACATTTTGATTTCTTACATCCTTTTATATATTATATATATAAATATAAGGGAAAAAATTTCCTGGTTTGTATTAGAAACTGCTTTTAAAAAACAAAAACAGAAAATGACAAAAAAAAAGGTGACGGAGAAAAAGAAAGAGTCCAGTTGAAAATGTTTGTGTCAGGTTTAATTCCTGTGCGGCGAGAGCTGGTATGATACAAATTACAAACCCTGTGCAGAGGGTATGGTGCTTTGCCCCAAATCATACACACGGGTAAATAAGAGGATTGCTTTTGTTTTGTTTTCCTTTTTGCAAAAAAGAAGAAGAAGAAATAAGAGAAAAAGGAGGGACACGTATTTTGCCTCCCAGTGTCATCACCCTAAATGCCAATGCCTACACTAGCCACCTTCCCCCGATATTATTTAGGCAAGGGGTACTGTAGCCCTGACTTCTGGCTGTCGACCCTCCTTAGCTATGACAACACCCTTAACGCTGTCCCTTAATGCCAATATTTTGCAGACTGAATTGTTTTATTATTATTATTTAACTCGTAACCTCCTTTTGCTGACTTTATTGCCGTTCTTCAAATTCCGCATGCTTTTGGACTCCCGGTTTATTTTTTAAAAAACAGCAACCAATGTCTCAGATTTGGGGTAGCTCTTTTTGTTTTTTTAAATTGTTTCGTTTTTAAAGTTCGTACCTCCATGCCTCAGAATGGTTTTGCCATTTGTAAAATGTTCTCTCTTTCATTTCCTCGCTCTCTCTTTTTTAATTTATGTCCTTTTTTTGTAATGATTTCTCTATTTATTGGTCCTTTATTGGGGTTTTGATCCATCTTTTAAAAAAAAAAAGAAATAACTTTTTACAGTGTCGTCGTATCTGTTTTATTTTTAATGTCTCTTTTTGTTGTCTCATTTTGACTTCTGCAGTTTTTACTGAATTTCAAAATGTTTTAATTTGTTTGCGGGGGGGGTTGTGTGTCAACGTTTTTCTTGACTTGGTGCTCATGTTTTCTCATGTGGGAGAGGGGGAGGGGGAAAGCAGTTTCAACCTGGTTCATCTGTTGGTTAGCAATTTTAACAGTTTCTTACCCTGCCCTATATTGTATAAATCTCTTTCTTGCAAAACCTGCACTTTTTAATTCCCAGATTCTGACACATACCCCTCTTCCCCAACACATGTACACTGTAATAAAAACGGATGAACATCAAGCTACTCTGGAAAAGAAAACACACCCACACACAGAAAACACAGATTCTTATTGTACTGTAGGGGACAAGGAGAAAGCAAAATCTTATTTTGTAAATGTAAAAAAAAAATTAAATTAACTCACAGAGATAAAAGAAACTCTCTCTCAATATTCTTTTTGATACCGGGTGCAACACTATGGATTAGAACTTGCAGTACTTGGGAGTCAAGAAGCAGACCGGCGCTGCTTGGGGTGAATCTGCAAAGTGTATTTTGTGATGTGAGTGGGGAAATTGGGCGAAGAAATATGAGCATCGCCCTTTTACCCCTTGAAAGGTGGGATGGGTGAGGATCATTGATGGTGGGTGGCACATGGAGTGTTGTTATTTATTTATTCATTCATTCATTTATTCATTAAATTTATATACTGCTCCATCTAGCTACATGGCTACTCTGGGCAGTTTACAAACCAAACAGAAATCAAAACCATAAACAGTAAAATACAATATAATAGATATTATTTATATATTTGAATATATATTTAAGGCAGGTATTTAAACAGTACCCCTTGGCCCAGAGCCTTGGGGGGTTTCCTCTTGGGAGGGGGGCTATCTTGGTAATACTGGGTGCTCTAGTGTGAGATGGTGGAACAACCCGGAGACAGACCAGAGGGTGTGTCGTCTGGACCTCCCAAGAGCAATCGCGAAGAAGACAAGGAATTAGAGAGACACATTAAAAGACTTCATGTCATTGAGTTAGTGGATGACAGAAAGGAAGATTGGGAAGCAGAGATAAGTGAGGGAGCAAAGGATGCCTATTGGGTGGTAGAGGAAAATTCCAACCAATGGGGTGAACGCGCGCGAGGGGAGAAAAAGCGGTGGGATGTGAGGGGAGGAAAGAATGACAGTTGGGACCAACGGTCAAGGGAGAGAGGGACCAAAACTGACAAGGGTCTGGATTGTGGGTGTGGCGGATGGACAAAGGTCCATAAAGGTGACAAATGGGTGTGGGCTGTCCATGTAAGACCCATACAGTGGCCGGGAAACTCTAGGAGGTTTCAAGAATGGAAAAGCACGAGACCTGCCATTCCTGTGGCGCAGTGAGCAAAGCACCCACAATGTTGGGGGCGAGGATCAGCTATTCCCCCTCACCCGTAAGAGACCCGAACTTATGTTTAACGTCCGTTGATGTTGTTCTTGAAAACCCTCACGTTGAGGGAAACGTTAGTCCTGTTATGCCTGAATTGACTCCTGAAGTTACTGAATATGCCCATAGAAGCTTTGATTTAAAACACAATAAAAATCCTTTCGATATTTCATTAAAAACTGACTCGTCTCCGGTTTGTGACTCGGATCCGCCGAGGGAGAGATTCGAACCCTCACAAAATGGCGCCCAACGTGGGGCGGTTCCGAGTCCAGTTCCAGAAGAAAACCGAGACGGATATCATGGGCATGATAAAGTGATAGAAGTTCTGGCAGAACAGAATCGTATGCTGATGTCTCAGTTACTGAGGAGAGACAATGTGCCCAATTCGACTGACAACATCTTCGTTGATGGGGCCCGAAATACATGGGTTTCGAATCCAGCTCCGGTCCGTTTACAGAAGATGTCCAAGGACGATGATGTGGAGGCTTACCTTAATACCTTTGAAAGGGTGGCGAGAGCAGCTAAATGGCCGGTGGAGCAATGGGCTTTAATTCTGACACCGTGTTTGACGGGAATTTTGCAAGAGATAGTAGATGCCCTGGACCCAGAAGAGGCTGTGGTATACGAGAAGGTCAAAAATGCCATTCTGATTACTCTCAATTTAACGCCAGAAGCATACCGCAAGAGGTTTAGATCTTTGATATACAAGAACGGCTTGCACCCAAGAACGTGGGCCCAAAGACTTAAGGCTAGCGCTGTCAAATGGCTCCGTCCGGGCGTCAGCACTAAAGAGCAGATCATCGAATCCATAGTGATCGAACACATCTTATCCGAAATCCCGGCTACCGCCGCCGCTTGGGTGAAACGGAACCGGCCTTCGTCATTGGAGGACGTCGTGCATATTTTAGAGGGCTTCGAACTCTCGGAAGATAAGTCATCGGCTCGCGGGAACTTGGCTCCCGAGAAGACAGTGGGTGTCACAAGATCATCTACGTCAGGGAAGGTGGCCGGCATCGCGAGAGTTTCCGCCTTCAAGAAGACGACAGATCACGCGAGAGAAGGATCGAAGATGGCGTCGAGTGGGCACAGATCCAGCGAAAAGATGGACATTGGGAGCGGCAAAGGACTGGGGAAGGGTTACCCCCAACCACGACCTATCCCGAACAAACCCGTATGTTTTGGTTGCGGTTCCCCCAAACATTTCTTGCGGGAGTGCCCGAAGTCAGACTGTGCTTGGGGCGGCGAGGGGGGCGAAAAGCTCGAAGTAGAAAAGAAAGATTCTAAGAAGTGGGAAATTGTGGCGTATGTAAATGGTGAATGTAAAAATGCTTTTATTGATACGGGCTGTGCCAAAACGCTGGTTCAAGATGTGAAAGGGGAAAAAACCAAAAAGAATGTATCTGTTAGATGTATACATGGGGATTTAAAGTCTTATAACACGGCATGGGTGGATGTGGAAATAATGGGGAGGAAACAACGTATGAATGTCGGCATTGTACCTACTTTGGCTCGAGAAATGTTGATAGGGCGGGATTGTATGTATATTAATGATCTCGTACAAATGCAGGATGGGTTTCAAGGAGAAGTCCATGAGGAGACAGAAGCGGTGAGAAAAGAGATCACCCAAGCTATGCGTGAGAGGGTGAGGTTTTTACAACAAAATGATGCTACTTTAGAAGATGTTAGAGATAAGGTCAAGGGTGCTAATGTGGTCCTAGGACATGTTAATTTCATTATGAAGGACGGGTTGTTGTATTATGTGGATGGGAAAGGAAATGATAAGTTAATTGTGCCTGTCAGGTGGAGACATGAGATAATGAGATTAGCTCATGACATTCCCATAGCTGGGCACTTAGCTTTGGAGAAAACCTTAAGTCGAGTAGGCCAACGATTCTGGTGGCCTGGCATGAAGGGTGATGTAGAGAATTTTGTCAAACCTGCAAACCATGCCAATTGACTCAGAAGAAACCCCCTCCAGGGGCTGAATTGATCTCCATGCCAATTATTGACCAACCCTTCGAGAGAATCGCTCTGGATTTGATTGGTCCACTGCCTAAATCTGCCGGGGGGGCATATCTATGTATTAGTCTTAATAGATTATGCCACTCGGTACCCTGAGGCTATTCCTCTCAGGACCACATCTTCCAAAATTCTTGCTCAAGAATTATTGAAAGTCTTCTCCAGACTAACGTGAAGTACTCACGGATCAAGGAACTAATTTCATGAGTACTACATTTAAACACATGTGGAAGATTCTGGATGTGCGCCCTTTAAGAACTACGGTTTATCACCCACAAACCAACGGGTTAGTGGAGAGATTTAATAAGACCTTGAAAAGTATGCTGAGGAAAGTAGTAATGGACAATCCCAGAAAATGGCATTTGTTGTTAGCACCTCTCATGTTCGCGATAAGAGAAGTTCCCCAGGCCTCTACGGGGTTTTCTCCTTTTGAGCTGTTGTACGGGAGGACCCCCAGGGGGATCTTGGATTTGATTAAGGCAAAATGGGAGGAAGGTGAGGACAAAGCAGGGTCATCAATACAGTATGTTCTAGAGATGAGGGATAATCTTAGAAAAATACAAGATATGGTGAAGAGGAATTTGACAAACATTCAAGGCGCTCGCGGTTAAATGGGGCATGCAATCGTTAAAATATTATCTGTTAGGGGCACCTTTTATTTTGGTAACTGATCATGCACCTCTACAATGGCTCCACAGAATGAAAGATGTGAGTCCAAGGTTAACGAGATGGTATCTTAGCATGCAACCTTTTTCTTTTGAGGTCAAATATAGGAAGGGCAGAGACCATCTTAACGCAGATTATTTTTCTCGTCAGGGCCCTTGGGCACAGGATGAGGAGCCCCAGACGACCCACTTGGAGGGGAGGGTGTGTGAGATGGTGGAACAACCCGGAGACAGACCAGAGGGTGTGTCGTCTGGACCTCCCAAGAGCAATCGCGAAGAAGACAAGGAATTAGAGAGACAAATTAAAAGACTTCATGTCATTGAGTTAGTGGATGACAGAAAGGAAGATTGGGAAGCAGAGATAAGTGAGGGAGCAAAGGATGCCTATTGGGTGGTAGAGGAAAATTCCAACCAATGGGGTGCGCGAGGAGAAAAAGCGGTGGGATGTGAGGGGAGGAAAGAATGACAGTTGGGACCAACGGTCAAGGGAGAGAGGGACCAAAACTGACAAGGGTCTGGATTGTGGGTGTGGCGGATGGACAAAGGTCCATAAAGGTGACAAATGGGTGTGGGCTGTCCATGTAAGACCCATACAGTGGCCGGGAAACTCTAGGAGGTTTCAAGAATGGAAAAGCACGAGACCTGCCATTCCTGTGGCGCAGTGAGCAAAGCACCCACAATGTTGGGGGCGAGGATCAGCTATTCCCCCTCACCCGTAAGAGACCCGAACTTATGTTTAACGTCCGTTGATGTTGTTCTTGAAAACCCTCACGTTGAGGGAAACGTTAGTCCTGTTATGCCTGAATTGACTCCTGAAGTTACTGAATATGCCCATAGAAGCTTTGATTTAAAACAATAAAAATCCTTTCGATATTTCATTAAAAACTGACTCGTCTCCGGTTTGTGACTCGGATCCGCCGAGGGAGAGATTCGAACCCTCACATCTAGTCCCCAAAGTATTACCCCCTCCCCTAAAACAGACACATAGGCAGGCATGCTAGTTGTCCTGTTATTTTCAGTGGGGCTGGGAGCAGAAGAACGTTTTTAGCTTTCCTGGTGCCCCTAAATCAGAGACCTGTTTGTCCCTAAGGCCACTCTCTAATTTTACCGGTTATTTTATTATTATTTTATTTTTAACAAAGGGGTGAACAATGCAAGCATAAAGGAATGGTCGTGTGTTTTCATTGTATAAGACTATATTTTCGGTTGCAAAGCTGTAATTTTGGAAAAGTGGGGGTCGTCTTATACATGCAGGGGGGCGTATAAGGTTGTAAACAAATACAGTGGTACCTTGTATAAAGGAATTAATTCATTCCAAATGAAATTCTGTTAAGCAAATTTTCCTTTTATACAAATTCCCATAGGAATGCATTGAAAACAGAGTAATCCCATTTTTATGTTGTACAGATTTTCCCCATAGGCCATTATGTTAAGCAAATTTCCCCTATCTCTGGAATTTTTTATGTTGTACAGATTTTATGTTATACAAACTGTTTGTTATACAAGGGTCCACTGTATACTAAAAGTTATTTTAAATCATCTCACCAAAAAGATTCTCAGTGCCTGATAGGCTACATCCTCTATCAAGATTACATTTTTGGTACAATGCTTTGATAAAGATAGCAAGTTGCTATTTAAAGCTTAGCTTACATTTTTTTGTTTTAGTAGTGACCAATAAAGATATCACTTAGCCTACTTTTGAATTTTAAATCAAAACTGCCTTATTAGCATTAACAACTTGTAGTTGGTTGGAGTTCAGAAGCAGCTCGGTTGTTGTCAACAGCGTAGCTTGAGGCAGGAAAATGTGCCCCAGTGCATTGAAAAGTTACTTTTTCAGATAGTCTGCCTGACTGCCCGGTGGTGGTGGTGGTGGAATGTGGTCATTGTAGTCCCAGCAAGGTGTATGGTGCAAGCCGGCACATAATTCCTTCAGGGCCATTTCAGGAAGTCGTTTCAAAGGGAAACTTTAAAGCAATATTTTGACACAAATTTGCACCACTCCTTTTATTTTTCTTTTAATGTCACTGTGCAAATAAATTATTTTTTTTCCCTACCCGGCCAGGAGCCAGCACCAGGTTGCTTGCAGAGCGCTGGCTGTAAGGAGTCAGAAGGGGGGGGGCGCGTTGCTTTTTCTTGGCCCATTGGCTCCAGGGTGTTTATAAGCATCTTGGGATCTGGAACTTTGCGGGTCTGTACCATGGCGGGGAGGTGTACGGATTGCAGAGAGGGAGGGAAAGAGAGAGAGAGAGAGAGGCATCTTTGGAATTTGAGCCAGGGAGACCCTCCCCTCCTGCCCCCACCCTTTCTGGGAAGGAACCGGGACCCCCTTGGATGGATTGGTCGGGAAAGCAGAGACATGACTGAAAGAAATCTCCCAGTGACTTCTGTTTTTGATGGATGTGTGTGTGTGTGTGTGTGTGTGTGTGTGTGTGTGTCGTGGGGTGGGGTGGGGGGCTGGACCACATTCCTAGATCATCCTGGAGGCAGGTCCAGCAGCAAGGAGGGGTGGGGAAGCCCGGAAAGCTATAAAGGATGGGCGGAATGGCCTTGCCCAGCCAGAGTGCCAGGCAAGAAGGAGGAGGGTGACAAACAAAGAGCAACTGCTGGCCGGTGGCTTGTGAGATGGGCTTAGACATGCGCTCCCCCAAGGCCACCTCGGAGTCCCTGGATCGGGATGGGGGGGCGGCAGGAGCTTCACCCCTGCCACCCCCTCCCTACGCTGGGGAAGGGGCTTTGGAGCTCCGGGGGTCCCTGGACTGCTGGGCTTGCGCCGTCCTGGTCACCGTCCAGAACCTCCTGGTGGGCACCCTCAACCTTCTCCTGGTAGGAGCCATCTTTGGCCTCATCCTGCTCCCCGCCGGGGTCCTGGTGGGCTTCGGAGTCCTGTGCCATTCCAAGGTAAGGGGCGCTTTGCGAAGGACCAGCAGCCCAACCCACCGTGGCTGGTTCGGAGGGACCGGGAAAGGAGAAGGCAGGCCAGATGTGGCTGCGAACCCAGAGGGAGCGCGTGCAAACAGATAGATAGATAGATAGATAGATAGATAGATAGATAGATAGATAGATAGATACTTTATTGTCATTGTACATAGCGCAACAAAATTGAATGCTATTCCTGGTGCAATTAGATGAACAGCATTTAAAAGATAAAGACAATTAAAAGCACTCATACATATCCATCACAACTCCCCAAGGTCACACTATTTGGTCACAGCATTTAAGATGGTTATGGCTCTTGGATAGAAATTGTTTTTTTTTTTAAATCTGTTCTTGCTTTTGTCACTCTGTATCTCTCTTGCCTGAAGGCTGTAGTACAGACAGACTATGTCCAGGAGGAGATGAATCCCGTAAGATGTTATTTGCCTTTTTAAGGCAACGGGAACTGTATAGCAACCAAGGATGCCATGGAGCCGAGTTACTCCTAGAGATGGCAAGAATCAGCACAAAGTAACTTCCCCCATTTCGGGTTCAAATGTTCGCCTTGGGGTGCAAATACGGAGGATGGTGCGGGGAGCGTAAGGAATTACGATGGATATTTTGGAACCTAGCAGCAGGCCGTGGGGGTTCAAACTAGGAGGCAGCTTGCAATAGATATGTAGGTTTAATGTTGAGGCAGATTTTAATTTTAAAAAGCCAGGCACTCTGAAAAGTTCTCAGTGGGGACTGAATAACCCCAACTGGCTCTCAAGGCTCGAGTGCAAGAGGTGAAAGATATTCAGCTTGGAGGTGTCAATGTGGATTTTCTTGCTGCGAACTGCCCAGAGTTCCTTCGGAAAGTTGGGCAATAAGTAAGTAAGTAAGTAAATAAATAAAGTCCATCTGGCCCTAGTAAGTTTTGCTTGTTTGTCATTTATAAAAGTATAAGAGTTTTCAAGTGTTTTAAGAACTTGGATGAAATGACTTAAGGTGGGGGCTTCCCGGCTGTTTTGAGCTCCTGGGATTGCAGAAATCTGGCACAAAGAGATTTGCCGTGACCTCGTGCAGAAAAAGAAACATAATTGGGCCGCTTCTTTGATTCCTTTCTCTCAACTCCTGACACTAAGAACTGCACCAAACAGGTTTGACTCTAGAGCTTTCTAACAGAAATTAACTACTGATTCTAGGGAAATGACCCTCAGCATTCTTGCAAATTCTTCCTTTCTCCTTCCTACATCATGGCCTTTAAAAAAATGTATTCATCTGCACAAATACTTCACGCTTTCTCTGTGTGTTCTGTAAATACCTGTAAAATACCCATTAATCCTCATATAAGGTACTGAGGTGGAGTTGGTGTGTGGTTTGCCTACAGGCACGCAGGGATTACAGGGGGCTTGGGATTTATCTCCACTGGTGTTCTGGAACTGGTCTTCTGAGGTGGAGGCATCGCCCTGTCTTTAAAAGGGCCTGCTTGCTTGTTTTTTGAGGGATTTGGTGCTCAATGGTCTTAGAGGCTCCTGCCAACTTCATTATTCTCCGATTATTGGAGGGAAAAGTTTGCATGGATTGCACCCAGGGTAGGCTCCCAAATTAGGCATCCCCCCTCCCCGGGTTTCCTGGTTCTGCAAGCAGAATTTGATGGCACCGTAGCTATGCGTTTGTTCCTGGAGGGTGCAACCCAAGGCATCTCTGTACGTGTTTCATAAGTGCTGCATCCTGGTTGAAATAAAGCCTGGGTAATTAACGCCAAAGGGGGCGTGGTGGCGGCTCAGTGGACTAAGGCCTCCGAAAACTGTCGGCTGCAAAGTCGGCAGCTCGGCGGATCGAATCCCGGGTGCCACGCAGCAGAGCGAGCTCCTGCTGATCACCCCAGCTCCTGCCAACCTGGCAGTTCAAAAGCATGTCAATGCAAGTACTGTAGATAAATAGGTACCGCCGTAAAAAGCGGGAAGGTAAAACAGTGTTTCCTTGCAACCATGCCAGCTACGTGGTCATGGACTTGCACAACACTGGCTCTTCGGCTTGAATATGGAGATGAGCACCGCCCCTAGAATCGGACACGACTAGCACACATGTGCGGGAGGGGGGGGGACCTTTAACTTTTTTTAATTAATGCCAACTGGGGCCGGGGGGGGGTGAATGGTGGCAACTGCTTTGATTGCTGAGCAGTGAGCCTGGCAAACTCAAACGGGCAACTTTAAGGTGTGTGTGTGTGTGGGGGGGGGTTAAAGACAAATTGAACACAGAATGCCAGCATCTTTGATTCTACATTTCAGGGACGGCTGTTTCTCTCTCACATCCACACCCAGGGAGCAGGTTTTGTTTGAGTGTGAGTGTGTAGGGATCCTGTTTCGTTCACCAGCTCTGCAGCTCTCTGGGGGGGGTTGCCAGGTTGCAAGAGCTCCAGGGTGGTCTTCCTGGAGGGAGGTTAGAAAAAAAAATAGGGTAGAGGGGGGGGAGCTGCTCTGGAATGCTTTGGGATTAAGCAGCTGGTGGTGCAGACCCCATTTGTCTCTCCGCCTGGAGAGCGTCATGAGATTGTGATGATGGTCATCAGCTGTTTCCAGCGGGCTGGTCCTTCTCTGCAGCCCTCGATGGTGTGGCTTCCGGTCCCGGCTTTGGGATTGCAGTGTTTCCCTTTGTACGCCTTTTGCCAGAGGGTGAAAAAGTCGCTCTCATGAAAAACAATGTTGCCCCCAACCTCTCGGTGTTTTTTTTTAACAGGGCACAGGCAAGGTGATCTTGCTTTTCGGCCTGTCGTTATGCCCTCCAGTTTGCTTCTAAATTATAATAATTGCTATGTGTCATCAAAAGCAAAGTGTTCCGCTTATATACCCTCCCATAGTGCTTAAAGCACTCTCTGGACAGTTTACAATTCAATTATACAAGATACACATCCCCCCCCCCTGCAACCGGGGTACTCATTTTACCGACCTCGGAAGGATGGAAGGCTGAGTGAACCTTGAGCCGGCTACCTGGGATTGAACCCCAGGTCGTGAGCAGAATTTTAGCTGCAGTACAGCAAATTATCCACTGTGCCACGAGGCTCAGTCAGCTCTAAATTATCGCAACCCTACTATATAGTGGCTACCAGGCTTGCAAGGCAAGATTGTTAACAAGACCCAGATTTTGCAAACGAAATCCTGTGGGGGTTGCCGTATTGAGTCCATTCATCTCACGTCCAGCACTCCTCTTTTCCTGCTGGATGCCTTTTCCACTTTCCTGTGTCGTTATTCTCTTTCTCAATAAGGCTGTTTGTTCTCCTCAGTGTCACTCCTCTGGTTCAGGAGCTGGAGTTGAAAGGGTGGTGAGCCTGGGACACCTCCCCCCATCCCAGTTTCTGAATCGGGAGCAGCGGTAACCTTTTATGTGGGAATAAACCACTCCAGTATTCCTGCCAAGAAAACTCCATAGACATGGGGTCACCAAAGAGTCAGTCACAACTGTGATGACACAACACATAAATGTTTTATAGAAATGTTTGAGAAAGAAAGAAAGAAAGAAAGAAAGAAAGAAAGAAAGAAAGAAAGAAAGAAAGAAAGAAAGAAAGAAAGAAAGAAAGGTTATTTATGTAGGTTTTCAGAATATCCCAGACAGACATACAGCTGGGGAATTTCTGTAGTTGTAATTCACACGGTTATGTTTGTAAGTTTTGCCATAGGACACCTTTAGTCCTGTTGGAATTGTCAATTTGGAACATTCTAGCAGCCAGTGAGGGAAAGAATTGGGGAACAAGAAAAGCCGTATTTCCAAAATCGGGTTGGGAACAACTCCTGTGTCAAACAAAGGGGTTGCGTGACATATTCACCTCCTATAAAGACAGTCAACAGGAAAAGCAAAGAGGATGGCCAAGCTAGGAAAAGTCCGGGCTGCCTGATCCCCACCCTGTTCTCAGTGACAAAAGCCAGATGGAGCAGACGCCAACTTTGATAACCTTGCGGGGCCAAAACACCACATTCCAGGCCAAGCAGAGATGGCCCGTGCCTTCGTCTCCCCCTCCAACTTCCTCCTGTAGCGGGTGGGGTGAGGGGAAGGCTGGGATTTGGTCGCCCGGCTGGTCACCTTCTGACGTTCTTCCTCTTTCTTTCTCTCCACAGTTTCTGCACACCCAGGTGCACTACTGCACCGCCCACTTGCACGACGCTGCCTCGGTTGCCCTCCTCGTGGTGGGCTTTGCCCTGGCGGTGCCCCTCCTGGTCCTGGCATTGGCAGCCTATTGCCGCCTGGCCCGGCGCCTCCAGCTGGGATACTGCCTCGTCCCCTACAGCAAAGCCGTCTACAAGAACCTGCCTGTCACCCACTACCACAACTCGGGGTGTTGCTCCTGCGCTCCGGATCTGGACTCCGGAGAGAAAGTCTGGGTTTGAGGAATTGTAGGTGGGTGGTGGGGAGGGGGTGGGCGGGGTCTTATTTCAGGAAGAGGGTGGGTTGGGTGGGCAGGAGAAGTCCTACACGGGCCGCGGGGTCCTTCCAGGGCAAAATGGCTCCGTCACAGCGGTGAGATGTGGTCACGTCAGGCGCAAACCTGAACTTGCTGCTGCATCCGATCCATCACGATACGGAGTCCCGTCGGAAAGCTGGTGCCACCAGTAGAAGGCAGACAAGGCAGTCCCATTTTGGCAGAAACTCCATGGCCATGGCGCACTTCCAACGAGCGTGCAAGGACAACTGAAACAAAGCCACAGGAGTTTTAATGGTGTGGTTTTTCAACCAAGTGTTTGCGGCCTGTGCCGTCGCATTCCGTCAAAAATAAAGACAAAGCAGAAAAAGATTGTGGCACCTCAACGGACATTTCATACGCTGTACAAACATCTACTCCACTTGGAATTGTTCTAGAAAACTCCATGGACATCATGGGGGTCACAAAGAGTCGGTCACGACTGTAATGACACACCACACACACACACACACACACACACACACCAGCTCAATGCAAGGCAACTGTGTAATGCAGGTACAAAGAAGCCAATTGTATTTTTTTGTGTGTGTGTGTTATGTCGTTACAGTCGTGACCGACTCTTCGTGACTGCATGTAGGTTGCACTAATGGACGCATACTCTCTAAAATCGTATGAGGTACCAGTTCCTCTCTCTTTGGCATTGGTTCGGCATCACCTTGAGCCATGCGTCCAGTTCTGGACACTGCATTTGAAGAAGGATGCTGACAAATTGGAACAAGTTCAGAGGAGGCAGTCTGGAACCCATGCCCTAGGACGGTGGTGGCAGAGTCCAAGTGCCGAAACTGTGATTCAAAACCCACTAATGTTTTGCAAAGTGCCAATACAACACTTTCGCAAAGTGCCAATACAGTAACCTGGATACAGGTGGCTGCGAAATGGCGATGTCGGGTGCCCACAGGAAGGGCTCCGAGGGCCACCTTTGGCACCTGCGCCATAAGTTCACCAACACTGCCCTAGGAGGAAAGACTGAAATAACTGGGGATGTTTAGTCTTGAGAAAAGAAGATTGAGGGGTGACAGGATGCCAGTTGTCAAATATTTGAAAGGCTGCCATACAGAGGAGGGGCAGGATATGTTCTCCATCATCCCAGAATGCAAAACATGTAATAATGGGCTCAAGCGACAGGAAAGACAGATTTATGCTGAAGATCAGGGGAAAACCTCTTAACTGTTAGAGCAGTAGGACAATGGAACCCATCATCCTTCAGGTCTGCTTTGACTTGGATTCCTGCCTTGAGCCGGGGTTTGGACTCCATGGCCTTGGAGGCCCCTTCCAAGTGAGTTATCCTATGCCTCTAGGACAGGCATGTCCAAACTTCGGCCCTCCTGATGTTTTTGGACCACAACTCCCAGAATTCTAAGCTTAGCTTGCCAAAGACAAAGGACTGTGGGAGTTGTGGTCCTAAACATCTGGAGGGCCAAAGTTTGGACATGCCTGCTCTAGGATTTCACGCCTATTGGAGGGAAGCAAAACCACAAGTCAGAGGCAGGGTAGGCACAGGATATGAACGCGGCTGTCCGTTATCTTGCTAACCTGCGTAGAACCCGTGGCTTAGCTTCCTTCGGATATGTCTGAAGAAGTGGTCGTATCTACAAAAGCTCACACTGAAATATAACAGTCTCTCTCTAAGATGCTGTGATGCTTTAGTTTTTCTTCTTCTTGTCTTTATTTTTGCCTGGACGTGCTTTAGCAGCGCACAGTGGGCGTGGGGGTGAAGATTCACCTAGGGAACTCACTGCTACATGAAGCGCCACATTAATGCTACAGGTAGACAGCTTTCAAGGGTCTCAGGTGGGGAATAATTTCCTGGAGCCTGCCGTGGCTGCACCACCAACAAAAATGAGGGAGGGGGGGAAATTGCAGGGGTGGGGGAGGAATCCATTGAAAAACGAATATTGCTGGAGTCGCCTTCGAATGTCATTTTGGGAACAAGGGTTTGGACACAGGGTGGGTCCTCCACCTGCATTTTATCACGAGAATGAACTTTTGGAGACTTTCGGGAGCTGAAAAGGACATGCCACCCCCTGAGCTGGGAAAAAAATAGCTTTTGGGGTGGGGGTGGGGGGTCACATGTGGCTCCATGCTACACTTTGCCTTCTTGCCTGACAGACGGACAGACGGACACCCTTTGCTCTCCTCGCGCTTGCTTGCCAAGTAAATTGCTTCAGCGTTTGTAAACATGAGTGTCCCAAATTCTTGCTCATTTCACGCATTGCTTCCGGACATAAACCGAGACGGCATGTATTTCGGTCAATACAGAGACTGTAACTTTCTCGTCAAGTTTGGAGAGGTTGCATTTATTTCGGCGTGCCTAGTGTTCCTTCCCGAATGGGGAGGGAGGGGTTATGGGCGGAGGCCAACCTGGCAGGTGGCCATGCCAACGGAAAGCACAGCATCCCGGCTGGAATCTCGTCTCATCGTTTTGAGGGTTCCTTGCAGAGACCACTTGTCCACTTTCCCCCAGCACGGCACGCTACTTCTTGGCAGAAATGTTCAGATGCCGAAAGAGAGTTTACGTATAGAGCAGGCATGTTCACACTTTGGCCCTCCTGATGTTTTGGACCACGACTCCCAGAATTCTAAGCTTAGATTGCCCAATGGCAAAGCACTGTGGGAGTTGTGGCCCAATACATCTGGAGGGACGAAGTTTGGTCATGCCTGGTATAGAGGGTTTCCCCCACCACCACCACCTTCCTACCAGGGTACTTGCAGGTTTGTTGTTGTTCAGTCGTTCAGTCGTGTCCGACTCTTCGTGACCCCATGGACCAGAGCTCGCCAGGCCTTCCTATCCTCCCCTGCCTCCCGGAGTTTTGTCAAATTCATTTTGGTTGCATCGATGACACTGTCCAACCATCTCATTCTCTGTCGCCCTCTTTTCCTTTTGCCTTCGATTTTTCCCAGCATCAGGGACTTTTCCAGGGAGTCCTCTCTTCTCATGAGGTGGCCAAAGTACTGGAGCCTCAGCTTCAAAATCTGTCCTTCCAGTGAACATTCGGGGTTGATTTCTTTCAGAATGGATAGGTTTGATCTCTTTGCAGTCCAGGGGACTCTCAAGACTCTCCTCCAGCACCACAGCTCAAAAGCATCAATTCTGCGGCGATCAGCCTTCTTTATAGTCCAGCTCTCACTTCCATACATCACTACTGGAAAAACCATAGCTTTAACCATCCTGACCTTAGTTGGCAAACTGATGTCTCTGCTCTTTAGTATGCTATCTAGGTTTGCCATTGCTTTCCTCCCAAGAAGCAGGCGTCTTTTTATTTCATTGCTGCAGTCGCCATCTGAAGTGATCAAGGAGCCCAAGAAAATAAACTCTGTCATTGCCTCCATTTCTTCCCCTTCTATTTGCCAGGAGGTGATGGGACCAGTGGCCATGATCTTAGTTTTTTTGATGTTGAGCTTCAGCCCATTTTTTCACTCTCCTCTTTCACCCTCATTAAGAGGTTCTTTAATTCTTCCTCACTCTCTGCTATTAGAGTAGTATCATCTGCGTATCTGAGGTTGTTGATATTTCGTCCGGCAATCTTAATTCCGGCTTGTGATTCATCCAGACCGGCCTTTCTCATGATGTACTCTGCATATAAGTTAAATAGGCAAGGTGACAGTATACAGCCTTGTCGTACTCCTTTCCCAATTCTAAACCAGTCAGTTGTTCCATATCCAGTTCTGACAGTTGCTGCTTGTCCCACATATAGATTTCTTAGGAGACAGATAAGGTGGTCAGGCACTCCCATTCCTTTAAGGACTTGCCATAGTTTGTTGTGGTCTACACAGTCGAAGGCTTTGGCATAGTCAATGAAGCAGAAGTAGATGTTTTTCTGGAACTCTCTGGCTTTCTCCATAATCCAGCGCATGTTGGCGATTTGATCTCTAGTTCCTCTGCCCCTTCGAAATCCAGCTTGTAGTTCTGGAAGTTCTCTTTCCACATACTGCTGAAGCCTGCCTTGTAGAATTTTGAGCATAACCTTGCTAGCATGTGAAATGAGTGCAATTGTGCGATAGTTGGAGCATTCTTTGGCATTTCCTTTCTTTGGGATTGGGATGTAGACCGATCTTTTCCAGTCCTCTGGCCACTGCTGGGTTTTCCAAATTTGCTGGCATATCTTATGCAGCACCTTTACAGCATCCTCTTTTAAGATTTTAAAGAGTTCAATTGGAATGCCTCACCTCCACTGGCCTTGTTATTTGCAATGCTTTCTAAGGCCCACTTGACTTCACTTTCCAGGATGTCTGGCTCCAAGTCAGCAATTACGCTATCTTGGTTATCAGGGACATCCAGATCTTTCCGATATAATTCTTCTGTATATTCTTGCCATCTCTTCTTGATCTCTTCTGCTTCAGTTAGGTCCCTACCATTTTTGTCCTTTATCATATCCATCTTTGGAAATACCCCTTTAATATCTCCAATTTTCTTGAACAGATCTCTGGTTTTTCCTTTTCTGTTGTTTTCCTCTATTTCTTTGCACTGTTCATTCAAGAAGGCCGCCCTGTCTCTCCTTGCTATTCTTTGGAAGTCTGCATTCAATTTTCTGTATCTTTCCCTTTCTCCCTTGCATTTTGCATCCCTTCTCTCCTCCGCTATTTGTAGGGCCTCGTTGGACAACCACTTTGCTTTCTTGCATTTTCTTTTCTTTGGAATATTTTTCATTGCAGCCTCCTGTACAATGTTACAAGCCTCCATCCATAATTCTTCAGGTGTTCTGTCCACCAAATCTAATTCCTTGAATCTATTCTTCACTTCCACTGTGTATTCATATGGGATTTGACTTAGGTTATACCTAACTGGCCCAGTGATCTTCCCTACTTTCTTCAGTTTAAGTTTGAATTTTGAAATAAGAAGCTGATGATCTGAGCCACAGTCAGCACCAGGTCTTGTTTTTGCTGACTGTATAGAGCTCCTCCATCTTTGGCTGCAGAGAACATAGTCAATCTGATTCCGGTGTTGTCCATCTGGTGATGTCCATGTGTAGAGTCGCCTTTTGTGTTGTTGGAAAAGAGTGTTTGCAATGACCAGCTTGTTCTCTTGACAAAACTCAATTAGCCTTTGCCCTGCTTCATTTGGAACTCCAAGGCCAAACTTGCCAGTTATTCCTTTTATCACTTGACTCCCTACTTTAGCATTCCAATCCCTATGATGAGAAGAACATCTTTCTTTGGTGTCAGTTCTAGAAGTTCTTGTAAGTCTTCGTAAAATTGGTCGATCTCAGACTCTTCAGCACCGGTAGTTGGTGCATAAACTTGGATGACTGTGATGTTCAAAGGGCTGCCTTGGAATCGTACCGAGATCATTCTATCATTTTTTAGGTTGTATCCCAGCACTGCTTTTCTCACTCTATTGTTGACTATGAAGGCTACTCCATTTCTTCTTTGGGATTCTTGCCCACAGTAGTAGATGTGATAGTCATCTGAACTGAATTTACCCATTCCTGTCCATTTAAGTTCACTGATACCCAGGATGTCAATGTTTATTCTTTCCATCTCACGTTTGACCACATCCAGCTTACCCTGGTTCATAGATCTCACATTCCAGGTTCCTATGCAGTATATTTCTTTGCAGCATTGGACTTTCCTTGCAGGTGTTGTGTATCAAATGAGCATTTTACACCCTGGCTGCCCATGCACCGTCTCAACACAGCCCCAAGAAATTCTGGGAGCTACTTGTCCTGAGACGCATTTCTGCCACCTCCCACCCCTCCCAAGATGTGAGTGACCAGGATCCTAAACTCCATTTCTGCCGTCTGTCTGTTATTTTGGAGTGAGGTCTCTGATGCTTTCTGAACTCTGGGCTGCTGGTGGTCTCTGCCCTTAAGCCACATCTGACTTAAGGTGATCCTGGCAGGGTTCTCGAGATATATGGCAGATATTTACAGAGAGGTGTTATTATGTTATCCCCGTGCAATTAAGTTCCATGGTTGAGGGGTGGGATTTGAACCCAGGGGCCCCAAGTCCTAAGCTGTGCTTAACACCCATCAGCTGCCCTTATGGAAATGGCCCGTTGACCCTACACCAGGGACAAGCTTTTTATGGTGGTACCTATTTATCTACTTGCATTTTTACAGGCTTTCGAACTGCTAGGTTGGCAGGAGCTGGGGTTTACAGTGGGAGCTCGCTCTGCTGCGTGGTACCTGGGATTTGAATCACCGAGCTGCTGAATTTGCAGGCAACAGTTTTTGGAGCCTTAGTCCACTGAGCCACCACGCGCCCCCCCGCCCTTACTGCTTTTTGCCACCATAAAAAGCGGGAAGGTAAAACAGTGTTTTCTTGCAACCATGCTGGCCACGTGGCCATGGACTTGCACAACACTGGCTCTTTGGCTTGGAGACAGAGATGAGCACCACCCTTAGAGTTGGACACAACTAGCATGCATGTGAGGGGGGAATCTTTACCTTTACCTTTTGTCTTGGAGGATGGCATAAGAACAGAAGAAGAGCCGTGCTGGATCAGGCCAAAGGCCCATCTAGTCCAGCTTCCTGTATCTCACAGTGGCCCCACCAGATGCATCTGGGAGAGCGCGAGACTAGATATCTGTCTCCTGATCCCACTCCCCTGCATCTGGCCCTTGAAGGACCCTGGTTTAAGCCTGGAGATTACACACTTTACTTTACTGTCCACTTTTAGACTCCAAGCATGTAGTCTAAAGCACTTGGTGTAGAACTGCAAATATGTCCAGGAGCCTTGGATGAATTTCTCTGTGACCTGCCTCCCTGTGTCGAATACAGACAGGAACCCACATTTTTCTGACTCCTGGGCTCCATGCATCCATGCTCTAGACCTAGGATACTCAGGAACTTGGTTTCCAGCAAAAAAGGCTGGCTGGGATTAGATCTCTTACTCCAATTGTTCTGCTTTCCCTAGGCCTCTTTTTTCTCACTTCCGATGCCCATGAAATGGGCACAATTTTAGGGTACACCTAACCAACAGACCTTTTTGGAAAAGCAGTGACTTGTTCAAACCAATAAGGGACAGAAAGCGACCCGCACCCAGAAGTTGATTTACAAGTGCGATTCACTTGGAAGTTGGTGTCTTCTGTCAGGAAACGTCTGCCATGCACAGCCCCAAAATCCGGGCACCGTCGGAGGGACATGAACAGGGATGATTTCCTGCTCGGCAGAGACCTTAGGGAGAAAGCTGGCCAAAATTAACATTTTTAGCCTGCGGCAATAGGAAAGGGCCCTGCCAGGAAAAAGAGACTGACAACCTACTGAAAGTTTGTCCTGGTCGCTTTGGGGGGGTGAGAGAGGGGAATATCCTGTTCCCAAACAGGATAAGGAAGAACTGAGTCAGCTTCGGGCAGCGAGAAAACGGTTCTTGTGGAAACGAGGTTCTGCGGAGGAAGGAACTTTGGATAAGATAACACAGCCCCTGTGGCTCCCGGGAGCTCCTCATTGTGATGCAGAAGCAGCCTGGAGCCAAAACAGAGGACCCTGTTCTATCTATAGATAGCATTTCCTGCACGGTGCACAGCCTATGGAACAACCGGGGAGGTCAGTTTGGGAGTCGACCCTGCTGTTTCTTCCCATCAAGGTTTTGGCGGGCCTCCCACTGTGAAGCTGTATCGGGCAAAACAGAGGGTGACACACACACACACACACACACACACACACACACACACACACACACACACACACACACACACACACACACACACACACACACACACACACACAGAAGTGCTGCGGCTGTTAGGATCTAGTTGGTAAATTGAACCCATGCGTTGATCAAGGGCCGGAGGGAGTCCATTTCCTCCCCATGACGCTGTTGCATTTCTGGGGCTGTGCCCCTCGTGATTCTGCAAATTCAAGGTTCTAGTCCTTGTGGGTTGGAGATAAGACATTACATTTTTGAAGCTGGAAACTAAGAGGAATCGCTTAATATGGGGAGGCTTTGGTCTCTTTCTTAACATAGCCTTTTCCAAAGAACTGAAAGGTCGTCCTACATAGGAGGGGGTAGGATCTGGTTTTGACGATCCCAGGGCATGTAATAATAGAAAACCACAGTGCCCCCCCCCCTTTAAAGCATGGATGGGAAACTTTGGCTTTTCTGACGTGTTTACAGTTGGTCTACCCATCATTCCTCACCAGAATAGAAAGCAGTGAAGGGACAGGAGCCATTTATGAACTGGTTATGCCTACCGAAGGCAAAAACTATTGATTGATGTTACTAGTCCTCAGTGTTAAAGTATGTGGGGATATGTCTGACACCAGGGTGGGGAGCGATGCCGGGTTCTGGCAACAAAGGCCCAATGAATACAGGATCTGGGGGGAGGGGACTTTACACTCAGTGGAGGAGCAGAAACTAAAGGAGGGGGCTCAGGTGAGGGAGAGGAGGGGGACCCCCCCCTTTTCCCGAACCCTGGTGCTTGCCTCTCTTTTGCTGACTAAGAGCGGGTGTGGGGAAGCCAAGCGTGCTATCATCAGCCTCTGCTTCAGGCACAAGAACCTTTTTCTGTCTCCCAAAACCGCCTCCCGGAATATGGACTGAAGACAGAAGGAGATCCATCAAGAATCTGGGATACGCTTGAGAGGAAGGGCGAGGGTTTGGACTCACCAGCAGCTTTGGGAAGGATAGACCAACCGGAACAGTGGGGTGCTTCTAGATTTTTTTTTTAATTCAACCATCACCCAAGAAACGCCAACGCCTTTAAAATCCAACATTTCCTCAGGTCAGGGAGGTCCTCTTTGCCAGAGCAGGCGCCCCTGTGGTCCAACTTTCTCGGCCAGCTTCTGCTCCTCCCTTGTGGCCCAGGCATAAGCCCAGCACCACCCCGGGGTCCAGGTCTGATAAAGGGAGACCGATGCCTCTCGGCTTCCCTGCGGGGAGGAGGGGTTTCGTTTCCCATCCCTTGCAGAGAGAGAGGCCAGCTGCTGCCCCCTGGTGCCGTGTCAGAGGTACTGCAAGGAGGCCAGGCTCTCCATCTCGACCTCGATGGAAACGATGTGATGGCCTGGCACCATAGCCAAGCCCAGGACCCGGGGCTCTCCAGCCGAGAAGGAGTCTGCCGGAGACAAAGAGGAAAGGGTGAGGATCCGGGAAGAACGGACCCTCAACTCCCCGTTTCTGTGCTCCCCAAATGCAGGCGCTATCCCCCCCAAAAAACAACAACAACAACCTTCTCCCTTCCTTCCTAGGGAAGCCTGTCGTTCTGCAATGATACCTCCTTCTCCTCTCACTCCCCGTCAAAACTCACAAGAGCGGCCTTCTCGCAGGTCGGACCTATACAATTGACCTCCCGGCATTTAAGAAGCTTTGGCTTTATAAAACTTGGCTTTACGTGGCCGTGTTCTGCAATCAAGGAGGTTGATTTATTTTATTTAGGATTTATTTAGGAGTTTGATTTATTTTATTTAGGATTTATTTAGGAGTTTGTTGTCCATCTGTTCCTCCCCCCCCCCTGGCCATCTTGCCTTAGTAATGTTTTGTATGTTTAGTTATTTTAAATCTGGTTCTGCTGATTGTCTGTTGGGTTTATTTTATCTTATATTGTGGAACCGATCACAGTATTCTTATTTTTCTTTTTTCTGTTTTATTGCTTGTATATTGCCGTAGGCCAGTGATGGCGAACCTTTTAGAGACTGAGTTCCCAAACTGCAATTCAAAACCCACTAATTTTTTTTGCAAAGTTCCAATACAGTAATTTGAACCTGTAGACAGGTGGCTATGAAGGGGCGATGTCGGGTGCCCACAGAAAGGGCTCCGAGGGCCATCTTTGGCATCCGTGCCATCGGTTCGCCATCACTGCCGTAGGCCTTTTCTTGTTAACCACCTTGAGTTCCCATCTGGGAAAATCTGGTGGCATATAAATATAAAAACAAATAAATAAATAATGTGGGACAGCTCAGTGTTCTAGGCCTCTGGCTGCGGAGAGAGGTTGGGAATTCAATTCCCCACTGGGCCTCCTTGATTATCCATACAGTCCTTTCGTGCCCTGCAGTTCTAAGATTATTAGGAGTGGCTGGATAGCTAAGTGGTTTAGGCATCTGATTATAGAGCCAGAGTTTGTGCGTTCAGTTCCCCCACTGTGTGCCTCCCTGGACATGATTATCTTCCATTTCTGCAGTTGCAGCATTATTATTATTATTATTATTATTATTATTATTATTATTATTATTATTATTATTATTATTATTATTATTATTATTATTATTATTATTATTATTATTATTATTATTATACAGCAGACAAGGTAACTACGCTGGATTTTGTATTACAAATCACTAGTTGAATGCTTCCCAAGCATTTAGGACTATGCCTGTTCTTTTAAGAACACAAGTATCTGCTGCATTTTAGGAAGATTTTAAATCCTGCCAATCTGAACTACCCTAAAAAAAAAAGCTGTCTAAATATCTAAAACCATTATCTTCTGTCCTTTAAAAAAGGGGATCTGTAACATAAAAACACACACCCTGTAGAAAACATTAAAGCAAAGCAAGGTGTTCTGCTTATATACTGCCCCATAGTTGCTTACAGCACTCTCTGGGTGGTTTACAATTTTAATTTTGCAAGCCACATTTAAAAAGTGTTCTGCTTATATACCGCCCCATACCACTTCAAGTAATCTCTGGGCGGTTTACAGTTTTTTAATTACAATCTGCAGGCTACACATTGCCCCCACCCCCACCCCCAGCAAGCTGGGTACTCATTTTACCGACCTCGGAAGGATGGAAGGGTGAGTGAACCTTGAACCCCAGGTCGTGAGCACAGTTTTACCTGCAGTACAGGCATTTAACCACTGCGCCACGGGGCTCCTAAAATTAAATTGCATTGGCCGGGAATCGAACCCGGGCCTCCCACGTGGCAGGCGAGAATTCTACCACTGAACCACCAACGGGTGTCTTAGTGGGCAGAGCAGCACTAAGGACATGGTTTAATGAAATGAATAGGAGTGCAAAGCAGGAAAAGGGATGTGTCCTGACCAGTAGGTTTGAGATACTCTTGGGCCGAGCCCAGGATCACGTTGCTGTCTCGGTCGGTGCACAAGAAGCAGCCCACGAGGGTGCGCCCGTCTGTCATGCGGATGCGCATGCTTTTGTTGAGGAGGTTTTCCAGCTTCCGTCGGGCGAGCAGGTACGGGGAGTCCATCTTCTCCTCCCCAGAATCCTATTAGAAACATTCAGAGGTTTAGTTTTAATGGCCTGATGGGCAGAGGAACATTACTCTTTTCTACATACAGTATCCGGTGAGTTTGGTGAAGTTTGGTTTATCCCCAAAGATAAACACCCCCCCCCCCGAAACTGGCCCCAGATATCTTAATATATCAAATTTCCAGGAAAGTTTCCAAGGACTCTCCTCTACAACCCCTCCAAGTTTAAATAAATAAATAAGTCCTCCTGGGGTGGTGAGTGGAGCAGCACAAAGGGCAGCCAAATGACCTCCTTTGGGTCTCTTCTATAGACCAGACGATTGGGAATCGGAAGCAGGAAAAGAGGAGGAGACCGAACCTGAGATACAGGGACTTCATAACGTCTATGAATGCTGTAAGATGTCCCTAAGTTCCTTGTTCTCAAAGACTTGAACAGGTCTTAATGGTACTGGACTGTACATTATCCCTCATTCCTGTAAGCTGCCTTGGGTCCTTTTCCAAGGAGAAAGGCAGGGTAAAAAAAAAAAACTAAATACAGTGGTACCTTGTATAAAGGAATTAATTCATTCTAAATGCAATTATGTTAAGCAAGTTTTCCTTTATACAAATTTCCCATAGGAATGCCTTGAAAACAGAGTGACCCCGTTTTTATGTTGTACGGATTCGCCCCATAGGCCATTCTGTTAAGCAAATTTCCCCTACCTCCGGAATTTTTTTATCCTGTACAAATTTTATGTTATACAAACCGTTTGTTATACAAGGGTCCATTTAGTCTATTTTGGTCTATTTAGTCACACTAGGTGCTGTTTTTAGGATCTCTACTCCAGGGATGATACCATAGTCTTTCGAGACTGAAGGATGCCAAGGATGATGACAGTAAATAAGAAAGGAAGCTCACAAGGTTGCCTTTACACGACCCGAGCAGGGGCTGTTCATGGAGGTAGAGCGGTGGGGGGGTTCCTCGGCTTCATAGGGTCACCAGGGACCCATAATAATGCCCCCCCCCCAAAAAAAAACCCTGGCCGTTTTTAACCCTTCCATCTCTCAGCCGGGGGGGGGGACACGTCTCTCATTGGGGTCCTTTCTCTCCCCCCTTCCTTCCAGCCCCCCCCCAGTCTCCTCCGGCCTGCCCCCCCCCAAGGACCCCTCCACCCCCCCCCATTAGGGATAGTTCCGCCTGGCGCCTGCTTGGGGGGGTCCCACCCTCCAAGCCCAGCAGTTTCGCCCTTCCCCCCCTTCTTCCTATGGGGCTCTTAGGGCTCCCACAGAACCCTCCCCATCTTAAACCCCCCCCCTCTCCCGGCGCCTCACCCCAAGGCTGGGGCTGTTCCCGCAGCCGTTCTCCTCCCCCCGTGGCGGCGGCGGCGGCGGCGGCGGCGGCTGGTGTAACCGCAGCGACTCGGGGACAACAGGCGCCGCCATTTTCCTCTCCGCCGGCCCCGGGCGGCACTACACTCCCCAGAAGCCCCTTCGGCGGAAAGCCTCCCGGGAGGGCTGTGCGCCTGCGCAACCACGCCCCCTCACGCTTCGCGCTTCCTTCGCCCCGCCCTCCTCCTCCTCTTCCTGCTGCACAGGGTCTTCCTTGTTTTGTTTGTTTGTTTGTTTTTTTCTTCCTTCCCAGGAGGCGTTGCGGGCGCGGGCGCTATGGCGGCGGTTGTCATGGCAGCGGCCCAGGCTTCGGCCTACTCCCGGAGGCCATGAGCTCCTACCGGCCTCGCTACTACACCCCGCGGGAGGTGTCGGTGCACAACCGGCCTCGGGACCTCTGGGTCTCTTTCCTGGGGAGGGTCTACGACCTGAGCCCCTTGGCCGCCGCCAACCAGGGTGAGGCGGAGGAGCGCCGGGCGGCCGGACCTCCAGCGGCGGCGGCGGCGGGGGGGAAGCCTCCGTCGGCGGCGGGCCGGCGACCTCGGCGGGCCAGCGGGCTGGAAGACAAGCGACGAGCCTTGGGACGGGCTGGGATGGCTGGTGGTGGCCTGCTTTCGCTTGGCCGCTGGAGGTTGGCAGGCGGTTTTCAGAAGGACCCCTAGACCCGCGGGATCAGCATCCGCGGAATTCCCTGAGCCACCGCCCGAAAATGCTAAAAATTCCATTTTTAAAAAAATCATAGAAAAAAAAATATGTGTTTTTAAATATGGAGTGACCAGGACTGGCCATTAGGGGTAGCCAGAGATTTGGCTCTGGAATGTGTTCAGTATAATCTTCTTTTTTTCAGTATCTGCCCCGAGTGGCCAGATGGGCAGGGAATAATAATAATAATAAAATAATAATAATAATAATAATAATAATAATAATAATAATAATAATAATAATAATAATAATAATAATAATAATAAAAGAAATCTGGAAGTTGAGTCATGGCTACTGGACTTCTTTTTTTGAGAGATAAGTCCAGTAGCCATGACTCAACTTCCAGATAAACTCACCTGGAGGACTGAGAACCTTCACAGAAATAATAAAGAAAGCCACCTTACTGGGATCTGCTCACATAATTCACCAATAAAAAGCAAGAGTCACTGAGAAACAACTTGAAAAAAATTACCTGATATCAGGATCTGAAAATTGAGCTTCAGAGACTCTGGCATAAACTGCTACAAGGTGGTCCCAGTGGTCATCTGCACACTGGGTGCGGTGCCTAAAGAGCTAAGCAAGTGTTTAGAAGAAATTAAGAGTTGACAAAGTCACCATCAGTCAGATGCAGAAGGCCACCTTACTGGGATCTGCTCGCATAATTCACCGATACATCACATAGTCCTATTTATTTATTTATTTATGTTAGAGTATTTTTACCCCGCCTTTCTCCTTGGAAAAGGACCCAAGGCGGCTTTCAGTAATGAGGGATAATACACAGTCCAGTACAATTAAGCCATGTTCAAGTATTTGAGAACAAGGAATTGAGGGACATCTTACTGCATTAATAGACAATGTTACATTAAAGCTACAAGGTTATAAGCACAGTGGTGCCTCAACTTAAGAGCAATTCAACCTAAGAGCAGAAAACTTGGAGTTTTAACTGCCGCCTTACAAATTTTAGATATGGTCTGCTCGACTTACAATTTTTTTCTTTTCTTTTTTTAATTTTTTAGATAGGCACCCCGACTTAAGAGTAGTTCAACTTAAGAGCATGCATTTGGAATGGATTAAATTCGTAAGTTGAGGTACCGCTGTAGTTATAAACATAAAGTCTATGTGAACCTATAGATTCCTATAAAAGACACATTTCACATGGCCTGCATTGGCTACCAGTAAGCTTCTAGGCCAAATTCAAGGTTCTGTGTGAAGCACTACACAGTTTAGGACCTCACTACCTGTCAGAACACCTCTCCCTCAGATTGTCCCCCAGTCCCATCTGGGGGTGACCACTCTGAAGGAAGCCTGGAAGTCATCCATGTCTGCCCTGCTGTGGAAGTCCTTTCCTGAAGGTGTGCAATTGGCCCCCACCCTCCAGAGCTTCCAAAAGCAAGTGACAACCAGGCTTTTTACCCAGATCTTTACAAACTTTAAAACTTCTCCCCTTTGTAAAATTAATTTTATGTGCCATCATCTGCCAAAGAGATTTTATATGCGTTTTTAACATGTATTTTGTTTATTTTTTGGCAGCTGACCAGAGTAGTGGCTTGTTCATTTCACGAGTGATGTTTAAGTTTAAAGAAATAAAATAATAAATAAATAACAGTAGATACCAGCTTCACATATCTGCGTATGTTTTCCAGGTGATATTTTGATGAAACCTATCCTAGAAGCTGCGGGCAAAGACATTAGCCACTGGTTCAATCCCAAAACCAAGGATGTGAGTACCATTAGCGGTAGAACTTAGGGCAGTTCAGCACAGAAGCTTGCATGAGGGGAAAGCTTTCTGAACAAATGGCATCTTTTATTTTTGTTTCATAGCATTGTGGACAAGGACAATATTACAGTGGAACAAAACAAACATTTTCTCCAGTTTAATTTACTTTTTATGCGTTTAGACTGCTGATTTACCATATTTCTCTGGTATGCAGACAGATCTTAAAATAAACAAGATAAAACCAAAGTGAAAGCATAGACACAGGTTGAGAAAGACCTAAATGCATGGAAACCATTTCTCAAAAGCCTGAGGAAATGAGAAGTTCTTCTGGTGCTGAAATTAGGATACCAAAGCACTGGGCAGACGACTTTGGAAAGCTGTTCAACATGGAGGTGGCATCACCTAAAGTCCCCCTGCTTTCAGACCTTCATGGCCCTGGCAAATCCCTTTGCCACCTGCCAGGGCTGCTCTGTGCCTTGTTAATCCATGATGGCCTGGTGTAACATGGCTAGGAATGGCACGGGAGTCTCCAAGTGGGCCACAGTTTAAGAATACCCTAAATCAGGGCTCCTCAATCTAAGGCCCAGGGGCCGGATGTGGCCCCCCAAGCTCCTGAATCCGGCCCCTGGGACCTATTGCAACCCCCCACCTACCCCCCCGTTTTGTGAGCAAGCCAGCCTCCGCAGCTGCTTTTGGACTGTGATCCGGCCCCCAGTGGTGTCTGGGTGGTGGTGGACCGGTCCGCTGTTTGAAAACTTTGAGGACCCCTGCCCTAAATAGACCTCCTGGGATTCTGTTTTGTGAGCCTCAAAATCTTCTTTGCCTCTAGCAGTGTACAGGTTTCATGTTATATCTATCTTACCAACAGTGTACACAGGTCTTCAAGCAGAAATGGGTGTCTTCTTCAGTTCTCACTCTGTCTTAAAACAAATAATGTAAAAACTCCATTTATGACCTTTAGAAGCTCACTGCAACAACATATTGCTGCATATCCTTAAATAAGGCTTTTAATTCTGAGTTAGGAACATATCATAGAGGAATACTTATTTCACCATATATATGTTAACTGGAATCTGTTCCTCTCTCATTTGAAAACAGGAATCAGAACTCCTAACAAGGTTTTTTCTTTGTTCCTTCCTTGCTTCCTTCCTTCCTTCCTTGCTTGCTTGCTTGCTTGCTTGCTTGCTTGCTTCCTTCCTTCCTTCCTTCCTTCCTTCCTTCCTTCCTTCCTTCCTTCCTTCCTTCCGTTCGTCCATTGAATGGATGCTCTTTCCCCCTTTCTCTCTCTCTCTCTCTCTCTGTGTGTGTGTCTTTTTCTTTCTTTCAGATACAAACACACATTGACCCCCTGACTGGATGCCTGAAGTACTATACCCCGCAGGGTCGCTTCGTTCACATCCCACCTCCGCTGCCTCGCTCAGACTGGGCCAATGACTTTGGTAGGCCCTGGTGGAAAGATCCCTTGTATGAGGTGGGCATCTTGTCTGCCAAAACGAGGCACATACGCATCATCAACACGTTGACCTCTCAGGAGCAGACCCTTGAGGTGAGTCCTGCCCCACCACCACTTCGTTGAGATAGGTTTTAGTAAAGAAAAACGTGCACAAAATGCAAGGTGTAGGGCCGGAGTGCTCTGCATTCGCCCCAGTGATCTCGGATGGCAGATACACAAGCCAAAGTTTGCTACATGGAAAACAAGGGGGATTGCTACTCATGCCAAGGCTGACCAGGCTCCCCTGGCACCAGTGGTGAAGGAGGAGGAACTGTGCGCAAAACCACCTGTTGTATCCGCATGTCCTGACCACAGTCCAATTAGCCAAAACCTTCACAGAATCATAGAATTGGGAGAGACCTCAAGAGGCATCCAGTCCAACTCCTTGCCATGCAGGAACCCCCATCACAGTACTCCCAGGAGATGGCCACCCAGCCTCTGCTTAAAAAACTCCAAAGAAGGAGACTCCATCACCCTCCTTTGTGGCAGCTTATTCCACTGCCGGACAGCTATAATCGTCATTAAGTTCTTCCTAATGTTCAAATGGAATCTCTTTCCCTGCAGTTTGGAGCCATTGCTCTGAGTCCTAGTCTCTGAAGCCATGGAAAACAAACCAATCCCCTCTTTGATATGACATCCTTTCAGATATTGAAACATGGCTATCATATCCCCCTCAACCTTCTTTTTGTAAGGCTAAACATTCCCAGGTCCCCAAGCCACTCTTCGTAAGACATTTCTTCCAGACCTTGTAAACGAACATTCTCCCTTGCTAAAATGTTGATGAAATAACACCGTGGGAGACAAAACTTAACGGAGGCATTGCTGTCTCCTATCCCTCCCTGCCCCTCCCACCCATGGCCAGAACAAATGTTGAGGACAGTGGATCGCTGTTGCAAAGCCTCTCAGCCTCTTACAATTCCACTGCTGGGATTTGCCCCCCAGGTCTGTGCCGAAGAATCCATGTGGGAGATCCTGCGACGGTACCTCCCTTACAACGCCCACGCGGCCAGCTACACGTGGAAGTACGAAGGCGTCAACCTCGACATGGACAAGAACCTGCACCAGAACCACATCCCGGATGAGGACGAGGAGTTCTACCAGCTCAGCATGGACGCGGATGCCTACACCCCGGCCATCCTGCTCTACTTCAACGATGATCTCACGGAGTTCTGAGTGACGCCAAAGTCAGGAGCACGCCACTAGGTGAGGCGATTCCCTAGGCTGGCGGTGTTTCGGTTCTAGGCCCTCTAGAACAGTGGTTCTCAACCTGTGGGTCTCCAGATGTTCCTGGACTGCAACTCCCAGAAACCCCTTCCAGCACAGCGAGTGGTAGAGGCTTCTGGGAGTTGCAGTCCAGGAACACTGGGGGACCCACAGGTTGAGAAGCAGTTCTAGAACATTCCCCGTCTAGGTTCCGGTTTTATCCTGGGAAGAGGCTAAATGGTGGAGACCCTTTCTCCTATCGGGAAAGGGGGTGTCCCCAGAGCCTTAGAAATGTCACTTTTTCAGGCTCCAGAACCCCCACCCTACCCCAGTCAGTGATGTTTCCAGGCTCTGGTCATCTTCCTTCTCCCACCCAGAGGCTGCTGCCTTCGTCTTAATTCAGAAGTCCAGTTAATATATTTCCTATCTGGGATGCCAATGTTCATAAGAGTCTGCCCCAAGCCCATAGGCGCAGAACCTGTTTCTCTCACAGAGATCGTGAAGGGGTTTCGCATGAACCTGTCTCACAATCAGACACTCAAAAAGGCACCGGGAGGCATTTCTTACTTGAACCCGGGGCAGTAGCCCACTCTTCCTTCAGTCAAACATTTTCCGATTGAGTAGAGGTGGTTGTTGTTTTCCACATAGGAAAAGTGGCTGTTATTACTCCATAGGACAATTAAAGATGTTATTAAAAGTTGGAATTCCTGCTGGTTTTAGGGGGTGGGATAAGCTGTTTCATCTGGCCTGGCCTAAGGAGCACCTTGACTGGTCTGCTCAGATGCTGGTTATGGCTGTAAAGTGCAGCAACGTGATCTGAAATGTAATTGTGCAGGCCCAGAGGTACATCCCACGCTCAGGCCTTTGTCGCTGTTCGGAGTTGTCCAGCGGCTTTAGAATTTTGCCGATGGTGGTTGTTGAGGCATGGAACATGACAAAGTTTTGTTTGGCCATTGCCAACCCCTCTCAGTGTTTCATGGCCAGGACAGGATCTGAACCCTCGTCTCCGGAGCCCTCTTCTGACACATAGACCACGCTGACTTCTCAGCCCAGCCTTCCAGATCCTATACTGTACTGGGAAAGCAGTTCACTGCCAGTAGGTGTCAGCAGCGGCCCATCAAGCAGCCATTTTGATGCTCCAGAGCTTCTTAAAATGGTCTTTACAAATAGAGAATGAATATACAGTACCTGTAGAACAATGGGCCATGCATTTGGAAGTTAGTGATTCTGTGGGACCATAATAGGTGAAAGATGAACTGCTTGTGAAATTCCCTTTGGGATTCATAGCAGAAGGGAGTGCATGTCTAGGAGTGTTGCCTTATGCCCAAATTCACATTGGGTTCCTAAGATTTCCAATCGCTTCTGCCAATCCACCTTGAGTCTTTTGGTGCTGATGGAGGAGGAACCAGTTATGAAGTTCCATCGTTCGTAAGTCGGGATGAAGCCTGACTCTAAAAATGGCACAAGGAATATGAGTTAACATAAGAACATAAGAACACAAGAAGAGCCATGCTGGATCAGGCCAACGGCCCATCTAGTCCAGCTTCCTGTATCTCACAGTGGCCCCACCAGATGCGTCTGGGAATGCATGAGACTAGATCTCTCTCTCCTGATACCACTCCCCTGCATCTGGCCCTTGAAGTACCCCGGTTTTAAGCCTGGATATGACATATCTCCATCATGGTTTGTAACATGGGATGGACTTTTCCTCTAGGAATCTGTCCAATCCCCTTTTGAAGGCATCCAGGCCAGATGCCATCACCACATCCCGTGGCAGGGAGTTCCACATACTAACAACGCACTGGGTTGTTAGTCTGGTTGCTCTGAGAATCAAAGGGTTTTAGTTAGAAGAATGGACAGTTTATTCCACCTTGAGGCCCTTAAAAGTTAAGTGTGTGTGTGGGGGGAAATGTATTACTAGAAGAATAGTATGGCTTATCTCAGCTGTCCAGTAGAGCCTTTGATTCAATTACTGAATGGTAACTAAATGTGTGTAACTTCTGCAGGTCTCTACTGTAACTTCGTGGGCCTACTCAAATGGAGTCTGGCCTTAGACATAGTTGTTGGTACCTTAATTACTGTGCAGGGAAGAGATAACTGTGTCCTGCTTTTTCTGTCCCAGTGCTTACTGGTTTGCTAGCAAGAGTGGCAACTTTCTTCCTCGTACTTGCGAGGGTCAAATAACAGGGCTGTGGAGTCGAGGAGTCGGAGGAGTCAGAGTCGGAGAAAATTTTGGGTACCCGGAGTCTGAGTCAGAGTCGGAAGTACAAAAAACTTAGGAGTCGGAGTCGGAGTCGGAACATTTATCTACCGACTCCACAGCCCTGCCAAATAATGCCTTGCTGCTCCTCAGGCAGTCTCAAATGTTTGTGGAGGTTATGCTGAGGGTCGCTCAGTATCATACATCTCTGTATCTATTATGATACCGAGCAAGCGGAGTGGAGGTTTAGCCAGAAACAAAGATGCCACAAGTTTCTCCTCTGCATGGACCTCTAGTATCCAAACTGGCTGGGTTGAATTAAGACGAGACAGTCAGCACAAGCATTTATACATTTACTCATAAGTAGGGCCCACTCTTGTCCGCAGGGTTTGCTGTCTAGCAAGCAAGCTTAGCCTTGCAGCCAAAATCTGCTCCTTGCTATATCTGTAGAGAAAATGCATCAATACATTTAGGTACAGGTGTGTTTCTCTGCCTTTTTTCTCCAAATGTTTTTTTTTAACCACATAATGCTTGAATGAGGGAACTCTGGTGCTGACTGCATACAAGATTATCTCTCCCCCCAGCCTCACTCACAACACCCACGTCCTTACTGTCAAACAGTATGGCTTTTATTTCTCTTCTTTTGTGATCAATATCTAGTATTTGTTAACCCAGTATAAGTTAGACTGAATTAGCGATCAAAGGAACTCCATCATCAGAGCTGAGATGTTCAACTCTTTTAGAAATTATGGCCGAGATCCTCTTGGTTGGCTTAGTGAATGACACTTAATTAGGCCCATTGAACCAGTGAGGATTTGTTGAGGAAGTCACAGCCAGAGGTGGCCCCCTTCAATCAGTGGAACTTACAGAGGAGTTGACTTCACAGAATCGTAGAGTCATGAAGTTGGAAGTGGCCTACAAAGTCATCAAATCCACACACACACCCTCAAAGCAGGAATACAAATCAAAGCAGATCTGAGAGATGGCTGGAATGCTACCACAACACTGTAGCGCTCCCTTCCTCTCGAGGTGATGGGTTCCATTGTCATGCTGCTCTAACAGTCGATACATTTTTCCTGATTTTCAGCTTAAATCTGGCTTCCTGTAACTTGAGCCCATTGTTGTGCGTCCTGCATTCTGGGTTGATCAAGAACAGACCCTGCCTCTGATTCAATGGCCCTACTTGAGTGTGTCTAATGCTAAGGAATGGGATTTCAGCCGATAATTCAGCTTTTAAAAGAGAGGATGTAGGATAAAGTTAACTGCTGAAAGAAACACATGGCTTGCGGGGAATTTCGGCGAAGCAGTCCCTGGGCGCACTCTCACTGTTCAAGCTTGTGGCTTAGAGGTTGCTAATCAAAGGTAGCTCTAGAGAGCCAAACAGGACACACACAGAGAGAAAAGGAAATCACAGCCCTGCGCACTGTGGTATAGGAGCGTCTGTGGAGTGTGCTGCAGGGACACCCGACGGAACAGAACAGAGATGGTTTAGAGCGGAACGAAGCGAGTCCCCCCGGGGGAGTAAGCAACCCTGCTGTGAGAGCGATGACCCTCTCCAGTGAGTGCGCTTGAGTGATAATTGCTTAGTGGGTGTTTCTGTCTCCGCAGGCAGCAGCCGGGCTCCCCGCCTGCTGACCCGGTGCCTGCAAGCAAAGCGGCATCACTTTGAGAGAGGTGACGGGTGGGTGCCGAGGGACTGGGCTTTAACGCAGGAAACATGACGGCTCTCAGGGGAGGGGAGGGTTTGAACAAACCCAACCTGCAAATGTTTCAAGGCAGCCTCCAAACAAGCCCCGACTGTTTGCGGAAGTTCTGCTTTGACTTGCACAGCACTTGAGGCCAGGGTGGGCGTTTTAGCAGGGCCTGCAGGACCACGGACTGTACTTGAACTCACCAGCCTTAGGAAAAGCTCATTATCAGAGCTATGCCTCCCATTCCTATCAGAGTCCTCAAAGAGCCCTTTCTACGAATCCCAGTAAGCAAAAATGAGGTAGACGGACCCCGACTCAGAATACGATAGTGGCATTCCTAAAATCGTGTCTCATTTCTCAGCATCTGCTGCTTCCTCATAGGGAATGCACCTCTCTTTTTCTGCTCCCTGCGTCCCGTGGGTAGGCAGGGGCGGCAGTTTGGGCATTTCCTTTCAGTTGTGGCAGAGATATTGGGCATCTGTCTCCTTCGTGCCATGCCAACAAAGCCCCGGGCTCTCAAAAGAGCAGGCCAGCTGGCTTCTTCTCCCTTCCTCTTCATCCATTCAGAACTACCGCTCTCCTTGGCAGCTGCAGGAAGGAAAACCCTCCTGTGTGTGGATTCCAAAAGGAGACATCAGGACCAAGCCAAGTCAACTTGAAGCTGCTGCCCATCTTCTAGGTTCCATCCTGACCTTTGACCCGTCTTTCTTTCTTTCTCTTTCTTTCTTTCTTTCTTTCTTTCTTTCTTTCTTTCTTTCTTTCTTTCTTTCTTTCTTTCTTTCTTTCTTTCTTTCTTTCTTTCTTTCTTTCTCTTCCGCTTCGTTCACTTGGTGGAAATTCCCTCCTCCCTCTGACATGTGGAAGATGGGCCTGTGAGTTGGGTCTTGGGAACAGCCGTTCAATTCTGCTTGGTTCTCTCAGCGAAGAGGAAGGTGGGGGGACGACTCAAAGCTGGTTGTACTTGTTTGGCAATGCTTAGATTGCAGGGCCACACACACACACACACACATGCACATGCATGTGCCCACGCACGCACGCACGCACAGGCACGCAAATTACCTGGCAGTGGGACTCAGTGGCCCCCATTTATATTGAGCCTGTGTGCTTCTGAGTTTATATTACTTGGCAAACTGTTTGCGCTGTCAATGCATTTTGATTGGGTAGGTGGGTGGGTGCTGCTGTTGGGTTTTCCTGGATTAGTTTTTCTCCCTGAGGTCTTTTCTGAAAGATGGAATAATAAAATAAGATATTTATTTGGGTTAGAAATAATAATAAGTACACATAAGGATTGGTTCGGGTTCAAGTAGGGATGGGCACGAACTGCTGGTTCAGCAGTTTGTGCCGGTTTGTTTATTGGCCGAACAGGTGTTTGGTGCTTCAAAGCCCTGCCTCCTCCCATGGCCACCCACTTGGCAGCAGTGGCCGGGCTTCCCTGCCCTGCCTCTTCTGAGTGCTGTCTGTAAAGGGGGGAACCACTGGAGGAGGTGGGGTTTTGAAGCAAGAAACCTGTTCAGTGGATAAACGGCTGAATCAGTGGTTCGTGACCATCTCTAGATGAAAGTACAGTATATACCTTCCATTCAAGTTTATAAGCCGAGAAATGAAACATCCCTGCAATTGTTCCCTAGTGGTCTCCTATAGACCTCACAGCTGGCCATTCGTAGCTCCGTCCCCGATGTCTTTGCCGCACTGTAATGTTCCTCAGATCTTAAGTGACTGGCCCTGCTTCATTCCGTGGTCTTGTTCAATGTGGCCCAGTGGTTGTCGTGTCAGGAGGCCTGGGTGGGTGACCTTGAAGCAATCATTCCCTCTTAGGCTGACCCACCATGTAGGGCTGTTGTCTGTGCATCCTAGAAGAAAAACAGGGTAAATAAAATGACAGCTAGCCGTGTGCATCAAATAGCAACCAGTAGTGCTGTAGAATGTAGATGGTTTTCGGCCTGGTTCCTTTTCTGTCCAATGGCATCTCCTTTTCTGAGATCCCATTGACCAGATATCCTCTGATGGGTGATTGTAGCAAGACAAATTTAACACTCCATTATTTATTTGGTTTTATTTTTAAAATATACGTCCCTTCATATTATATATACAGATACACACTTTGTGCACGCGTACTCAGATGTGCACCTATACCTATATAATTAAGCATGTATAGATAATCTAATCGTAGAAAAAAAATCATAAAAAGCCCATTAGACTTAAAGCAATTACAGTGTTTAGGGATAGTAGTAAAAACTAGAGGAATATTAACAATTAAAATCAGAAGAATATTCAGCCCATATGTTTGTGAAAACATGTTCTTGCCAGCTACCTAAAACAGGAGATTCATGGACCTGAGGAGCAGATCAGTAGGCACTTATAAGAAGGTTTCTTTCTTTCATTTCATTTATTTCTTTTCACCTGGTACAGTCTGAAATAACGTCTGCTGGTTGTCGCAGAACGGTACCCACCAATACAACTGGGATTTAAACAGACATGGAAGCAGTGGATGTCTGATCTGGAAATCCTCCATGGCTTCCTAGGTTGCGGAGCGATGCAGGTTAAATGCAAAAACATACAGCATCCCTCTATTCCCAACGGCTGCTCCAAAAATCAATGTTACAATCCTATCATTAATCTTAAGGGGGGGGACAATTTTGGCCAGAGGTGATTTTTGCCAAGGGGGTGGTTGGGGAGACGTCGGCAAAGGTGTCAGTGAACTGTGCGAGGTGACAGGAAGAATTTGTGACAGATGCCACCTGTGCTTTGATTCTACTTTGATTTTCCAAATCAAAAGGCCAGGTTGCCAAGATTTAAAAGGTTTCAACACAAGCAGAGTGAACAAATGAGAGGGGTGAGCGCACATATATTTCAGCCGTACCTTAAGCTGGGGAAAGGAAGGCCTTGAAAGAGCTCCTTGCTGGCCAAGCCATTTCCTCCTTTAATAAGCAGCACACCTCTGACCCTCATGAAAGAGGTGGTGCAGCTGGCAACAGACCTTTGGAAACCCATGCTGCATTTTCCCCATGGGTAACCATACAGCAGGCTCCTTGATGGGGTCCTTGAAGCTTCCCACATTGTGAAGAAACATCAAAGAGGGACAAGAGATGGAAGGAATTGGATATTTTCCTTTTTTTGTAGGCAAATCCTCCGAGCGAGAGATTCCAAATGAGGTTTGCTCTTGTTTGAAAAAAACAGTGTTTCACTATTCGCCCCCATGGTTTTGTTTTAAAGCAGAGAATCTGACGGACAGCACGGTTGAAATTTCCAGGTTTAAATGCAGGCAAGGCTGCACCATGCTCTTATTTTTCTTCTTTTCTGCCAGGAAAGGGAACCCTGTGCGTACAGATGTGAACTGGAAACGGCAAAAGAAGATTTTGAGAGCACAGACGTCCACCACCGCTCTTCCTGGGGTATTGGCTTCCCAGCATTGCCTGGGAAGCGTTTCAACGTTGGCGTCCCGGCTCCTGGAGGGTTTCAGAGGGTGTTGCGTTAACTGTAAATGCCACTTGGGGAGTGTGTGGGGAGGGAGAGAAATGTTCGTTTGGCAAAGTGCGTCTCCTGCAGGCACAGCTACTCCTCTGTGGACACTTTTTAACTAGTCTACAGGGGGATAAGGTTTGGTTTAGGTTGAACACATTTTCATGAAGAACAGCTGTGTTTTAATAGCAGAGATGGCTCTCCATTTTACACACACACACACACACACACACACACACACACACACACACACACACACACACACACACACACACACACACACACACACACACACACACACACACACACACACACACACACACACACACACACACACACACACACACACACACCGTGCCCAGAAAAAGAAGCTTCCCAAGTGCTGGTCACTGCTTTGAAATAAATGTAGCATTGACTGCAAGGCCACTATCTTTTAGTGGGAGTTATTAAGGGGTGATATAGCGTCATTTTAAGCAGGCAGATTAAGAAACGGGTTCCATCGAGATCAATGGGCAGTAGCTTATTGCTAGCTTGAGCTAAGGAGGAAGTTCATTGGATAAATTACTGAACGGTACATGAACGCATAATTCTCACTGGGAATGGGTCTGCTGTATTTGGGGTTAGCAATAAGATATTGGCCCGTGAGTCTTTTAAAACAGTCCCCCCCCCCGCAGTGTTACGGATAGAAGAAAATCTGCAGATTTGTGGTCCTTAATTAATTGGAGGGTTGACTGACTTTGCCTCGCCTACTACAGCATTATGAAGTATGTGTGGCAACAGACTTGACTTACTGTCTCAAATCTGAATCAATGAAGTACATTCAGTAGGTTCCACTACTTCCAGCTTTGTCATTTGGAATATTTTGAGCATGTCTAATTATTTCCAGCATTGGTTGTAATTTTGGGATGGATCTAACATAAGACTGGGCAGAAGGAAACACTGAGGGACTACACTGCTCCACCAACCCATCTGGCATATTTTGGATTCAATAATATAGCAAGATACTGTGTCACAGTTTTTTTTTTTTGGGGGAACGGAAATGGGACAACAAACATACATACGGTAGTTGAAACTATATGCATTTACTATTAAGTATAAAATGTTATTCTCTAACAAACCTTTTGTTTTAAATAGAAGTGCTCTGCGGTAATTGTTTCAGCTCCTTTTGTTTGTAGGTAGTTATTTGATTGTACCTGGCAACAGAATCTTCAGGATTAGAAATAAATGTCTTTTATTGGGGGAGGGGGTCGGATCCAGAAGTGATCAGAATTGCTTCAGCGGCAAATGTAATGGACGAAGAAAGAATAACGGTGAAAGATCATCTGTGTGCCATCTGTGTCTTACAAAGATATAATGGTATAACCAACTGCAATAATAATTTTAGAAACGGGCATTAAAAAGGGAATACCAACCTTGTGCTTCTTTAATGCTGCAGTACTGCTTAGAGATAAAGTTCAACAAAATCCTTCAAAGACCCAGATCAGTCAGAAAACGGCAAGGACTTATTGCAGGTCCCTTATGAAATTGTATGAGAAGCCAGATTAATATTCACACGTCTTCCAGAAAGACGCTTGTTATTTGTGTAAACAGTTTCTACCAGGCAGGCAAATCTAATGGTGAGTAAAATGTTATTTTGCAGGACTAGGTCCTTCAAGTGCCATTGGATGGCAGTTCCCACCACCCCTGAACATGGGACCTTTGGTTTGAAGCTGACATAAACTGGAACCCAGCAATATCTGTAGAAGGCCGCCAGGCTCTAGGACAGTCATTGGCTTTAGAGTCTTCCCTGGGCAGCAGCTTGCCAGCAAAATGAGCTTCCCTCTAAACCAGAACACACTCAAGGTGCAAATTTGCACCTCGCTGTGGATTTAACTGTTTTGATGGCAGGAGCAATATTTACAGTATATAGTTTTCAGTATTTCATTTTTATGCTGGACCTTATGTTCTTTGTAAAATTAAGCTCACATCTACCTCCATTTTCTTTTGTGGGCGTGGAGGGGCACGCCAAACTATAATTTGCACTGACCAGTTATATTGAGTAGGATGAGAAGCTCAATATTGTGGGAGAACAGGAGTTAAGCCTAGCTTATCTCTCTACACAATATACTGAAATAAAACAGACACTGAGCTGTGAGATAATCAGAAGTTTCTGATTTCTCTACAGTAAAACAATAAAACCGGGGTTTTTGAAAACCTTGGCTTGGTTTTGGAAGCCGTTCATATTATGTTATGTGCCATCAAGAGGCACCTGCCGTTCAGCAACCCTAAGAGGGGTACAAAGGTACAGTATGTGAAATACATGAGTGGTTTTTCCTGAGCGCCACTCTGCCCCAGTGAATCCAATGGGAACATGGGTGGATTTGAAACAAGGTCCCTGGCGTCCCAAATCACCACTCTGTTTATATACCAGACTGGGTCTGCCACAAAGGCCAAGATTTTTCTCTGTGAAAAGAAAGAAAAAGATGATGTTGGAAAAAATGCTAAGTTTCAAACTCAAATGTCTACATAAATTACCGTACTTGTACAGAACTGCAAGCACAACGGCATTCTTCGTGTTCATAAAATTGTGTACTCTTTTTGTTTCCCTTTGGTAGTGTGGTCTTTTTGCACTTACACATTGCGGGGGGGGGGGTTTATAACTTATAGTGTAAAAAGGAAGTATGCTGCAAGGCATATGTAGCTACTCAAGTGTAAGCCTCCCTGAGCTCAATTGTTGTGTGCTGCAGCCGCAGACACACTTAAACCCCAAAGATATCAGTGGGTGTTCAATGTACGTTGCTCTTGACGGGATTGTGACCATAATTATTTACAAAATCTTTGATTTTTAAAAAAGCCCTTTAACTGCTTGGTGTGAAAAACCAGTTAGGAAAAGAGGTCTTTTTAAGGCTACACACGTCAGTGTTACATTAATTCATTCTTATGGGAAAAATCTAACACACTCAAAACCTTGCTGATTTTTAAGTGGAAGTACCAGACAGATATAAGGGAGGGACTGCTTTCTGTACAGAGGTTCCCCCCCCCTCAAAAAAATTGCTTTTAAAAACATTTTTTAAAGAAACCAAACAGAGCCTTGCCTAGGAAAGCACTGCAATCTACTTATGTGCATGTGGATGGAAATCTTTTAATGAAAGTGGATAAAATCTTTTAATTAATTGTAGTAATCAGGGTTCTCCCCCCCCTTCTTGTCTCTTCTTCCTTTTTTGCCCTAGAGGAAAAGGAGAGAACTAAACCACTCCCTTCTGAAGTATTTAAAGTTAGAAAAAAACCCTGGAGTGTGTGTGTGTGAGGTGGGGGGGAGAGGAATAAAACACCCCTATTATTATTTTCCCTTGCGCTAGTAAAGCAGACACCCAGACACCTACACACAAAAATCATGATCCTACTAGTATGGAACTAGTTAACCTTTAACAATTTTATGCTGATGTCATAACTGAGCATGAGTACTGATTAATCCAACCTTTTCATTCTCCCTCTCTCTGCTCTTTCCCCCTCCCTGTAAAAAATATTTTTATTGAGGGAGGTGGGGGGGAGAGAGAGAGAGCATAAGGAAAAAAAATAATTTAGAGCAGCCATCTTTGTTTTATGCAGAAATCTTGTCAGTTTCCCCCCAGTGCCAGGAATGTCTAAATATTGTTCATGATCACAGATCTTGGGGAGATTGCAAAGAAAATATCACAACAGCAAGAAGGAAAAAAAGCCTTTATCTTGATTATGATTATTTTTTCCTCTCTCCCTTGTAAGGGATTTCTTTCTTCTTTTTAATTGGAGCTGATTTTTGCAAGGGGGGGGAAGAGATTTTTTTTTTAACCCTAAGGAAGAGGGGGTTAAAACTAAGCCAGCCATTTTGAGTGTGTATGTGTGTGTATTTCCACCCCCCCCCCCTGTTTGGGGTGGTGGCGGCGGGGGGAGGAGGAGGAAATATATATATCTTTTACCTCCTTGAAGGGGTGGGGGGCTGTTTTAAAAATAATTTAAGGGCGGCCATTTTTGTTTCTTGTTCTTGTGGAAAATATTATCTTGGGCTACCACCCCCCCTTCAGAATTTAAATATATCTTTATCTGCTCAACGCGCGTCCCCCCCCCGCAACTTAATATTTTTTTCCTCCTCCTCCTCCTCCCCTCTTTTTCTACAGGGAGGGTTGAGGAGAGAAACCTTTTTTTTCCCCCCAGGAAGGAGAAAGTTGTAGAAGAGAGTTCTTCCAAAGGCATGGGACTTTTTGTTTTATTTTTTATTTTTAGAAGAAGCTGAGGCGATTTGGAAAAAAAGGGGGGGAGGAAACCTTTGTGTGTGAGGGGGAAAAGAGAGAAAGAGAAGAGAAGGGGGCGCCCCCCCATTCCGGCTTTTTTTCTCTCCCCCCCCCCTCAGACCCAACTCAACCCAACCCAACCCCCCTTCGTCGTCCTCCTCCTCCTCCTCCTCCTCCTCCAGCACCACCATGGCTTCCCCTCTGAGGGAGGACGAGGAAGAGGAGGAGGAGATGGTGGTGTCTGAGGCGGAGGGGGATGAAGACGAAGAAGAAGAGGAGGAAGAGGAGGAGGAGGAGGAAGACGACGACGACAACAGCGGCGGCGGCGGCGGCAGCAACAAGGGACCACAGCCCCGGCGGCGACATCTTCCCGCCCGCCGCTGTGGAGGCTCTGGCCGCCGCCGCCGCCGAAAGGGCTGAAGCGGCTCCGAGGACACCCGCAGCATCCACCACGCCGCCGCCGCCGCCGCCGCCGCCGCCGCCCGCCTCCGTCGGAAGGGCTGAGGCGCTTCCAGGTAAATAACGACGGAACAAACCCCCGTCCACGACACCCCCCCTCTCCCTGAATCCCCTCTCCGGCGCTCCCTCGGACACCCCGCCACCACCCTCCCTATTAAAGAAAACGCGCTCTTTTATTTATTTCATTTTTGGGTGGGGGGTGGGGGGTGGGGGTGGGGAGAAACAGCTCGAGGAGGAGGAGGAGGAGGAGGAGGGGGTTGTTTGTAAACAACCCGGCGGCCGCCGAGTGAGGCGACAGAGAGAGAGAGAGAGGGGGAAGGGGGGGAGGAGGGACGGGGAGGGGGGGGAGAGGAAGGAAAGAAGCGCCCGCCCCGAGTGGCTTCGCCTCGCGCGGCGGCGGCGGCGGCCCCCCCTCCTCTTCCTCCCCTCACGCGCCCCCCTCTCCACTCCTCTCCCCCCTCCCCCCTCCCCCCGCTACGGACTCCAGCCAACGGCAGACGGCCGGCCGGCCGGCCCGCGCGCCCGCCCGCCTGCCTGCGCGCGCGCTGCCCAACGGCCGTGGAACGTTGAGGGGGCCCGGCGTTCCACCCCGCGCGCGGCCCCGCTCCCCCTCCCCCTCCCCCTCCCCCTCCCGGCCTCCTCAGCCACACGCCGTGACACGCGTCCGCCCGCCCGCCCGCCCGCATTCACACGAGCACGCACCTGGAGCCCTCAAGGCCGCGCCTCCCTCTCTCTCTCTCTCTCTCTGTCTGTCTTTCGGACATTCCCCACCTGGCCCACTTTCCCTCCTCTCGGCCGGCCCTCCTCAGGGTGGAAGGGCGGCTTTTTAAAAAACCCCCCCACACACTCCCACGTCCACAGACACGCGTCTCGTTATTTGTTGGTTTATATCGGCTTGTTTAGCCCCCCGGGGAGGGGGAGAAGAAGAGCTGGGGGTTTCTAGAGGGGGGGTGTTATGTCGGAACAGGGAGAGGGGGGGGCGGTGGCCTAGTGTCAGGCCGTGGCTGGAGGAAGCTGCGGGCCACCTTGGCCACCTCTTGCCACTTCCCAGCCAGAAGCCTCTCTTTGAGGTTTTTTTTTGGGGGGGGGAGGAGAAGGAGGGGGTGCTAGTTAGAGAGAAAGGGGTGTGGGGGGGAACTACCCGCCTCAAGGAGTGAGTGGGTTAGGGTATGTGTGTGTGATTGCTTCGATGTCATACAAACCCTTGTAAAAGGCATCCTTTGCCCAAAGCTTGTGTCATTATTTATTTATTTATTTATTTATTTATTTATTTATTTATTTATTTATTTAAGAGTGTTTTTACCCCACCTTTCTCCTTGGGAAAAAGGACCCCAGGCAGCTTACAGTAATGAGGGATAATATACAGTCCGGTACAATTTAAGACACGTTCAGGGATTGAGAACAGGGAATTGAGGGACATCTTACAGCAGGCATGTCCAAACTTCGGCCCGAATTACAAGAAAACAGTACGTTAAAGCTACAAGAGAACGCAAGCAGTTCAAGAGAGAGTAAATATTCCATGTAAAGTTATGAGTGATGGAAACTGACGTTGAAAATAGAGTGTCAATGTAATCATGCAAGGTTATAAGTGGTTAAAACAAAGTCTATGTGAACCTAGATTCATATGAAAGATCCGTCATTCAGGGGAAGCTTACCTGAAGAGAAAGGTTTTTGCCTGTTTCCAGAAAGACATTATTGTTGTTGTTGTTGTTGTTGTACCTCACCTACTCCAACCTTGCCCCTTGTTTGCTTCTGGGCAAGCGGTTGTTGTTGGAAGAGGGACAGGTTTCTTTGTAAACAAGGCCTCTTCCCATTGATTATGGGTGGCAGGGGCCTGTGGGACACACAGGAGTAGGCTTTGCCCAGGGAAAGAGCCCCTGGAGACCTTCCTTTTTGGTTTGGCTTTGGTTTTGGATCACAGCTTCCCATTCTACAGCTGTGCTCCCCTTGGGGGGGAAATGGAATTGAACGCCTCCCCACCAAATAGTGACACTCACGTGCTGCAGGCCCCTTCTCTACTGGAATAGGGAAATCAAGAGAGACGTTTGACTCAGTTTCTCCTTTGAAGTTCTTGCCCACCTCCCAAAGCTTGAGGCAGGATCCAGTGAGAGCAGCACAAAGGGAGAAAGAACCCTAGCGAGAGAAGGGCAAGTGTTTTGCTGTCCCCATCTCCTAAGGACGCACAAAGCACTATGTGCCGCTTGTGGTCCCAATACCACTAACTGCACGCCTGGTTGTCTGGGAATTTCAAAGTGTTGCACCCCTTTTGCACTGCCTGTGCTAAGCACCGCTGTGTACCCTGTGCTAGGAATGAATGAATGGGTTGGCAGAAGGGGAGAGTGAATTGACTCGATCAAGTGTCAGACAAGGACTTGGGAGACATGAGTTCAAAACCCTGCTCAGCCTTGGAAAATCACCGGGGGGGGGCAGTGGTGGGGTAGCTATGGTAAGCCCTTCTTTGAACCTTGCTCATCCTCCCAAATCCCTGTTACGGTAGGTTCAGCAGAGGTTGCAAATAACTTGATGGCACAGAAGAACTGGAAGGGACAAACCCAGAGAAGCAGCAGCACTTTTAGAATAAATATGCCTGCCAGGTTTGATGGAAGATTGGATCACTTCCTTAGTGCTTGGTATGTGTCTGAGACCTCTGATGGAAGGAGGAGGAGAGAAACTGAGTAAGGTGCATGTCAGAAAGGTGTGCCCTTAGGGGTAAAGGGAACACTGTCATGTCCTAAATGTGATAAGATCTGAAGGTTGCTGTTCAGTAGGGCCAGGTAGGAGTGGAATTGACTGCGTTGAGCAGCTGAGATGGGGACATAAGTTGCTTTTTTTGGAGTACAGCTTCCACAGTTCTCTGGCTGCTATACTTAGAATTGTAGTCCAAAATAACTTTTCCCAACTCTGGGCTGACACTTGTATTTTGTGATAGAGCATTGTGACGGTAGGAGCAGAAGTTCCCTGGTGGGCCGCCAGCGTGTTTTGAAGAGGAAGGGTGTGAAGGAGGAAGGATTGAAGACAATGGGTCTCCTGGTATTCGGTAATATCAGGCCGCCTTTTTCGTCTTCTGATACTGACAGGGCTTGATCCAAGCCATCTGTTACTAGGATCTCAGACTGCTGGTTGGAACTGGTCATGATGAATGGGCTCTTGTTGAATACTCTCAGTATTGTGAATAAATGAGTGGAATGAAGTAACTCTTGGTTTTAATAGTTAGTAATAACAATATTTGTAGGGCACCTGATTTTTTTTTTTGAGTTGTGCAAAAATCAGTAAAAACAGGCCCAGCCCACAGATGAACTCTCCCTGAGAAACGAGTAAAAAGAAAGGGCAGAAGAATGTCAGAGTGATAAATAGCATCCCGAGGAAGGAACACCTTGATGCCCTGCAGAGAACTGCCAATTTGTGCTTGTACTGTTTGTAACATTTGTACTACATGGCACTCTTACTTCGAAACAAGGCACGACTTTTCCTTTTTATTTTCTACCAGGGGAGGGGCATGAAATTAGAAGCTGATAAAGAAATGGACCTTAAAGTTAATTAATGGTTCATTTCTTAAGAAGGTTCATTTTTTGGTAGTTAGTAGCTAAGCAATCTGTAGAGCACTTGGGGGAAAATGGTTAAAGGCGTACCTCTCTCACCCCCCATAGCATATAGTACCATTAACCAATAGTAAGCCATCAAATTCATCTTGGTACCCAGTTTGTCTCGGCGCATGGGACAGATGTTTAACTTGTCTGTCACTAGGATCAGCCATGAATGAGTGGGACCATAAGGCCTATTATGTGTACTGAAGGTTCTTTGATGATCTGTAGGTCAGCGGACTAAGGCTTCGAAAACTGTTGGCTGCAAAGTCGACAGATTGGCGGTTCGAATCCCGGGTGCCACGCAGTGGAGTGAGCTCCCGCCGATAACCCCAGCTCCTGCCAACCTAGCAGTTGCATGTAAATGCAAGTAGATAAATAGGTACCGCCATAAAAAGCAGGAAGGTAAAACAGTGTTTCCTTGCAGCCATGCCGGCCACGTGGCCACAGACTTGCACAACACTGGCTCTTCGGCTTGAATACAGAGATGAGCACCGCCTCTAGAGTCAGACACAACTAGCATGCATGTGCAGGGGGAACCATCACCTTTTACCTTTAGGTCAGATAAGTTAAGGCCAAACTGCTGATTTCAGATGTATAGCTCCTTTGAAGCAATTTCTTCATGGGGAGGGGGAATATAAAATAATGAGTCTGGGGAAAATTCTTCTGGCATTTTTAGATAGCTCATTGACTTAGGTCTCTAGCTGCAGAGCCAGAAGTTGGAAGTTTGATTCCCCACTGTGCCCCCTTAATAGGGGTTGGTCTTGATGACCCCTAGGGATCCTTCCAGCTCTGCAGTTCTATGATGATGATGATGATGATGATGATGATTTTAAAAAAAGTCTTGCAAATGCACATTCAGTTAGCCTCCTTCAGTCAAGAAAATTAATTAAACAGGAATATATGTACAGATGATGCCCAAGCTATTTTATTACGTTGTTCTTATATTGTTGTTGTTGCTTTAACCTGTTTGTTGCTCTATTGTATTGGTTGCTGACTTGTTCAGTTCCGTAAGCCGTCCAGAGTTCTGTTTCGGAAGATGGGCGGGGTAAAAGTGCAATAAATAAATAAATAAAATAAAATAATATATACAGTATTTAAAACCTGTTTAACACTATCCGAGAACAGTTTCCACTAATTTATCAGTGGTGCTTCTGTTTCATTGCTCTTCTTTGCGTATCAATAAGGGTACCAGGGAATTAACCAATAATTTGCGATATGCACCATCATATTCTTCTAATTTCAATATTAAGGCAACTGAAGCTAAAAGAGAATCAGAATTACAGTATGTATAGGGTGGGTATGTTGGCCCCACTAGTTTCATTGCTAAGTAATGATCATACTTGCTGATCTGACATGATCCACCGTCTTTGTTTGCTGGAGTGCGAGGCGCAGTGGCGACCCTTCCCTCCTTCTTGCAGACCTCAAACAGTCCCTCCACTCAGGGAAACTGGGGTCAGGAGGAGTGTTGGGGACCAAGAGGAATGCCTTCTCCCAGGCTGGCCCAGGTGGAGAACAGATGGCAAACCTGTGAGGATCAGCAAGGCTCATTCCCACCCCACCCCACAACCTCTTTAATGTGTGGGGTGTTTTGATAGAGACCCAAGTGTTACATTTCTCTTTCCCTGAATTTCTCTTGTTCTCTTTTAAGCCCATCTACGTGGTGGCTGTCCTAAAACGTGTTGTAATGAATTTTGTCAGCCATACAACTTGGATCTTGAATCTCCTGCTGCTCAGCTTCTCTGGATCCACCCAGCTTACAATATCTTACAAGATATTAGCTTATACTGTGGTAACTTCTACAAAACGTACTTCTCGAGGATGCACACATCCACAGTGATAGCTCTATTCATGCTGATACTGCATTTCTTGGTCCCAAGGGGGCCTATATAGTGCTTGGAGGCTGAACTGCTGCTTAAATAAAGTGAACTTCGCTTACTGATGCTACCTCATAAGGTTGGCATTGGCAGGTCCAGGGGACAGTTTCCAGATGCTCACAGGCTGAGTGGACCACCAAAAATGCCCCAAATAAGGGGGGGTGAGATTCTAAATTGTAACATACACTTGATTAAATAAAATGGTTGGGATAACTCGTGGCTGGAGTCATGAGGTAGGAAAAATATGCATCAATTAAGGATGTGCAAAGCAGTTTGTAAGTTGCAGATCTGATGATATAACGATCACTGGTGGTTCTTCCTTGTCTCTGCTTGTAGCCATAACTGATAAATTGTCCTTGCAGCACACAATGACTTTTATTATTCCAAAATAGAAACTCTAGCATCTACTATGGCTGTTCCAAATAGTAAGGAAATCTGTTATATGATCTTTCAGAAAAGATTGCTGCCAGTCAAAGCCTCTTGGATTTAATTTGCCTGTGGGGCCCTCAGACAATTAATTAATTATTGCTCCCTTCCCTGAATCTTCATGGAAACCTTCATTTTTATTTACACAAGCTAGACTGTGATTGTGAATATTCCATGGGTAAGTATCCTCCTCCTCCAACTCTGAGTTGTGTGATCGGCAGCGTGCCTCTTTTCAGTTTAGCAGTTTTTCTTTATTGGGACCTGTTTCAGCGCCAAAGACCCTTAGCAGCTTCTAAGGCACCCAAGGGTTCTGCTGCTACAGTGAATGTGCTCCTCAAAGGCTGTGGTGCTTGAGGCTGGAGTGCCAGCCCCTTCAAGATGCCTACGGTGTTTTCTGTCTGCAGTCTGTGAGTGCTGATTACTCGGCTGAAAATGGCTAAAGTCATTTCTCAGCAATGATCCTATGTAATAAAATTTCATGTGGGGAAGAATTTTGTTGGAGGAAACTGTTGGGTCTGTATTTTGTTTTCTTTATACTTCGCAATTTTGTTAAAACAGCAGCAGGCAAATTGTGATCCTCAAGGCATTTCACTATTCTCACCATTCTGCACCATTAAGTTGGTTTCAGGCAAGCTTAGAGTAGCAGTTTAAGGACATTCGAAGGCCCCCTTTATAGGAGAAAAATTGTAAGGGTGATTTTTATCAGACAGCCTTCCAGGTTTACCCATGCTTGTGTTTTTGAATATTTTGACAGTGATCAATAAGTAGTTCTGTGTGGAAAGGTGCTGGAATCTCTGGGCTAGTCAGATACAAGATAGATGTGAAGGTGTGTATATTTTCCACTGTGTTTTATAATCAGGTTTTGCACATAGAGTTTTGCAGTCCTTGAATAATTTGATGAAGAGCTGGTGTGAACTCTGAGCTCACTGACCAAAGCTGAATATTCTGTGAATGAGAAAGTCTGAATATTTCACTTTCTTGGCTGGTGGATGTTTCTGAGAAATAGAAATGGTATAGAAATGGAAATAAATAAAATAAAAACCATACATTTTCTCTTGCAGTCCAAGCAGATTAGAAGTGCCACCAGTGTAGATGTCTGTGATAGTATAGCATAGTGATTTGTCTCCAAGGTCACATTATGATGGTCAAATCATGGCCAGGATGTATTTGCTACCTGCCTTTTTGGGGAACATGGGATCCTTATCTGCCAAACGATCCTTCTGATTGTTACTTTATTTTGATGGAAACATATGTGGTTCCCATAATATTACTGCATTTCTTGTGAGCAACTACTAGGCCCAGAGAGATCGAATTGGGATCTCAGTTGTGTTGATTTGCCAAGAGGCTGCCATGGCTAGTCCACTAGGATGGAAAGCACCGTGTATCAATCACCTTGAACCTAGCAACAGAAGAAAGACGAGTGTTTGTAACGAGCACGGAGCAGGGGCAACAAGGGAAGGTGGAGACATATTGACACAGAAGATAGATAAACAAGCCAACCAAGATTGTGGTTATAAAACACCCATCCGCTAACAGAGGTAGAGCTTCTGGTAACAGCAGACAGATGGTAAAGATGTTATTTTAGAACTGCAGCCCTCTCTTCAACCATCATTAAAATCTGATCCACGATCCTTTGTGTTCTGATCATCCTAGAAGCTAGGTTTTTTTCAGTCCACCCTTTCCCCCTGGGTGAATTTCTCCTCCCAAATAGGTTGTCTTTCCTCCCCCTCCACTTCTGGGAGACACGATGGTCTGTGTGACCGAGGAGGGAGCTTTGTGCCCTGACCTCACCCGCCTGTGTCGGAACACAGGTCCGTCGGCCATGCGTGCCAGCAGTGCTCCCGTGCCAGCTGGTGCCCTTCTAGTCTAGATTTGTAGTAGCGAAACTGGCTGGAAGGCAACCATCCTGTTTCCAGCCACCGGCTAGAGATGGCCCCGGTGGTCGAGCTATTTTTGAAAACACATTGGCTTCATTCTGGCTTCCGTCCTAGCGTGCCCAACTCTTCAGAACCCATGGTTTAGAAAAGTGTGCTTTCCTGTTAACCCAGCGTTGCTTTTTGAGGGCAGACCATTGCATGGACTTGCCTTGTAAATCTTTCCCCCTTCTCAGTGGAAATGCTATTTCCTCCACCCCCTTCAACCACCCCCATCCCCGCATGACTGTTTTTACCATGATGATTAAGATTTCTCACTAATGGAAATGGCTGTTGTGCTCCTCCATTAACTGACACAGATAAAAGGCGCTGTTCTTTTTTCTTTTTCTCCCCCCCCCCCCCAAATTAGCCGTCCATTTCTTTTTGCATTAGACTGAGATACATAAACACAGTTTGTCGTAGAAGAGATGGCAGCTCTGAGCTGGATTTGGTCTTTCTGTAATTTGTAGTTATGGCCGCACATCTACATTCGTTTCCCCCCTCCCCCCACTTCCTTCCCCAGATCCTTTGTTAAGCCTTATATAATATATATTTTCAAGGTAGGGAGTAGAAATATCACGTGTGTGGAAAATTCTAGTTGATTGCCTGCCAAATATAAGAATCGTCTGCGCATGTGTGCCAATATTATGATTAGGAAAAGGGGGGGGGGTGGAGGGAGAACAAGAATGCCTGGAAGAAGTAGGAAGAAAAAAAAAGATTGATAGATGGATTAGAAATTGACAAGAGTTGCAGGGGAGGGGGTGTCTGATAAGCATGCCCTGATGTATTTCCCCCCCTCCCCCTCGTATTTGTCAATTCCATCCCATCAGAAGCGGAAGGAAGGCGGCATTGTATCAGGGCAATGCAACAAGGTGAATCAGCTTGGAGGATTTCAGGGATAAATGTTGTATTGTCAGAAAGAGCTAGGATTGTACCAGATGCAAAATGTAGCCAGCTCAGAAAGGGAAAGGGAGGGATAGGAAGAAGTGGGGGAGGTGCGGGGGGCTGGACTGTGGTTATTGCTCCAGTATCGCTATTAAGGGTATGGTAATTGAATGGTGGGTGGGGAGCTTTTGGAGGGAGGAAGATTTTGCTTTATTTTCAAGATGTAAAAAAATAATAATCTGTACGATTGAAAGTGCTTTGGCAAGGATTGTGTTGCAGTGTACATCCTATGCCCATGCTCCTCCGTCTAAGAGGCTATGTGTAGCAGAGTACCCACTCCTTGGTTGGTTCAACTTGAATCTTGCTTTTTCACCTGTTTTTTATTTTTATTATTATTATTATTATTATTATTATTATTATTATTATTATTATTATTATTATTATTATTATTATTATTATTATTATTTTAGGATGTTAAAATTAGGAGGTCTGCCAGGGACCATGTATTGTTGTGACATGTTTTGAACAGGGATCTGGCCTGAGCCGGATTGTCTTTGAAATGTGGCAGGCGTGCCTGCATTGTGTGAGTTGTCTGATTTCAGATACTTGAGAGGGAGGGGGCAAGGGGTGGGTGGGGTGGCAGTGGGGAACGGATCTGAACCAAGGAGGTGGAGTTGGACTGACACAGTCAGCCTCCGTGTGCTGCGTCTTTCCCCACAGGCCAGATATAGCTCTTTGAGCAACTCCCAGGACTATTTTTGAGCGTGGCACGGTTTTAAAGGGAGGCCAGGTCAGCTGCGGGTGGGGAAGAATGGGCTGACGTACAGGACGCCTGTGAAGTTCTGACGCTGGGTGGTCGGTCGAGGAGGAGAGGGGGTTTTGCTTTGCCTGCCGCGCGGCAGAGGCGGCGTGTGGCACCTTGGAAGACAAATCCGTGTAGGCTCTCTGTTTACTTGCCAAGCGTGGATGTCCTGCCATTCCTATCCACGGCACGCTGGCTTTCTCTGCAGTCGGTGTGTTTAATCTTTGACCCAGAGGAACCCCCCTGCGGGAGCACGAGAGGGCAGTTGAGCTTCCTGCAGCCCCGTTTAGCCTGTGACCTCTCCGCAGAGCCGCTGGCGCAGGGAGCCAATTAGTGCCAGCTGTGATTTATACAGTCGTTTGTGTCCTGTGGCTGGTGGGGTGGGTGGGAAGGTGAAGGGAAATGAGTGCAGAGGGGCCAGGAGGTAAGACCCGGACCGCACACGGCTTTGTAGGTCATCTGACAGACCTTGGGTGGTGGCGACTCCTGGCTCCCTGCAGTTGAACTCTTGAGCTGGAAGTCAATGTTTTCGCCTGCCTTGGCCATGCTGCCGCGGCTGCTGACAACGCCTGTCTCCATCGGAATGCGTTCCTCACTCAGATTCTAAAAATACTTGGACACGTTGTTGTTGGCCAGGGGTTTTTAACCTTTGGCATCCCAGATGTTTTGGCCATCAGCCCCCAGAATCCCTGACCATTGGCCACACCAGCTGGGACTTCTGAGAGTAGAAAGCCAAAACATCTGGAGGACCCAAGGCTGAGAATTACTGTGGCTGTCACGGTGGGACAGATCCCAGCAGGCAAGTGCCTGAGAGGATGGTTGAGCACAACAAAGGAGCCCATACCTCTTTGATGGTGGTTGTGATTGCTGCTGGTGAGGAATTATCCCAGCATTTAAGAACATAAAGAAGCAGAGATGAGAAGTGTTTGCTCTTTGGAACTACAAGTCCCAGAATACCCTGGCCATTTGGGGATACTGGGAGATGAATACAAAAGGCAAACTTTTTCTGTCTCTGGTAGAAAGAGCCCATGAATTATCCATTACTCTTCTAGTACGTGAATGAATTCAAATTGGCAGTCACAAAGTTCAGATTGATAGCCACCATTATATCTGGTGGCAATGAAGTCCACTGTTTTAATTGTCTGCTGTGTGAAGTATGTCCTTTCATCTGCCTTGAATTTTTCCACTGTTAAGATTCAGTGGATGAATGCTGGAAGAGTTGCTTATCCCCTGTTTCATCAACACCACGAATAACGAGTTGCTTATTCCCCATTTCATCAAAACTACAAATAACATGCCTCTGTTATAAAGTGTTCTGCTTATATACCACCCCATACCACTTCAAGTAGTCTCTGGGCAGTTTACAGTTTTAATTACAGTGTGCAGGCTACACACACACACCCCCGCAAGCTGGGTACTCATTTTACCGACCTCAGAAGGATGGAAGGCTGAGTCAACCTTGAGCCTGCTACCTGGGATTGAACCTCTGGTCATGAGCACAGTTTTACCTGCAGTACAGGCATTTAACCACTGCGCCACGAGGCTCACTGGGTGAGCCTATCTCTCTTTATTCAACTTTCCCCTCCCCCCCAACCTACCTTGCCTTAAATGTCTTCCTAAAAAAAAACCTTCAGCCATTGATTACGGGGTTTGCTGTTTTCTGCACCTTTCCGAACTCGACAGAGTCCTTTGTCAAGTGACTGAAACTGGATTGCAGATGTTATTGCATTGTATGTAGTGGCACGACGACAGCGTATGCTTATTTTTGGTTTATTCTCTAATTATACCCAGCGTAGAAACAGTTGGTTTTCGTTATAGTAGGCATTAAGGAGGGTTTCAAGATTTTCATCGGGGTGTTCACCATAACTTCACGGTCCCTTTCTGTGTCAGTCATTGCCAGCTTTAGCCAAGTGAACATTGAGCTGCTCCTTCTTACTTTTGTGCTTCTTATTCCTTTTTTCTTTCTTGTCTTGCATTTTTAAAAGAATCTTGGTATTCATTGTGTTGTAGTTTACCTGAATCTTGTATGCCATTCTTATGCCCATTTCCCCAGTTTTGAGAGCACCTTTTGAAAGGCTTTGTTTTTCTCCTGTGTGTGTGTGTTGTGTTGTTACAGTCGTGACCGACTCTTAGTGACTCCATGTCCATGGAGTTTTCTTGACAGGAATACTGGAGTGCTTTGCCAGTTCCTACTCCAGGCACCTACAGCACCTGGTATTCCCTGGTGGAATCCCATCCAAGGACTAACCAGGGCCAACCCTGCTTACCTTCCGAAATCAGGCAAAATCAGATGCGCTTAGGGCATCCTAGCCATCCTATATAATTTGATGCCATCAGGAAAGGACCACTACCTCACTACTCACTAGCACCAGCTTTAGCTTTGGGAAACTTACAAACAGGGTGGAGACAAACCTATGATTCTTTAAAAAAATTAAATGATATTTTTAAAAGATCATTTTTAAAATTTAAATAATCAAAACAAATCTGATCTTTAACATTTGAATCATCAGTTAAATCAAATCCACCCTGCTTATGAACAAATTTAAAAAGTGGCAGTTTTAGCATGGGACCCTGAGGGACCTCACTGCTTGTGTTATTGCACTACAAGAGTTGAGTATTCGTACAATATGCTTCCTGTTTTTAAATCAGTTTCCAATCCATAAAAGGGTTTTGAAGTAGCTTGAGAGGACACAATTTCTGGAGCTTCTAGAGATGGTGGGTAGCTTTACATGGGAACTAGTGTTATGTCCTGACCTTTGGAAAATTCAGATTCTTGCTAGGCTGTTTATTTATGTGCTGATTTTTTTTTATTTTAAAGTCACTTTCCAGGTGGCTTAAATGATAGTTTTATTTATTTATATGTCTGCACGCACATGCACACACGCCTACAAAATAAGCAAACAATGAAAGGAAAAGGAAAAAAATGCTACTCCAAGAGATGGAGAACTAAAAATAGAAAACACAAGTAGCACTACAAATTTAGTCCAAGCAGTAATGCATAACAACCCTTCTAAAAGTTCCATGTAGGATTAGACCAGTGGTTCTCAACCTGTGGGTCCCCAGATGTTTCTGGACTTCAACTCCCAGAAATCCCTTCCAGCACAACAAGTGGTGGAGGCTTCTGGGAGTTGCAGTCAAGGAACATCTGAGACCCACAGGTTGAGAACCACTGGATTAGACTCTTAAAAGGTGTAGAGAATGTGTCTGTGGCCAGGGAGTTGCCTAACCTTAGGACCACCACTGAGAAGACCCTGCTTCTGTACTCACCCACTGGATTGATGTGACCAGCAGGCTTAAAAGCAGGGCCTTCTTGGCTGGCTTGTTTAAACCCAGCTTGCAAACCGTTTGGGGCATCATACGTTGAAACCAGTTGTGATGCTCTCTGAGTGACTTAAAGCCATTTTAGATGTTATACAAAATGAGGGAGGTAGAAGAACTCTGAAACGTGCCATTACTGATCGTTTGAGGGTTATCATATTTCTGACTGCTTTGCTGCATAATAATTCAATACACGTTGTCTATTAACATATTAGGTATTTTTACTTATTCACTGCATGCAAGGAGGTGGCCTTTTTTCCTTTTAATGTTGGGAGTTCTGAAAACTATTACCACTGACCTCGAGTCAAAAGCAGCTGCCCTTCCTTTCTTGTTTTGATCAGGGAGCTAAAATGAATGTAAGATTTTCTTACTACCAATGATACTTGGATGATCTCATTTTCTCCCCAGTAGAAATGGGGTGACGTTTTATTCAGTAAGATATTGGATGGAAAATTAGCTTATCCAGATTTAAACCTCTTGATAGTCTATCTATCTGTGATCTGTCTTATCATTATCTTAGGAAACTTCTCTAATTATGAATGAATGAATGAATGAATGAATGAATGAATGAATGAATGAATGAATGAATGAAATTACATTCCTATTTTAAGCCTGTGCTTAATGATTCAGTGGGTCACTGGAATTATTGGCTGGTAGTTTTAGCCTTTTAAAAAACCCTGATATTTTTAACTGCTCACGCAAGAGAGGGTATTTCCAGTTTGTGAAGTCATTATTTTCCGTTTGAAGTCAGTAGGCTAATCCATTACCATGAATGGCTGAAAATTTGTGAACATACCACAATTTCATCCCATCTACAGGTTTTGTTTTCTTTCTTTGTTTTTTTTAAACGAGTGAGAAGAGGAAGGTTAAACTTCTTTAAAAAAATCATAGTAGTTCCAAGAAGGGGTGTAGCGTTTGGATTAAATCAGCCATTAGCCTGTGCTCGCTAAAACACTTGCTGTGACTAGCAAACACATGCCCTAACATGCATGGGTTCATACGGGTATATTTTACCTTCACACAGTATCTTCCCTTTATTAAATCCTTGCTCAGTGGAAGATCCTCACTTGCATAACATCAGATTGTCACAGGCTTTTTCTGTCCATCTTTTGGTGACCAGGATAACTTTCTACTTACCTAGTGCTACTTTTACACCCACATCTCATGCCCCGGTATACTTAGCTACTTTAGAGGTCTCTTGGTTTCCCTGTAGTACCAGATGTCTTTGAAGTTTCTAAAAAGGCAGACACCCATGATGTGAGGAGAGAGTGGGAAAACAGTACCCTTTATCTGTGGTGCTTAGAAAGCACTATCTCCCTGTCGCTGTGCTTCACTAAGGCCGTTACTTCACGAGCTGCTCGCTTCGCGGCTAGCCTTCTTTTCTGTCCAAATCGATCGTTTTAGTCCGCACGCCCCTCCATTTTAGCTTCGGTGCCGCCCCGACCACTCCCCCTTAACCGTGCTCCAACCGGGGCGAGTGGTGCCCCTGGCTGCTGCCGGGAATCTTTTCGCTTCGCATCTTGCTTCGCTCCCAACGTGACGTGTGGTCTCGGTTTTTGGCTTTTATTTCAAGTTTTTTAAAAAATATTCAAACAGGGATATCGATGCATCGCTATATCGTTTCATCGCTTTGCGCTGTTACTTCCTCGCTCGAGTAGCGACGGCGGCGGCGGCGGCGGGAGCAGGAGGAGCTGCTGCCGCCTCGCCCGGCCAGAGCAGGGCACCCGGGGCAGGCAGCGTGCAAGCAGCGGAGGGCGGGCGGCTGTGCCATGCGGGGCTCCCCCTGAGTAGCGGCGGCGGCGGCGGCGGGGGGCTGCCAATGATGCCAGGAAACAGTTGAAATCAGTAGAGCCATTGCAACTGACAGTTCAGCATCAGTGCATCGATACGCTGTCAGTAGGAATTTTTTTAAAGGACGGATGGGAAATAACGAACGTTGAAAAGTGGCATGCGAATACGAAGGAAGCATGTGAGGTTGTGCTCGAATCGGTCCTAAAACTGCAGCTCGTGAGTACTGAGAAACAGGGGCGGGAGCGAAGCAAGAACATGTGACCGCCTCCGAATTCAAATCGAAGGCAATATCGCTGCGGAGCGCCGCGCCTCGTGAAGTAAGGGCCTAAATCTCACTGGAGCGAGTACTGCATTGGTGCTTAGGGAGCCAGAGATGCGACAGAGTCTGTTCTCACCTAGAGAAAGAGATGTCAGTTGTTGTTGTTGTTCAGTCGTTCAGTCCTGTCCGACTCTTCGTGCCCCCATGGTCCAGAGCTCGCCAGGCCTTCCTATCCTCCCCTGCCTCCCGGAGTTTTGTCAAATTCATTTTGGTTGCATTGATGACACTGTCCAACCATCTCATTCTCTGTCGCCCTCTTTTCCTTTTGCCTTCGATTTTTCCCAGCATCAGGGACTTTTCCAAGGATTCCTCTCTTCTCATGAGGTGGCCAAAGTACTGGAGCCTCAGCTTCAAAATCTGTCCTTCCAGTGAACATTCGGGGTTGATTTCTTTCAGGATGGGTAGGTTTGATCTCTTTGCAGTCCAGGGGACTCTCAAGACTCTCCTCCAGCACCACAGCTCAAAAGCATCAATTCTGCGGCGATCAGCCTTCTTTATAGTCCGGCTCTCACTTCCATACATCACTACTGGAAAAACCATAGCTTTGACTATCCTGACCTTAGTTGGCAAAGTGATGTCTCTGCTCTTTAGGATGCTATCTAGGTTTGCCATTGCTTTCCTCCCAAGAAGCAGGTGTCTTTTTATTTTGTTGCTGCAGTCGTCATCTGCAGTGATCAAGGAGCCCAAGAAAATAAACTCTGTCATTGCCTCCATTTCTTCCCCTTCAGTACATCATGTCTTTATTGAACACACTCATTCAACATTCAGCATGTTAGTGGAAAAAGTGGAATCTTGGAATCAATAACTGGTTGAACACCCCCACCCCAGTAGCAATAATCTCAACCAGGTGCTTCCTGTAGCTGTGGATTAGACCTGCAGATTGCTCAAGAGGAATTATAGCCCCTTCATCCTGGCAGAACTGCTTTAGCTCTGTCATATTCTTTGGAGGCTGCACGTGTATGGCTCTCTTCAAGTCATTCCATAGCATCTCTACTGGGTTGAGGTCTGGGCTCTGACTTGGCCACTCCAAAAGGCAGATTTTGTTTTTCTGAAGTGTTTTGAGTCCATTGTCCTGTCGCATTGCCCAATTTTTACAAATTTCCAGCCGGTAAACAGACCTCCTCACATTATCTGGAATATTTTTAATACACTTGGGAATCCATCTCCCCCTCATAAGAACATAAGAACATGACCGTGTAAATCGAAATGCTGCGAAAACTAAAAGGCGGAGCAAGATATTGACAGGCATAAATGTTCACCAATAACCGCGAGAAAGGCCTTCCGAGGATAAGAGAACTGAGAAATGAATAAATTATGGCAGAGCTTTAGAAGAAAGGACATAAGAACATAAGAAGAGCCGTGCTGGATCAGGCCAAGGGCCCATCTAGTCCAGCTTTCTGTATCTCATAGTGGCCCCACTAAATGCCTCTGGGAGCTCAGGAGACTAGATATCTGTCTCCTGATATCATTCCCCTGTACCTGGCCTTTGAAGTTTCCTTTTTTAAAAGATCTGGAGTAGAGATGGGCACAAAATGAATTTTTGGTTCGTTTTGTTATTCGTTTCATTACATAACAAAACGAATAACGAACTGCCCCCTCTAAGAGAAACGAAACAGAAATTTCCATTTCGTTTTGGTTCATTTCATTTGCTGGCGGTGTCTCCTACCTGGTGCTGCTCCTGGGGTCCTCTGTCCTGGCTGGAGGGAGTGTCCAGGAGCCTCCACGGGGAAAAAGGGGGGGGAGCCGACCGGCCGTGCTACAGCTGGTAGGTGCCGACCCAGCCCCATGGGCTGTGCAGTCGGTGCTTGAAAATAAATAAATAAATAAATAAAGGAGCCCTGACCCGGCCCCAGGGTGGTGGGGTCGGAGCTCTAAAATAAATAAATAAATAAATAAATAAATAAATAAATAAATAAAAATAAAAAGAAGCACTCACCTGGCTCAAGGGGCTGCGCGGTCAGTGCTTGAAGAAAACAACAACAACAACAACAACGAGGAACTGGCCCCAAGCCAAAAAGTCCCTGCCGCAGGGGCCAGGATTGGTTGCCGCCGCTGCCTAGTAAGGATTCGAACCGGTTTGGATCGGTTTGGGTTCCTACGATTTTTTTTAAAAAAAATTGTATGAACTCGAACCGAACCAAGGGTGGGCCTGAAACAGATGAACCCGAACCCTGGTTTTTCCTCTTTCGTGCCCACCTCTAGTCTGGAGATGACACGTTACCCCCATTATGGCTTGTAACCTACAATGACTCAATGACAGCAAGCTGGCTAGACCATGATGCAGCAAAGCAAGCCCAAATCATGATGCTTCCTCTACCATACTGCATGGTTGGGATGATGTTTCATGATGATAGGCAGTGCCCTTTTTATACCGGGCATAGTACTGCGTGTTCTTTCCATGTAGCTCAATCTTTGTTTCATCAGTCCATAAAACATTTTGCAAATACTGCAGTGGAGTGTCAGTTTGCTCTTTCGCAAACTTCAGGTATGCAGCAATGTTCTTAGTAAGCAGCGACTTCCGTCGTGGTGTCCTGCCATAGACACACTACTTGTTAAAAAAATTTACGTCCTGTAGACTCATGAACACAGATGTTAGCCAGTTCTAATGATGCCTTCAAATCTTCAGCTGTCACTCAGGGCTGTTTCTTTAGTTCATTGATGATTTTTTGTTGTGCTCTTGGGGTCATTTGGACTGGGTGCTTACTTTTTGATAGGGTAGCCACAGATCCAGAGTATTTCCATTTGTAGATTGTTTGCCTTACTGTAGACTGCTGAATTTCTAAAGTCTTTGAAATCACTTTGTAACCCTTTCCAGCTTTATGTCAGCCCACAGTTCTTGATTGTAGATCCTCTGAAAGCCCCTTTTTGTGAGGCATGGCTCAGATAAACCTATTCTTGTGTGGAACAAACTAAAAAGGTTTGAGTGGTTTTTATCAGTCAGCATAGCTCTAGTTCACACCTCCAAACTCATTGTCTTAACAAGACTCTGGGTATGCAGATAACCGACTCCAGTTGGCTTTTTTGAGCTCAACTCCGGGGTTCACTTATTTTCCCCACTAGCATTTTGAATGCCGAATGACTATGTTCAATAAAGACATGAAAGATCAGAATTTTTGTGTTATTATTTTAGGCTCATTATATTTGTCAGTACACTTGACTTAAAGGACAGTCAAATCACATTGTATGACACAAATTAATGCAGAACACCATGAAATTCCAAAAGCTTCACATACTTTTTTCCTGCAACTGTTTAAAAGCAGCTAAACTATAATAATATTTAAAAATACATTGAGTGGTTTAAAACATTTAAAAACTTGGGCAAGCAACTTAAAAAGTGAAAGACCAGTGTCATTCACTTTTGGAGTTATGGGGCTTCAACTGCCATGTACCGGTAGAAGGATAAAAGCGAGAGGGCTGACCTCGCCTTCCCAGGGAGAGCATTCAACAACTGAGAGCGTCAGCAGAGAAGGCCCTGTCTCATGTTCCCATCAAATGTGCCTGTGATGGGAATTCAACTGAGAAGGGCCTCTGAAGATCTTTAAAGGGCCAGGAGGGAGAGATCTCACATGAGGAGATCTGGTCCTTCACATAGACCAGAGCCAAACCAGTTGGAACTGCTCGGAGTCTGACTCTTTGTATTGCAAACCGGCAGGGATCTGTGAAGAAGGAAAGGAAGAACATTTTGATCCAGGTGTGCTGGTACAAATTGAATTACATTTTTGTTGCCGTACCAGTCTCCCCACCACCAACCACCACCACTACGGAATTGGATCCGTGTTTGTGGAAATTTCTGACAGTCATGACAAGAGATGTTGTGACAGCATTTCTTCCCTTTAGGTCTTTTGGCGAGCTCGCAGTAAAGAGCTGATGTTAGGAGACGCTTCCTGTAGTGAAGACCCACATGCCATGAAGACAAGTCTTTCAAAAAACAAGCGACTTGTTTGTTGTGGCTCTTCTAGGATGATAACGGCAGCTAGAGCCGTCGGGAGTGCCTTTTGAGAGAATTCTCTGAGCAGCCAGCAGGTGCTACCTTGGTTCAGGAGGAGCACTCAGAACAGTAATTGTTACACAAGATTTCTTTGTGTGCAAAATATTTCATACCGTTCTTATTTTACACATGCAGCAATAAATTCAGGAACCATTCTGGCTTCTTCTCCTTCTCCTTTTCGTTCACCAGCCCATACGCCAGGAGACAGTTGAATTCACCGACAATGACAGTTTGGCCCTTCAGTTTGGTTAAGTCCAAGAGGTCCCAGCTCACCGTGCAGTTACAGGGATCAATGTGGGTGCATCTGTGAGCTTGTGAAAGTGCTCGCTAGACATTTCATAGAATCATAGAGGTGGAAGACACCTCAAGGGCCATCTAGTCCAGTGGTTCCCAACCTGTGGGTTCCCAGATGTTCCTGGACTGCAATTCCCAGAAGCCTCCACCACTAGCTGTGCTGGAAGGGGTTTCTGGGAGTTGTAGTTCAGGAAGGTTGTCAACATCCTTTTTAAGTTGAGGTGTGTAGAACTGGACCCAGTACTCCAGGTGGGGGTCTGACCAGAGTAGAATAGAGTCATACTATCACTTCCCTTGATCACTATGCTGTTGATGCAACCAAGAATCACATTGAATTTCTTGGCTGCCACATCACACTGTTGACTCATGTTCAATTTGTGGTCCACCAAGACTCCCAGATCCCTTTCACAGGTATTATTTCCAGCCAGGTTTCTCCCATCCTATATCTGTGCAATTCGTTCTTTTTACCTAGTTGCGTTGAACCCCATTCCGTTAGTTTTGGCCCAAGACTCTAATCTGTCAAGGTCTTTTTGGATTTTCAACCTATCTTGGAAATTAACAACCCCTCCCAATTTGGTATAATCTGCAAATTTGATCACCCTACTCTCTATTTCTTCCTCCAAGTCATTAATAAAGATATTGAATAGCACCGGACCCAGAACGGAACCCGGGGGCACCCCACTGGTCACATTTCTCGAAGCTGAAGACAAGCCATTTATGATCACCCTTTGGGTGTGATCAGTCAACTAATTACAAATCCATCTAACAGTGGCACTGTCTATACCACATTCTACTAACTTCTTTGCAAGTATACCATGGGGAACCTTATCGAAGACCTTATAGAAATCTAGATAAGCAATATCCACAGCGTTCCCCTCATCCACCAGGCCTGTAAGTCTATAAAAGAAAGAGATTAAATTGGTATGGCATGACTTGTTTTTAAGAAATCCGTGCTGACTTCTCGTAATGACAGCATTGCTAGTTAAATAATTACAGTCTGTCTGCTTAATAATTTGTTCTAGGATCTTCCCAGGATTTGAGGTCAAGCTGGTTGGGTGGTAATTATTTGGGCCATCTTTTTCCACCCTTTTTTGAATATAGGGACTACATTCGCCCTCCTCTAATTGATGGGGACTTCCCCTGTTCTCCAGGACTTCTCAAATATTATTGCCAATGGTTCTGAAATTTGCCAGTTCTTTTACTACCCTTGGGTGTAAATCATCTGGCCCAGGAGACTTAAATTCATTTAATGTTCCCAGGTGTTCCTGTACTACCTCTCTACCTGTTCTATGTTGCAATTCCCGTCCTACCTCATCTACTCTTTGTGCCAAGGGGACTGTTTTTTCCTTTTTGGAGAAAACAGAGGCAAAGAAGGTGTTGAGTAGTTCTGCCTTTTCCTTGTCTCCTGTTAGTAATTGGCTATCATCAACACGCAGAGAGCATGGAATTGCCCTGCCTTGCTCTTTACAGAGGATCCAGGATCTTCAGTGTTGAACTTACAACGGAAGCACGTTTTTCCACTTTTTGTTCCAACTCTTTTCTTATCAGGAAAAATAGAAATATGCTGTGGAGAGAGAGAGAGAGAGAGAGAGAGAGACTTATGAGTTTAATCCGCTCGGAATGCATGCTCTTAAGTTGAACAACTCTTAAGTAGAGCAACCCTATCTAAAAAAAGTAAAATAATAATAATAAAAATTGACTTCTAAAAACTTGTAACTACAACAGACTGCATCTAAAATTTGTAAGGCACCAGTTAAAACGGCAATGGTTTTTCGCTCTTAAGTCGAATTGCTCTTAGGTCGAGCCACTCGTACGTAGAGGTACCATTGTATAGTAGCTGTCCTGTATCTAGAAGCTCTCTCTACGTTAGGTTGAGACAGTGGTTCACAACTTTGGGCTGTCCAGATGTTTGTGGATGACACCTCCCAGAAGGCTTCCACCAGTTGCCGTCCAAGATTTCCTAGGGACCCAAAGATCAGGAACCACTAGAGTAATTTGCCCCATAACTTGCATGACTGGATAGGGATTTGCTTTACTGCTTGACTTGAAGGAGGCTAGATCTAAAGGCCTTTGGGTCTCTTTCCACTTGGGAAGCAACTTCTGGGACCTTCCCCTCGCCTTATACCAGCCAAAGGCCCTTGGGTTAGGCGAAGGATGGGTTGCCCAGAGTTGAAGGAAGCATCATAAATGAGAGCTTATGTGGCCCAGCCGTGGTCAGCTGGTGAAGATACCTGACGTGCTGTTCCTTCCAATTTGGAGAAAAGGTTTTCCAAGCGTTGATGCTTAGTGGGGTTATGTCCCGCATTAATCTCAGCCAGGTTAGTGGCAAGGCTCCTCCGTCTCCTTCTCCGCCCGCCTTGTCTGGGCAAGACAAGAGAAATCGCTCAAGGGGGCAGAGTGGCTCTGGAGCGTCTAATTACCACTGAGCCGGCTGTCCTGTGATATTAACGAGTCGGCAGTGTGTGTAGCCTCGGCGTACAGCTCACGGTAGATAGAGCCTTCCTCTGTGCACCGAGGGGAGCAGGAGGTTGAAAAGCTGTCGGAGAAAATGTAGAGGATTAATGATCCCTCCTCTGTCTTAATACACTGGAGTAATTTCAGTTGATGCTGGTGGAGTCGCTTCTGATTTACAGCGCGTGTGAACAAGAGGGGAGTTGGCCCGGGTGACTCCTATTAAGGAGTTGTGCCTGGTTGCTATACCTGGTGCACAGCCGAGTGCCTGTTGTCTATGACAGACAGCCTCCAGCTAGCCTCAGGAGAAGGGAGTTCACAGCCTTCTCCATTCCTAGGGCTTGGAGCAGCTTATAGCCTCCAAATGCTGTGTTTTGCAATGTTTCTGGAAGCAACTCCTATTTTCACAGAGAGAAACTCCTAGTTCCCTGAGCTCCTTGCCCTCTGAAGATGCCGGCCACAGAGTCTGGCCAAATGTCAGGAAGAAAAACTTCCAGAACATGGCCAAACAGCCCGAAAAAACTCACAACAGCTGTCACTTTCTGGGAAGAGTTTGGACTTCCGCATGTCTCAGGCTCTGCCTGACTGTGTTCTTGTATTTTATGGAACTCTTTAGCGAATGATCACCTGTTTTAATGTTACATTCATACTAATGGGCGCTTTTTAAATGCTGTACTGTGTTAATAATACCTTGAAATTTTGTTGTATTTTATTGCACAAGTAAGTTGCCTTGCAAATGGGTATATACCCCAACAATTAGGTTAAAAGTCTATATAAGAACAGCAAGGACAATGCCAATAAACATTTCATCCTACAGCTGGTGTAGCTGGTGTGGCATGGGAACTTTCAGCTCCTTTCATTAAAACAATGACCCCTTCCTGCCTGTCTTCCTGGGCTCCAAGTGGATTTATTTATTTGATTTGATTTGATTTGATTTGATTTGATTTGATTTATGTACCACGCCACACTTTGTAGGTCAAGGTCAGCACTTTGAATTGTGCCTGATAGCTGATTGGCAACCAGTGGAGCTGTTTTAATAGGGACATAATGTGATCTCTGTACCCCGCCCCAGTCAGCAGTCTGGCTTCTGCATTTTGGACCTGTTGAAGTTTCCTGAGACTTTTCATTAGTAGCCCCACGCAGAGCGCATTACAGTAGTCCAGGCAGGACATCACTAGGGCATGTGTCACCATGGCCAGAGCTGGTTTCTCAAGAAAGGGGCGTAACTTGTGTACTAGCCTTAGTTGTGTAAATGCGCTCCTGGCCACAGCCATGACCTGGGCATCCAAGTTCAAGGATGAGTCCAAGAGCACTCCCAAGCTGCGTACCTGATTTTTCAATTGTAAGGTGACGCCATCCAGTCCTTGTTCTCCCTTTCAACTGACCAGGACCACCTCTATCTTGTCTGGGTTGAGTTTCATTTTGTTCATCCTCCTCCAGTACATTACTGCAGCTAAACACTCATGTAAAGTGGAGATAGTAGCTCCCACAATGCAAAAATACTGTAATAATTCAAAGTACATACAAAAGCAGGCAGAGGCAGATTAGAGTATAAGACCGGATCAGCGGAGTGAACAAGATGACAAACTTTTGCTTTTGCAGCAGAATGAGCCAAGGTCTTTGTGGAAGTTCCCCTGAGGATTGTAATCTGTGCCCTGGAATTGTCTTGGGATTGTCGGAACAGATGGCTGCTCTTCTATTAGACGGGGAAGTTGAAATAAAACAAAAGAGTAATAATAGCTTGTCTTTTAAAAAGCAAAGAAGAAACCGTTTCTAGATACAGGTGACTACCAGGGAGCTTCTGAAGCCAGAGCACGGCTTTGCATTACATGGCCTTTGAACACAGTGGTGAGACCTGCTGGCCAGGAGGATTTTGGGAGCAACCAAGAGAACGAACAATGGCTTCCACATTTTATTTATTTTTATTTATTTATTTATTTATTTTTATAACTAAATAAAGGTCTCTGGGCGGTTTACAATCAAAAGAATTAAAACAGTTTAAACTAGTTAAAAATAGAATATAAATAAATAATCAAAGCAATAACAAAAACCTTACACTAAAATCATTACACTAAAATTGTCATCAGAGGACCCACAGTTCATATTGCATCAATTAAAAAACTTCTGGAACAGGAAGGTTTTTTTAAAAGGTAAAGGTTCCCCCCGCACATGCATGCTAGTCGTGTCCAACTCTAGGGGCGGTGATCATCTCCGTATTCAAGCCAGAAGAGCCAGTGCTGTTCAAGTCCACGGCCATGTGGCCGGCATGGCTGCAAGGAAACACTGTTTTACCTTCCTGCTTTTTACAGTGGTACCTATTTATCTACTTGCATTTTACATGCTTTCGAACTGCTAGGTTGGCAGGAGCTGGGGTGAACAGCGGGAGCTCGCTCCACTGCGTGGCACCCGGGATTCGAACCGCCGAGCTGCCAACTTTGCAGTCTATACAGTTTCGGTGCCTTATTCCACTGAGCCACCACGCCCCTGGTGTCAAAATGTAATCAATGTTGGCGCCTGGCGGATCTCAATCGGGAGGGCATTCCATAGCTTGGGGGCAGCTGCCGAGAAGGCCCTATGTCTGCAAGCCATCCCTCTCACCTCCTCGAGGGATGGCTCTTTCAAGAGGTCCCCCTGGCTCGATCTTAATTGCCGGGTAGGTTCGTATGGAAGCCTGCAGATGAGCTCGGAACAATGGTTGTCCAGAAGTGGCAAAGCAGACGAGTGACCTCCTCCCCTTTCCTCCCCACCCCTTCGTTTCAGACGAGGAGGAGGAGGAGGAGCTGCGCAACTTAGAAAGCCCGCTGGTGGTCAAGAAGAAGAAGCGAGGACCCAAAAAACAGAAAGAGAACAAGCCGGGGAAGCCAAGGAAGCGCAAAAAATTAGTGAGTTGCACGAGCATCCCCTGCTCCCTTCTGTGTCTGGGTGTCTGTCAGTGAAAGAGAGGCTGTGCATGGGACCCTTTCCCCCGACCCCAAGGAGAGCTTCCAGAAAACCCCAGCTAAGGCTGCCCTTTTGGCCAAGTTCATGCCTCCCCAGGGCCGGTGCTAGGTTTTTTTGCGCCCTAGGCGAGGGGCCGGGGGCAGCAGCAGGGGTGGGGGTGGGCGGGGGGACGGGCGGAGGGGTGCGGGGTGGCGGGCGGCAGGGGAAAGGACGGCGGTGGCCAGTGGCGGGGGGGGCAGCAGGCTGGCCAGCGCCCTCTCTCCATTTTGGCGCCCTAGGCAACTGCCTAGTTCGTCTTAATGGACGCGCCAGCTCTGTGCCTCCCTCCAGTCCTCCCAGCCCTGGTGCTAGATGGCTTTCTGGAAGGGCCAAAGTGGTCCTCTGTCTGAATTCACAGGGCAGCCAATTGACACTCAGAAGCTGCGCTCCCAGCCCTCTCCAGCACCAGAGCTAGTCTGGAAGAGGGAACAAAAAGCCAATATAAAAACCAAGCGGTCTCACAGCTTGGCCGGGGCCCAGGAATCTTCACAGCCCCTCTCACCCCCCCCCGCCAACATGCTAGGTAGGTCGCTGCTGGGTTTACTGGCTTTGTCTGATCCCATCCTTCATGGTCCATTGATAGAAGAATACCAAGGGCTCGTGTGTAACTAGGCTGGGACAAGAGCCAAAGGCTTTGCTGCTCGTGTTTTTCCTGTCGGTTTTTGAATGAAAACATCTGTGCCATCCCATATTCGCCTGTACCATTCAGAGAAATCCTCCCTCTCTGATGGCCTGAGTCTCCCTGGAGGGTTTGTGCTTTGAAGTGGAAAGCTTCTGGGGTTCTTTGGGGGGAGGGGGCGGCGGCAGCTGTGGCGTCAGTTTACAGAATCAGCTCTTGAAGGTTTCCTCTGTGTTTCCCAGGGAAACGTTTACCTTTGCGAAGGCTCTTTATTATGCCGTAATCAACAGATGGCCCTTGTCCTGGCACTGGGGGGGGGTCTTCTAGCCCAGCAGGAATGCTGATCGTTAATTAACGACCTCCTTCTTGCTGTGTATTCCCTTTCTCTCTTTCTCTTTTGGCAGGTTAGCGAGGATGAGTTCGAGTCTGACCGAGAGGAGTATCGGGCTAAATCGGAGAGCGGCGGCAGCGATTATGGAGGCCTGGGGAAGAAGAAGAGGAAGAAGCATCGGGAGAAGAAGGAGAAGAAGACGAAGAGGCGGAAAAAGTCGGAAGAAGATGGAGTGCAAAAGCCAAAGGTAGGGGAGCCCTCGGAGCCTGGGGTGATGCCATGTTTGTCTTATAAGACTCCTCCCCTAACCCCATTCACCGGTATTGGGTTGGGACTGAAGGAACAGAATTGCAGTTTGCCTGGGTACTAGGCAGAGCCGGCTCATTAGGGAGAGCTACAAAAAGACACAAAAACCAAAACCACACCCTTTCCTCATCTCTCATTGCTTTTACATAATTCAAAAGAAAATGTGTGTGTGTGTGTGGGGGGTGATGTTTGCTTTAAAGCAAAGTCACAGTTGAAGCCATCGCTCCCCTCCCCCTCACAAAGAAATTCAAGCCATCGGTCACTCTCGCTTCATTCAAAAGAAGGGTACAGTGGTACCTTGTATGAAGGAATTAATTCATTCCAAATGAAATTATGTTAAGCAAATTTTCCTTTATACAAATTTCCCATAGGAATGCATTGAAAATGGAGTAATCCCTAATCACGACCATTTTTATGTTGTACGGATTTGCCCCATAGGCGATTCTGTTAAGCAAATTTTCCCTATCTCCGGAATTTTTTATGTTGTACAGATTTTATGTTATACAAACTGTTTGTTATACAAGGGGCCACCGTACAGGGATGCATCTGTTTTATGCCTTAACTTCTGTGCCAAGTCAACACAGCCGCATAATCCCACTTGCCCCTCGTCAGCGGTAGAACACACCATTTATGTGGAGGAGCTAATATTAATTTCAGACTTGGATAGTGTCAGCCTCGGTAAAGATCAGATTTGCAGTTACAGTCGTATCTGCAATCAAAGAATCTTTACTAGTCCAGTCCAACTGATCTTTCTTTGAGGGAAGGAAACCTCATTGTATTTAATAGGTTTAGTCCAAGGTCAGTGGAGGCCCCAACTCATCTTCATGGGGTCAAAGTTAAGGCACAGAAAGTCTGTAACAGAGTGTCTGTGTTTTAAGTGTTGCTCCATGGACTGAATTTATTTGCTTTTGGGGCTTGTAGTTTCAACTGTGTCATTTTGCATTAAGCTCTTAAAAAAAAACCAAATAGAAAAACATAGGCATAAATGCTGGGGAAACCAACCTCTTCTTTAAATCCATGTTAAAGGAACCCATCCTGCATGCTAGTATTGATTGTCCACCAAAAAGTCATCCGACCTGGAGCTGGAGTAGAAAATTCTTTTTAAAACAGCTCTTTAAAAACCATTGATTGTTACCCACCCCACTGGTAGATGAGTAGAACCGTACTTAATGTTTTAAAAACATCTGGCTGGGGATCCAGTCAGACTCATTGTGGGGAAAAGTCTTCCCAGTGCTTGGTCACCGTGTCTGAACCAACGCTGCCATAGATCACTGCTTGTCCTACTTTGGCAGGCCAAGAGATTTGATGGAGGTCTTTCAAAGGACTTAATAACCGGGCATGTTTGCACCGGGAAGGTGGTCCTTAGGATAACCTTCTCCCTGGGCTGAGATGCCTGCAGCTGTTTTCAGCCAAACTGTAACTGCTGGAGACACCTGGCAGAATTTAAAGGCAGATGCCCCCACCTGGGCTTGCTTTTCCCCAGGACATCAATTATTGCTCCTGTAGGACATGGTTCCTGGAGCTGTGAGTATAGTGATGGACAGCCTCATGGTGGCACCACGGGGGGGGGGCGACTTCTGTCCCTGTTTCTGGTCATTGCCAGAGGGTAGCATTTTCTGGGAGGCTTACAAGATTCCTACGTATTTATTAGGGAGCCTCACAAAATCCCAGTCATCCCTTGGGATAATGCTGTTGCTCCTTGATTAGGTAGCGTTTGAGAGGACTGAGGCTGCAACAGCTGTGAGCGGTGTCTCTACTGAACGTGTCTGTTTTCGAGGTGGCTTTTTTTTTTTTTTTTTTGCAATGTCCCTTGGCTGCTGAACTCTTCTCCTGTACCTTGGCTCCCTCCTCAGCCCTGGGCAGTTGTAGTAGCATGGGGCAGAGCGTTTTGCCTCAGACAGCATCCCATGCCCCCCCACCCCCGGCCGCACCAAAGCTGTTACGGTTGTCCCATAACTCGGCTTTCTACAGCTGCCTGGTGCCTTCCACATTATCCTTTTTATATTAAAAAGAGAGAGCTCATTTTGCCTCTGGTGTGTAATCATTTTGCCTCACATGTGACAGGTTTTTGTAGTAGCCTCCCCTCCTGGTGCCCCGCAGACCACTCCGAGAAAGTGGAAGTCGACTTCTAGCCAACTCTTTAACTGTTTTGGAAATCTTTTCGTTTGCATTTTGAGGGCGCCTGTGATGGGTCTCAGAGTCAGAACCCAGGCCCTGGTCTCCCTCTGCCTCAAAATCTTTAAAATGCCCTAAATGTTTTCTATTCCTTTGAAGGTGGAGCAGAAATCCTCTGCTCAGCTGCTCATGACTTGGGGACTGGAAGACGTCGACCATGTCTTCACAGAGGAGGATTATCACACCCTGACAAATTACAAAGCTTTCAGCCAATTTATGAGGTGAGATCTCTAATGTGTGTCTGGGTCCAGGAAAAAAGAGGGGAGGGGACAGTGGTTTTCAAAGAGCGTCCCCTTTTTTTAAAGGGGGGGGAGAGAAAAGATCCCCTTAAGTGTTTGGAGCTTTAGAGTTTTTCCTCCTGTGTATTTTTTCAGAAATTTCATAGAATGGTTTTCTAGAAAAACTTCTTTCAAGGCCACAAACATTGTTGTTAAAAAAGCAACCCCAAACCCTATGGGTTTTGTTTTTCCTAATCAGGTGTGCCACAGGCTATTCAGGAATATGTGTTTCTCTCCCGGCTTCTTGCCTCAGGGGAATTGTATTCAGTGGAGTCAGGAGAGGATACCCAGGATCTTCAAGCATTTTGGAGATCCGTTCTCTGGGGAGGAGCGCTCCTGCCGTAGGCTCCTGTTTGTCTCTGGAAAGGTTCGATAGCAGAATGCGTTGTTTGTCAAACTGAAATACCCGGTTGTGTAAATAAGGGCTCTTCAGGGCCTGGGTAGCAGATGGCAGAAAGGAAGGCTGCGATAGCCAAGACAGGAAACCTGCGTGTTCAGTCGGTGTGCCGCGTGGTTGCTAATGCCTCTTAGCCAGCTCCTGGCCTTGTTAAACACAAGGATTGGAACACACACCAACCCGCTCGGTGTCTCCCTCCGCAGACCTGCGGGCTCATCTGGCTGTGAGCCGATGACTCAACCCAGAGGAGGCTGAACTCATGTCAGAGACAAGGAAGCTGCCAGTGGCATTGGCAGGTCCCGCCGTAGCTCCCGGCTTTGGCTTGGCGGGCAGAGACGCTGCCGACTGCCAACCGCTCCCCGTGGCTAATGGCGGAGACCCCAGGCAGACCCTTGTGGGATCTCGAGGCCACCTGAGCCTAGCCTGGTCTTTTAATCAAGGCTGCGCCTTGTGCCAGGGTGCTCAGGGGAACGGGCCCGCCAGTGGGGCTGGAGGGGGAGTAAAGCTCTCAGGCTGGCTCTAATTAGCTCTAAATTGTTTGGCATGAGCCCATACCTGAGGCATTGTTCCTTCTTCTGATCCTGCCGCCGCCGCCACCGCCACCGCCACTACGCCTGGGACCAGCCAAGAGTTCCCTCAGGAACGCCGGCTGGGGAGGTCCTTTGGAGACCTTTTACACGCTCCTCTGGGCTCCTTGAAGGCTTAAACATTCCCTGCCGTGCCTCTGGGACCCACTGCATTGCTCAAATACGACGTGTAATTGGGTCTCTTAGAGATCCACAGAGCTGTGGGTATTGTTGTGCCCTACAGTGTGAAGTGCCTTTTTAATAAACCCTGTTTGTGTCCTCATAGCACCCTGACGAAGATGATCCGGAGTGAATATTCATGTTTAAGGCCAGGCATTGCCTCCCATGGCAAAACCCCTGAGCTTGACCAGAGTCCTGTAGCCATCCTGTATCTGGCGGCCTGTGGTCCACACAGCCTCACGTGGATAAAATTGGGGTCCCATTAGAAGTGGCACACAGATGACCCTACTCTGCTTCACACGCATGGCTCTTGTCCACGCCATCCTCTCCTACTCAGTCGTAGCAGCCCCTGGGGTAGGACCGGGAGGGGGTTTCCTCTCCCCCCACACACAAACATTTGATTTCCTGCTTTTGCAGTGGGGTCAAGAATGCAGCCTAGAACTCCCGGGGGTCCAGGCCAGAGAGAAGTGAACAAAATCACAAGCTTGTCGGGAGGGAGAAACGGATAATGAGGGGAAGAATCCAGACGAGAGGTGGCAGGATTAGGAGAACTTAAGTGAAAGGTGGAAGCTGCGCACAAATATTATTAAATGGTTCCTATGAAGAGCTGCCTGCCTAGATGCCCTAAGCACATCTGATCTCGCCTGATTTTGGAAGCTAAGTAGGGTCGGCCCTGCTTAGTCCTTGGATGGGAGACCACCAGGGAATACCAGGTGCTGTAGGCGCCTGGAGTTGGAACTGGTAACCACTCCAGTACTCCTGCCAAGAAAAAAAACTCCGTGGACATGGGGATCACGAAGAGTCAGCCACGAATATATTGACACCACACACACATGAAGAGCCGAAAGCCTCGGAGGGCTGTAGGAAAGGGTGAATCGGATGGTAAGTCTAAAAGGTTGTGTCCCCTGAGAAATGGAGAGTTTTCTGCAGGAGGAAAGTGGAAATAGGCTCTTTCTCCAGCCCCACTGGGGGATGAGTCTGAGATACTAAAACCAACCGTCTTTGCCTTGAGTTTTTGTCTGTCTCTTCCTACCCCCACCCACCCCACCCACCCCGTCTCTCCGGGACTTCATCTGCTTTTAATCTGCTGCCTCTTCTTCTTTTTTTCTCTGGCTACGCAATGGCTCCCACATGGTATTGGCATCCAAAATAGCAAGTTACCAGGCCGGGCTTTCTCTTTTTTATCTCCTCGCTTTTCTTGCCTCTACCTCTCCGTTTTCCCCTCCCTCCCTGCCCTCTTTCCTTGTTCCTGGGTCTTGGCACGCAAGGCGAGGCCAACCTGCTGTTGTTGCTTTGTATTGTTCAGGCTTGTCTTTGTCCCGGGGAGCCCCGCCTATTTCTGGAAAGGATTTTGCAAGGAAATAAATTCAGGCTCCCTCCCCATCCCCCACTCCCCACTCTTGAGTGCAGGCGGGGGCCTGCTCTCTCTCTCTCTCTCTCTCTCTCTCTCTCTCTCTCTCTCTCTCTCTCTCTCTCTCCCTCCCCTTTAAAGCAGGAGCTCATATTTCTTTAACAGCACCCTTTAATCATCTGCAGTGCATTATGGGTTGTGATGACCATCAATAATTAAGAAGTCCAATCTGGTCGTCAAGATGAGGTCATAACATGGTTCTCCACTGCTGCTTCCCGATTGGCTCTGTTCGATTCTCTCTCTAGATCACTGCTTCCCCAACCTTGGGTCTTCTAGCGTTCTCAGACTGCAACTCCCAGAAGCCCTTGCCAGTGCAGCAAAGGCTTTTGGGATTTGCAGTCCAAGCACGTCTGGGGACTTGAGGTCAGGCACCAGTGCTCTAGATCACAGCTTAAAATATTGAGACTGTGTTGTCGGGTCATGGGCACAAACCTCTCGTTCCTTCCCCTTTTACATGCCTGGTTGCTCTGACTAGAGTTTGCCATGATATCTAGACTAGGCATATGACATTTGGGAAAGCCTCTCCAACGCAGTTTGCAAATTCACTTCAAATCAGTGTTTCCCAGCCTCAGCTGTTTCCCAGGTGTTCTTGGACTGCATCTCCCAGAAACACACACACACACACACACACACACACACACACACACACACACACACACACACACACACACACACACACACACACACACACACACACACACACACACACACACACCGCTTTCCAGCACAGCTAGTGATGAAGGTTTCTGGGAATTGCAGCTCAAGAACATCTGGATGGCCCCTGAGTGGGGAACCACTATTTTAAAATCATGTTTTTGGGGTTAGCTACAAATGTAAATTGCCCTGCGTGGGTTTTATGGGGTGGAAGAGGAAAGGAGGGATGTTCTGGGCTTGAGTTGAAGGAGAAAGGATCATTTTAGCAGAGCCGCTGTTTTATTTCTCTTTTGTTTTGAAGCTTAGTGCTGCAAATCTGGGGGCTAGGATTCCAAACCTTTACAGTGAACCTCTAAGCAGGCCCTTGCATAATATAGCTCAGACAGGCAAGACCGATCCTTTTGTTGTTCGCTTAGAAGAGATAAGAGGACATCTTAGTAGCTCAAGGGATACTCCGGCCTCCAGTTTTTTGATAGGAATGACAAAGGATTAACAGCTGTATTCTCCTGGACTGACCCTTAATATAAGAACATAAGAAGAGACGTGCTGCATCAGGCCAAAGGCCCATCTAGTCCAGCTTCCTGTATCTCAACAGTGGCCCCACCAAATGCGTCTGTGAGTGCATGAGACTTGGTATCTGTCTCCTGATACAAGTGATCCTTGAAGTACCCTGCTTTTAAGCCTGGAGATGACACCCATCCATCATGGCTTGTAACCTGGGATGGACTTTTCCTCCAGAAATCTGTCCAATACTCTTTTGAAGGCATCCAGGCCACATGCCATCACCACATCCTGTGGCAGGGAGTTCCACAGACTAACAACACGTTGGATAAGGAAGTATTTTCTTTTGTCTGTCCTCACTCTCCCAACCCTCAGTTTGAGTGGATGTCCCCTAGTTCTGGTATTTTGTGAGAGGGACAAGAGCTTCCCTCTATCCACTCTACTCATATCCTGCATTATTTTGTATGTCTCAATCATATCCCCCTTCAGGTGCCTTTTTCCAGACTAAAGAGCCCCAAATGTTTTAGCCTTTCCTCATAAGGGAGGTTTCCCCAGCCCAGTAATCATTTAGTCGCTCTCTTTTGCACCTTTTCCAGTTCCACCAGGTCTATTTTGAGATACAGTGACCAGAATTGTACACAATACTCCAGGTGTGGCTTTACTATCGTTTTGTACAATGGCATTATAATGTTGGTTGTTTTATTTTCAATCGCCTTTTTGATGATCCCTAGCATGGAATTGGCCTTCTCCACCGCTTCTACACACTAGGTAGACACTTTCATTGAGCTGTCCACCAGCACACCAAGATCTCTTTCCTGATCCGTTACGGATAGCTCAGAACCCATGATGGATAGATAAAGTTTTTATTTTTTGCCCCAATATGCATTACTTTACATTTTCCTTCATTGAAACGCATTTGCCATTTTGCAGCCCATTCTCCCAGTTTGGAGAGATCCTTCTGCAGCTCTTCATAATCTTCTCTGCTTTTTATCACCCGGAAAAGTTTTGTGTCATCTGCAAACTTGGCCACCTGACTGCTTATCCCTGTCTCCAGGTCATTTATGAACAGAATGAAAAGCACCGGTCCTGGAACAGATCCCTGGGCCACACCGCTTTTCACCTCTCTCCATTGTGAAAATTGCCCATTGTCACCTACTCTTTGTTTCTTGGATCTCAACCAGTTCTCAATCCATAAGAGGACCTGCCCTCTTATCCCCTGACTGCAATTTTCTCAGCAGCCTTTTAGTGAGGGACTGTGTCAAAAGCCTTCTGAAAATCAAGATAGACAATGTCCACCGGTTCACCTGTTATGTTAACATTCTTTGTGTTAGTAGGGTATGAATGGGCCATTCATCATGTGGCATTACTCCCAGGTTGAAACCCAATGCTTTGCCCACTGGGTGACTTCATGTAGAACAGGCAGGGCATATGCCAGGCAGACATGAAGTTTGGAAGTGCCTCTGGCAGAGTGGCAGAGGAACATAGTTGGATTTCAGCAGTGGGAATGCCTGTGGGCAGATCGATTTACTCCTTTCCATGCCGGTGGTAAAAACGGGGTTACAGACAGGGTTTGGCATCTTGAGAAAGGCACCGTTTGGTTTTCACAGGTCTACAAAGCTTTGGGTTTTGCTTTGTTTTTGTTTTTTTGCCATTTTATGCTTAAAACGTATGAAGACATGAAGGTGAGGTCTGGGAGAGCCGAATGCAATTTTCTCATTGTCCAACCTGTCTGTTCAGACAGACCTGTTCATGAGGTGCGTTTTTCATTTGCAAAATACTTTGATTACAGTAGAATAGAACCATGGGGCCATAGAGTAAGGCAGGCATGCCCAAACTTCGGCCCTGCAGATGTTTTGGACCACAACTCCCACAGTCCTTTGCCATTGGAAATACAGGCTTGGAATTCTGGGAGTTGTGGTCCAAAACATCTGCAGGGCCGAAGTTTGGGTATGCCTGGAGTAAGGCGTTGAAAAAGCCCTTAAGACCATCACGTCCAACCCCCTGCTCCACACAGGAATCCAGATTAAAGCAGATCTGACGGGTGGTTGTCCGGATTTCTCGAGAACGTCTCTAGTGTGGGAGCGCTCACCGCCTAATGAGATCCTGGGTTCCGTTGTCCTACTGCTCTGACAGTTCAGAGCTTTTTCCTGATCTTCAGCCTCAATCTGGCTTCCTGTCGTCTGCATTCGTTATTACGCACCCCGTACTCTGGGGTGATTCAGAACAGATGCTGCTAGCCCTCCTCTGTAGGACTATCTTTACCATGATTTTGCCTCGGAACAACTCCTTTCTGTAGACGGTGAGGCTCCTGTCATGTGGGTGTGGGAAAGGCAAATTTCCAAGGTAAATGTGTCTCGGCAGAATTGGGGCTGGAGTAGAGCTGAAACTTGCTGTGTGTGAGCGATTAACCCCGGCAGAGTTGCATGTGCGGCCCATTCATAAAAATGCATGCGGGTGCCAGTTGCTCAGCGGTACAAAGGCCAGGAACGCCTGCCAGCCGGGGCGTCCCAGAGGTCCTCGTGAGCTCAGGTCCCAGCTGGGCTCCAACGCCGGCCTCCTGCTTCCTGGTGCTGTACGTTGACAGCAGATGAAGTGTCGAGGGCGGTTGGGGGCATCGAGGTCGAGAAGACACAGCCATCTGCAGTGAGGATTATCACGGATGATGGGGGGGTGATGGATATTTCGTGCTCCAGGGAGTGAACAGAGGAGGGGAGGGCTGAGCGCAGTCACCTCCAGCCCTCCGTGGCGGGACTGCGCTTTTTGTTCCAGCCAGAGCAGCCTTGGCCTCTGTCAGATGAAGCAGAGCGTTCCCGTTTGGCTGTTCTCCTCTTCCACTGAGACCAGGGAAAGCCAAGAAGGCTGTAATAAACCTTGGCCTGCGAAGCTACTGGTTACTTTGGCAGGCAGGGCTGCTGTATTTGTAATGCTCTGACTTTCTATAAGAAGTGCTCCTAATTCCACATTAGCTTCATCTCCTAGCCCTAACAAATTGCTTTCCTGTCTCATATGGTGGCACTGAACATTTTCAGAACTAAAAGGGGTCAGGTTCCCCCCCCCCCATTCTTATTTTTTTTAACCATTTTGTCTTGAATCTCCAATAAGCTTCCCCAGTCTTGATCTTGGAACCTTCACTTCGGCAATTAAAAAAAAACTACTGAAGGTGCTTGTTTTCCTTACACGAGAGCTTTAAGTGGGGCTTCTGCCTTCAATCCCTTGATTTGGAGTGGAACAAAAGAAGAGCTGTAGCAGGATGTGAGGGGGAAGCTGGGACTCCTAGTTATCCAGGAAAGGATTTCTGGTGGACGGTGGTAGAAGTACCAGGAACCCAGGGGGATATTTGAGGAGAATCAATAACCGTCAGGCAGGTTGAGCAAGGGAGAGCGCTCTGAGAATCAGGTTCTTGAGGTGCCTTATTCACAGAATGCCAAAAGGGTCATAGAATTATAGAATCATAGAGGGGTGACGTGGGAAGAGGCCTACAAGACTGTCCAGTCAGCCTCCTGCTTGATGCAGGAAGACAAACCAAAGGATACCTGCCAGGCGGCTGTCCAAAGTTCTCTTGAATGCCTCCAGCGTTGGAGGCACTCAACACCTTTTGCCATCATGGTTTCCATCGTCATAGTACTCTAACAGTTAAGAAGTTTTTTTCCCCTGATGCTCAGCCCAAATCTGGCTTCCTGTAACGTGAGCCTGTTGTTTTTGTGTCCGACACTCTGGGATAATGGAGGTCAGATCCTGCACCTCCACTGTAAGACCAGCTTTTCATATATTGGGGGTCGGTGTGGGTTTGGGTCATGCTAAGGGAGCTTGAGCTGCTTTTGTGTCGCTTCCTCCCACTTCCCAGGCCTCTCATTGCCAAAAAAAATCCCAAGATCCCGATGTCCAAAATGATGACCATCATGGGAGCCAAGTGGCGGGAGTTCAGCGCCAACAACCCCTTCAAAGGCTCCACGGCCGCTGTAGCCGCTGCCGCCGCCGCTGCCGCCGCCGCCGTTGCAGAGCAAGTGTCGGCTGCCGTGTCAGCTGTCACCACTTCGCCTGAGCCGCTGCTGCCGCCGCCGCTCCAACCGCCGTCTCAGCCTCTTCCGGTCCGCAAAGCCAAAACCAAAGAAGGCAAAGGTGGGTCCCAGGAGATCTGTAGAGACGGTGGCTCCTCCCTTCTCCCGCTTCTGAACCCTGGACTCTATTCTCTACACCAGGGCTGTTCAACTTTGAACAGGCCAAGGTCTACTTTTTCCGGCCCAAAGTGCCCGAGGGCTACTGCACTAAATTCTCTACTTACGAATTTTATCCGTTCCGAGCACATGCTCATAAGTAAAAACCTTTGTAAGTAGAGCAGCGGTTTCCCATAGGAATGCATTGAAAACCAATTAATCTGTTCTGGAGGGAAAATATTTCAATGCACCATGGCCCTTGAACTGCCCCTCTCGGCTGAGACAGGGGGCTGGCCGACCCAGAACTTGGCTGGGGCAGTGGTGGTCCTTGGGATGGGAGAGGGAAGGGTAGAGAACTTATCCCCTCACTTTTTTTATTGATGTCCGGCGGGCTACTTTTGAACCCTTCGCGGGCTACCAGTAGCCCGTGGTCTACCTGTTGGGCAGGCCTGCTCTACACGGATCGGAGAAGCAGCAGCTTTTAGACCCCTCCGACCATGTTCCTCAAAACCTCCACCTTTTTCCAAGGGGGTGGCAGCGGAGCGGACTGGGCTGCAGCAGCAGAGGAGAGCAGCCAGGAGGTGTGGGTTCTCGGACCCCCGGGTGGCGAGAGGATGATGCCAGGGGTCTCTTGCCAAGGCTTGCCATCTGCTTGCCGCTTTGCCGCTTCGCAGGAGCCCACCTATTTCTCTTTCGCAAACGAAACGGGGTAGGGGGGGGCAACGCGCCCGTCCGCCCGTTAAGACAGTGTCCTTGTTTCCACCCCCCTTACAAAAGGTCCAGGCCATAAGAAGAGGAGCAAGAGCCCTCGCATCCCGGAGATGAAGCGGAAGATGAAGGGGAAGAAGATGGCGCCCCTGAAGATCAAACTGGGCATGATTGGGGGGAAACGCAAGAAGAGCAGCTCAGTAAGCGCCCCCCCCTTTTTTGTTGTTGTTGTTCCTTGGTGGTGGTGGTGATGGTGGTGTGTGAATGTTTTACCTTGGGCTCGTTCTGTTAAGGAAAACCTGAGTGCCTGCCTGGGTGTTTTCTAAATAAGGAGGCAGGGCAGAAGGACTGGGGGCTCGTCATTGGAAAGTCGAGATTGCTAGGAGGCGCCAAAGCCACCCAGTTTATTTATTTATTTATTTATTTTCACACTTGTATGCCGCGACCTATTTCCCAAAGGGAACTCAGGGCGGTTTACAGAAAATTAAATACAATAACAATTAAAACCAGTAAGGCAATATTGGCAAGAGGCGGGGGGGGGGGAGAAAAAACCAAACAACAACAGAAGGTGCTCCCCTAGCAATTACCGAAGGCGTCCTTGAATAGCCAGGTCTTCAGCGCTTTTCTGAAGGACGCCAACGAGGGTGCCTGCCGTATCTCGCTCGGCAGAGTGTTCCAGACTGCAGGGCCAGCCACCGAGAAGGCCCGCTTACGAGTGGACACCTTACGGGGCCTTCTTCGGAGCAGCAACCCGGAGCGAGAAGGCCAAGGAGGATCGGGTGGGTCGGGCCAGATCTAGTCGTCGTTTCTGTGACCCGTGTGTGTTATGTCAATGAAGCTGTTATTTGTCCCTCTGCGGATCTGGCACGCTTCATCAGGCCTCTCCTACTAGTTGAGGGAAGAGGCAGGGGCCTGATTCCTGCGGGTTTGCCTCTGTTGGTCCGCCAGCATCGTTAAAGTGTTTCATCAAGTGTCCCCTGGGCTGCGTGCCTTCCCGTTTGCTTCTTAAGTCGACAGGATCCCAGCCTGCAGCCATGAGATTTCCCTTACGGGCTGTAGTGGTGAGGTAGACTAGACGACTCCCCTTCGTGCATGGTGTGAGTGCCGATACGGTTGTTTGTTCATTAGCATCATTTCTCTCTTCCTTACCCCTGCCTCTTTCCCTGTTACACAGAACGGTGTTTCTTTCTTAAGCAACATGACGTTCCATCCTCTGCCCCAGCAGCCTCTGGCTTGCCAAGGGCCCTTCCCCTCCCTTTTTCCGATTGCTGTTTGGGGGCAAATTGGGTCCTGAACCCCCATCCCGTTTCTACCCTGCTACCGCTTTCCTGTCCTGTCATCCCCTCTCGTCTATGCCTCTGCCTGGGCCTATCCTAATGGGGGGCTGCTTCGGCTATGGACAGCATTTGTTTCAGAGCGACGAGGTGGGGGAGCCGGAGGAAGAATCCGACCTCGACAACTCCAGCGTCCATAGCTCCTCGGTGCGCTCCGACAGCTCAGGAAGGGTCAAGAAACTCAAACGGGGTAGGCCCGGGCGGAAGAAGAAGAAAGGTGAGCCACAGGTTTTGAGCCACGGGGTCGTGGGTAGGGCCGATCCCTTCCTTTCCTTGTGCAGAGATGGTAGCCCTTCGGGCTAGGAAGAGACAGCCCCTTTTCAGGCAGCTTCCCCTGTCTAAACAAACAGCAAGGGGAAGCCATGGCTTTACACCTCCGTGCGGGGTCCTGAGGGCCAAATGCCCCTTGTGCCTTGGCCTGAGATGGGAATTTTGGCTTTCTGCCTCCCCTTCCCATATCTCACTTTTGTGGGTCATGGCCTGGGTCACCACAGGTTCGCAGAGAAGAGGGGATACTTCCCAGTGTTGTCTATGCATTATTTATTTATTTACCACCAGTCTTCCGGAAAGGAACTCGGGGCGGTTTACAATAAACGCAAAATAACAAATATTAAATATTAATATTCTATGGCAACCATAGCTATGCCCCAGTGATAAGAAGTGGAGCCTTGGTTTTATCCGCGCATTTCGCCGAGCCCTGTCTCCCAGCTTAAGCCATATTCAGAGGTAGAATGGCGCAGGCGCGCTCACTTAGGGTGGCCACACCCAGAGAGGCATGGAAATTGCTTACAGCAACCGCACCTTCTCTGTGGTGGGCCCTTTGCTGTGGAATCAGCTCCCTAGTGAGTTGCGCCTTGCAGTGTCCCTGCCAGCCTTTAAGAAAGCCTTGAAAACACATCTCTTCAAGGAGGCATTTGGCAACCTTTCTGTTTAATTTTCCTTTTTTCTCTCTCTTGGCTGCTGCCCATGCCATCCTGTGCGGAGGGTATTGTACCCTCCTACGTTTATCGGTGCTCCTGTTTTTAATACTTGTCCGTTGCTATTTGTTGTTCTTCTTCTTCTTTTTTTTTTTAGTGTACACCGCCCCGAGTTCCGTCTCGGAAGATGGTGGTGGTATATAAATATAACAAATAAATAAATAAATAAATAAATAAATAAGGTTGCCGCGTCTCTCCTCTCCCTCTTTGGGTGGTGGGTATCTGCCTCCTGGCCACGTCCCTTTTTCTTCGGGACCAGCATCGAACGCAGATGGCTTTGGGATTCTTCCGTTTCCCAGGCTCGGAAGGCAGGGAGGAGTCCTGGCCTGAGGCCGTCTCGGCCTCTGCCAGCAGAGTCAGCGGCTGCACTGGGCCCAGAGGGAACAAGTTGATGCCATGCTCTTTTTTCCCTCCCCCTCCCCACTTCCCGGCCTGGCAGTTGCTGGCGAAGAAGAGGCGGACGGCTACGAGACAGACCACCAAGACTACTGCGAGGTGTGTCAGCAGGGCGGGGAGATCATCCTCTGCGACTCATGTCCCAGAGCTTATCACCTGGTGTGCCTGGATCCGGAACTAGACAAGGCCCCCGAGGGCAAGTGGAGCTGCCCCCACTGTGTAAGCTGCTCGCCTTTCCTGCTTGCTCTCTGCACACGAGCACCCCCCCCTTCCCCGGCTGCCCGTCTCCGGGGAAGGAACTAGCCCGCTGTATCCCCTGCTCTGGTCAAGGGTCTGGCGGCCATTCCAGCTTCAGGGCCCACAATTCTGTGGAGTTTAAAAAAAAGGAATACAGTGGTACCTCAGATAACGAATTTAATTCATTCTCCACAGCAATTTGTTACCCGAAAAAAATTGTTATCCAAAACGTGGTTTTCCTATAGGAATTAATAGGAAACCGAATAATCCATTCCAGGGCCTAGGAAAAAGACAGACACCTGTTTTTTTTGCTCAAAAGTCTTTATAATGCGCAACTTAAAGGCACAGATGAGATGCAGCCCAGGATAACTCTTTTTTACTGATGCATGCCGGAAATTTCCCATAGGGAAAATTTGTTCTGCGAGGCAGCCTATACCTAGAAATTGCTATTCGTTATCCGAAAAATTTGTTATCAGGGGCATTCGTTATCTAAGGTATTAGTGTACATCAAAGAGGTCCTTATCAGAAGACTTAGGACTTTGCAGCTGAAATCTATCAGGCTGAAACAATGAATTTGTAGTTATTCTCACAGCCGCTGCCTGTTGCGCCCTTCTCTTTCTCCGTTGCTGTTAAAGCAGTGCTTGGGTTAGGATGGGTGGAAAAGTGGTTTTTTTTGTGGGGGGTGCTATGTGCATAGGGACAAGGAGACAGGGGCTGGGGTTTAGTTGAAGGGCTCTGATTTGTCCACTCAAAATGTTTCCAAGCTGCTGCCATATCTTAATATGTTCCTGTAAACAAGGACTAAAAACCCCTTCTTCATACAGAAGAAATTGAGCCTCCCTGCTCTCCTGATGCCAGGAATTTTATTCTGCTTTTATGCCTGGCTCTTTTAAAAGAACCGGAACTTTAATCCTTGAGAGCAACTCTAGGGTTTATTTTTTTTTTTAAGACAATGAACAGATTCAAAATGGCTGTTTTGCACAGGTTCCCTTTCCCTGTACTGAGAGGTTAGTGTGGATAGACAACAAAAGCCCAGGCCTCCGGAAAAAAAAAAAAAAAAACCAAACCATTGCTTCTGGACTTCTGCTCCTTGAGTGCTGCCGCCCCCATGACCCCGTATACCATAATCCAGCTCTCTGTTGTTGTTTTTGGTGGTGCCGTGCCCCTGGCCTGCAGGAAAAGGAAGGGGTGCAGTGGGAACCGAAGGAGGAGGAGGAAGATTACGAAGGGGAGATGGAGGAGGGAGAGAAGGAGGAAGAAGACGACCACATGGAGTACTGTCGTGTCTGCAAGGACGGAGGGGAGCTCCTGTGTTGCGACGCCTGCATCTCCTCCTACCACATCCACTGCCTCAACCCGCCGCTTCCCGAGATCCCAAACGGGGAGTGGCTGTGTCCCCGCTGCACGGTGAGGGTGCTGAAAGAACGGGGTGGTGGTGGTGATGCTGGTCCAGTGTGGGAGGGGGAAGCTGGGGCCGTTTCCCAGCCACCTCTTTTTGCGAGGAAAGGCACGGAGCCCGCTGAGGGACTGCAGCCGGGCGAAGGCGGAGGAATGGCCGAGCCAGCTCCCTGCATCCCGTCTCTTTCGCCTCTCCCCCCCCCCCAGTGCCCCATGCTCAAGGGCCGCGTGCAGAAGATCCTCCACTGGAGGTGGGGGGAGCCCCCCACCTCCGTGGCCGCCCCCCAGCCGTCGGATGGCAACGGCGAGCAGCACCCGCCCAAGACGATGCAAGGGCGTTCGGAACGCGAGTTCTTCGTCAAGTGGGTCGGCTTGTCGTACTGGCACTGCTCCTGGATCAAGGAACTGCAGGTACAGGCGTGAGCGAAGCGTGGCCGATCCGGGGCTTTCGTGTCTTTGAGGGCACCGTCGCTGGAGAGGTCTTGCCTCTTCGGACCAGCCTCAAGGGACGCCAAGACGTGGCTGTAGCACAGGGACTGATACGTGGGATTCGGCCACCCCCAAGGTGTAGGTGGAATTCAGAGCATTTGGGCATAATATCTGGCTGCAGGCAGCTCTGAGCTCTTTCCTCTCCTTTTGTCTTGCTTCCACATCCCCCCCACCTGAATAACTTATCCAAGTAATCTCACTGCAACAGCGACTCAGTCTTCTTTGCCGTCCCCCTTCTGTCCCAGGGCTGCCACCACAGCTCCCCCTGTCCTGTCCTGTCCTGTCCTGCTTGTGTTGAGGTGGGCAGCACCAAGAGCCAATGGAGTTCATGAGTGCAGCCAGGCACTGGGTGGGAGTGCTATGCCACAGGAGGTGTGCCGTGGGCAACGGGCACCCCAGGCTCCCTCTTAATAAGCCTGATTTGGGAGGTCGGGAAAGACACGTGGCTTTTCTGGAGAGCCTCTTTGGATGCCTGTATTGGTGAGAAGGCCTTTAGGAATCCTAGCCTGGATAAGTCGCTTTCCCCACGCTCTGGGAAGGGCTTCGTATAAGACAGTGGTGTCCAAACTTTGGCCCTCCAGATGTTTTGGACCACAACTCCCACCATCCTTTGCCGTTGGCAATGAAGGCTTGGAATTCTGGGCGTTGTGGTCCAAAACATCTGGAGGGCCAAAGTTTGGACACCCCTGGTATAAGATATGGAAGCACTGTGGCCAGCTGCCAGTTGCCTGCTGCTATAGGTAGCCATTTCATGTTGAAGGAGTGGGGTTTTTTTTTTGTCTGAGTTGTGACTCTCCTGTGGGTCTTCCCCACACCTGTGCAGGCCCTCTCCTATCCCCCACAGCTTTCACATGGCAATCCACCCGGGCCCTTTCTCACCCTGATTTTCCATCAGTCTTGGTTTTCTTACTCTGGGTTGATTTTTTTAAAATTTTTGTCTTGAATTGTATTAGGCTTGTTCTCTTAATTTTTGATCGGCGTCTTTCGTACCTCCCAGATAAAGAGGTTATGTTACCCCAGGACTGGTTTTCAAAAGAAGAAGAAAAGCACACCTTGAGGTGGTAACTGTTTTCTGACCGAGGGAGACTGCTTTTTAAGCGTCTGCTTTGCTTGGGAGAAGAGCCTTTTGCTCAGCCTTTCAACCCTTGTTAAGCTCAAACGCCCCAAGCCTGGAAAAGGCGTGCAGCCGGGGGATGTCGCCTTTTGCGGCAAATGTCATGTTTTTGCTTCTGAAGAGTAATCTCCTCTTCGTACTCTTCTTTAGCCTCTGTGCCGATCTACTGATGTCCGTCTGTGTCCAAAAACCTTTGTAATCCCTGGATGGATCTGCAGCTTTTCATCTCCTCTTCAGTTCTCAGGGCTTTGTTATTAACAAGCAGCCTCTCTGGGCTGAAAGGACCAACAGCAAAGGTTTCGGGGCATGGCTGTTTCCCTGTAGCCGTTGGAGCTGAAAAAGAAATCAAAGGAGGAGGATAGGCGATGTATTTTCCTGGCTGCTGTGTCCCCTGTGGCTGCAGAAGAGCCATGGGAAGTCCTCAGACGTCGTCGGGCTAGAGGGATGCTCTTCTCCCTCTCACAAAATACCAGAACTCGGGGACATCCACTCCAATTGAGGGCTGGGAGAGTAAGAACAGACAAAAGAAAAAAAATTACCCAGCGTGTTGTTAGTCTGTGGAACTCCCTGCCACAGGAGGTGGTGATGGCATCTGGCCAGGATGCCTTCAAAAGAGGATTGGGCAGATTCCTGGAGGAAAAGGCCATCCCAGGTGACAAACCATGATGGAGATGTGGAATCTCCAGGGTTAAAGAAACCAGGGTACTTTAAGGGCCAGATACAGGGGAGTGGTAGCAGGAGACAGAGATCTAGTCTCTTGCGCTCCCAGAGGCATCTGGTGGGGCTACTGTGAGATACAGGAAGCAAAGCAAAGCAAAGTGTTCTGCTTATATACCGCCCCATACCACTACAGGTAGTCTCTGGGCGGTTTACAATTTTAATTACAGTGTGCAGGCTACACATTGCCCCCCCCCCAGCAAGCTGGGGACTCATTTTACCGACCTCGGAAGGATGGAAGGCTGAGTGAACCTTGAGCTTGCTACCGGGGATTGAACCCAGGTCGTGAGCACAGTTTTACCTGCAGGACAGGAATTTAACCCCTGTGCCACGAGGCTCCTCTAAGGTGGACTAGATGAGCCTTTGGCTTCATCCAGCAGGTTCTTATGGGCTAGTGGGGTGAGCAGGAGGTTAGAAAAGCCTTGGTTTGTCTCACAGTTGCTCATGGGACAGACAGGTCAGACATTTTGGATGTCTGGCCCGCCTCTCACCACAGTACCGGATCGCATAAGAATCAGCAACAGGAGGAGCCAGTCTCCTGATCTTTCCTCATGGAAGCTCGTCGCTTGGAGAATCCCATCACACTTAGGCTCCCATCCGATGTATCGGATGAAAAGAAGGCTGCAACTTCATTGTCATTAGCAACTAAAGGAGCTGTCTTTCAAGAATTCTGTGATCATCGGTGCCCAGAATCAAGTAGTAGCCAATAATGACCATCCCTGCTATTTATTTATTTATTTATTTTGAGTATTTTACCCCGCCTTTCTCCTTGGAAAAGGACTCACTGAGGAAGCGGGGCTTTTCTAACTGCAGATATTATTTATTTGTTTACTTTGATTTGATTTATATACTGCTCCATCTGACCAGGGGTCACTCTGTCCAGTGGTAGAATCTCATCTGTTGAACATCCTGATTGGATCTGCCTAGGACAGCCATGTCCAAACTTCAGCCCTCCAGATGTTTTGGACTACAACTCCCACAGTCCTTTGTCATTGGCAATCTAAGCTTACAATTCTGGGAGCTGTGGTCCAAAACATCAGGAGGGCAGAAGTTTGGACAGGCCTGGCCTAGGACCTCACGTCCTTGTGCCTTTCTAAAAGGGCTTCAGAATGTTTGTCCTGTTCTGTTCTCGTGCCATGGATGCTGCGATTATTTATTTATTTAAAATATTTTACCCTGCCTTTCTCCTAAAGAAGGCCTTGTAGTTATTACTTTGGCCCAGAGAGCAAGAGAACTTTGCACTCCAGGGTGGTTTACCAATGAACAAAATGATACTAAGACTATATCACTCGATTGGTCCCCCCCCACCAGTATATGTTGAACATATGTTACACAATCTAGATACCTGATGAGCACTCTTTTGGTGACACACATTCAGCTTCATTTCAGAAAAAAAGAACACCCTTTTATGTGTTATTTTGGGCTCCTTGGGAGCTGTTTTGAGGGATGGAACTGGCCACCGCAGTGCCTGAGGCGTTCTTGTTCTTGACCGATGAGCCAAATTTTGCTCCTTATGCCAGGTTTGCATGGCTTTCTGCAGCTAATTGTGACTAACTGACAGGGTGCTGGGATACATCTCGGTTGTGAGGCTGCATGCCAGCAATTAGCTGCAATTAGCCATCGTCCCAGTGGGATCCTGCTGGTTATGGACAATCCTCCCATTCTCACGCCTGCTTCCCTTCTCTCCCTTGGCCACCGCCCCACCTCCTCCTCCTCCTCCCAGCTGGAGATCTTCCACCTGGTGATGTACCGGAATTATCAGCGGAAGAACGACATGGACGAGCCTCCGCCCCTGGACTATGGCTCTGGTGACGACGACGGCAAGAGTGAGAAGAGGAAGAACAAGGATCCCCTCTACGCGGAGATGGAGGAGAAGTATTACCGCTATGGCATCAAACCCGACTGGATGACCATCCATCGTGTTATAAACCACAGGTCAGCAAACTTCCGGGCTTTTCTGGGAGGCGCAGCGCTTCTCGCTCTCTGGGTGATGTACTGTTTAATGGTGCAGGATGCACATTGCCCCCACCCCCACCCCCAACAAGCTGGGTACTCAAATGACCAACCTTGGAGGGATGGAAGGCTCAGCCAGCCTCGAGTTGGCTATGGATTGGATTGAACCTTAGTCATAAGTGGAGTTTAGGCTGCAGTTCTGCAGTTGAACCACTGTGCCATGGGGATCTTAGCCATCGTGGCTTCTGTTTGCTTTCTCATTTGCTTGATTCCTGCAGTGTTCACTGGTATAGAACAGGCCTGCCCAACAGGTAGACGCGAAGGGTTCAAAAGTAGCCCGCCGGCCATCAATAAAAAAAGTGAGGGGATAAGTTCTCCACCCCTCCCTTCCCCATCCCAAGGACCACCACTGCCCCAGCCAAGTTCTGAGTCTGCCAGCCCCCCCTGTCTAAGCCGAGAGGGGTACATAAGAACATAAGAAGAGCCATGCTGGATCAGGCCAAAGGCCCATCTAGTCCAACTTCCTGTATCTCACAGTGGCCCCACCAGATGCTTTTGGGAGCGCATGAGACTAGATATCTGTCTCCTGATACCACTCCCCTGCACTCCCCCAAGGGGAGTTCAAGGGCCATGGTGCATTGAAATATTTTCCCTCCAGAACAGATTAATTGGTTTTCAGTGCATTCCTATGGGAAACCGCTGCTCTACTTACAAAGGTTTTTACTTATGAGCATGTGCTCGGAACGGATAAAATTCGTAAGTAGAGGTTTTAGTGCAGTAGCCCTCAGGCACTTTGGGCAGGAAAAAGTAGACCTTGGCCTGTTCAAAGTTGAGCAGCCCTGGTATAGAACATAATCAATCCATGTCCTTTGTACCTTTTCCTTCCTCCCTCGTTCACTCTCTTCCTGTCCCCATTTCAATCGTTTCCTGCACGCAGCATCGATAAGAAGGGCAACTACCACTACCTGGTGAAGTGGCGCGACCTTTCCTACGACCAGTCCACGTGGGAAGAGGACGAAATGCCCATCCCAGAGTACGAGTACCACAAACAGGCCTACTGGTCGCACAGGTGAGGAGCTGCCCTTGGGTCTCCGTTGCCCTCTCGGAGGGCGGAGGTGGGGCGGTGGCGAAGGACCAGGCAGAGCCAGAGGCGTTTGGTCTGGCTCCCATCGGGGGGATGCTGGCAGCCCGCGAGATTCCTGTGTGGGGTTTTGAGGGGGGCTTGGTTTCTCTTTCCTCTAGAGAGCTGATTATGGGCGAAGACCCTGCCCAGCCTAAGAAATACCGGAAGAAGAAAAAGGAGCTGACCTCAGAAGACCCACCAAACTCTCCCACCAACGACGTGAGCCCCAGGAACACAGCTAGCATCAGGGATGGCTTTTCAGGCTCAGCCACGGCTTGATCTTAAGGGTCTAAGTGTCCAAACTTTTTGCAAGGAGGGCCAGATTTGGTGAGGTGTAAATGTTTGGGGGGGGGCGATCATTCAGCCACACTTGGTTCCCAGGCCGGACTTTGGACAAGCCTCTAAGACATGCAAGGAGCCGGAAAGGATGCTGCAGCAACAGAGCCGGGAGCAGGTGGCTGGGGTGGTGGTGGACAGAGGCAGGGAGGGCAGGCAAAACATAAAACTGCAAGCTGACGTCTCCATCCAGTATGGGGAAGGGCCAGCTGGTGGGGATGCATGACAGGCTGAGCCGGCGGGGAGAAGAGGCCGCGGGCCACACAAAATTTGTAAACGGGCCGCATTTGGCCCCTGGGCCTGACTTTGGACATGCCTGTTTTAGGGTGACAGGGCAGGCCTGGGAATCGATGGAGGGGGGTGGGTCCGTACGTTAAACAGGGCGCCCCTGGGGGGCGATGAGCTGGATGGAGGGTGTGTGTGTGTGTGTGTGTGTGTGTGTGAGAGAGAGAGAGAGAGCCTTTTCTCTGCATCAAGGGCTGAGCCCCGACTCTCTTCCTTGCAGCCGACGGTGAAATACGAGAGCCAGCCGCGTTTCATCACCTCCACGGGGGGCACCCTGCACATGTACCAGCTGGAGGGCCTCAATTGGCTGCGCTTCTCCTGGGCCCAGAGCACGGACACCATCCTGGCGGACGAGATGGGCCTCGGGAAGACCATCCAGACCATCGTCTTCTTGTACTCGCTGTACCGAGAGGTGAGGCCGCAACGGGCTTTTCTCTTAGGCTTGGGCATCACCGGATCCCCTCGTCAGGCAGGCTGGGGCTTAGGAAGGTGTGTCGAGATGTGCTAAATCCCCCTGGTTCAGAACTTGACCCGCCTGTCCTGGCTGCCAACGTTAGTATGTCTTTGCCTGACCTTCCTCGACACTGCAGGATGTCCGGAGGCACAGCTGCAGCCGGGCTGGTTCTTGGGGCTTGTGGTCCTGCTTCCGTCTCCATTAAATGGGTGAGAAGAGAGATTGCTCCTTGCCCTTGGAATCATAAGAACATAAGAACATAAGAAGAGCCCTGCTGGATCAGACCAGAGGCCCATCTAGTCCAGCTTTCTGTATCTCACAGTGGCCCCACCCGATGCCTCTGGGAACTCACGAGACTACATCTCTGTCTCCTGATACCACTCCCCCTGCATCTGGCCCTTGAAGTACCCTGGTTTCTTTAAGCCTGGAGATTCCACATCTCCATCATGGTTTGTAACCTGGGATGGACTTTTCCTCCAGGAATCTGTCCAATCCCCTTTTGAAGGCATCCAGGGCAGATGCCATCACCACATCCTGTGGCAGGGAGTTCCACAGACTAACAATGCGCTGGGTGAAAAAATATTTTATTTTGTCTGTTCTTACTCTCCCAGCCCTCAATTGGAGTGGATGTCCCCTAGTTCTGGTATTTTGTGAGAGGGAGAAGAGTGTCCCTCTATCCACTTGATTCATGCCCTGCATTATTTTGTATGTCTCAATCATAACCCCCCCAAGCGCCTTTTTTCCAGACTAAAGAGCCCCAAATGTTTTAGCCTTTCCTCATAAGGGAGGTGCCCCAACCCTAAGAAGGAAGCATGTTTGAAGAAGGAGAAAACAAAGACGGGATCCTGTCTCTGTGAAATCTCTCCCCATCTGTTCATGGGATAAAGGAGTTAACAAATGGGCCCTTGTTCAGCGGTCTCTGAATGGGCCCGACGGCACCTTTGGAAAAGAGGCTGACAATCCTGGCACCTCCTTCCTGCCTCCCAGCTGGCCAGTCCCTTCTGTCAGTCTCTGCTCTTTTTTTTTCCCTACTGGGAGGCTGGGGCAGAGAATCAGACTGGAGCTGCTGCTGACCAGGGCCTAGATGAGGTGGTGAGATGTCCGCCCTCCAGATGTTTTGGACCACAACTCCCACAGTCCCCTGTCATTGGCAGTATAAGCTCAGGATCCTGGGAGTTGCAGAACAGAACATCTGGAGGGCTGAAGGTTCCCCATCCCTGGCCTAGAGATACCCTCCTTGCTTGAGATGGAGGAGGCCAACTTACCTCGAAGCCTTCTCTTTCACTTCTTTTAATTCCCAGAGAACTGCACAGCTGGAAGGGACCCTTTGGATCATCAGGTCTAGGCAGAGGGGAGGAATCGAACCCCCCCAACCCCTGGCTCTGTACCCACTGAGTTATCCAGCTTTTATGTTGGGGAGTCCTCCCCATTATCTGTTCTTTCTTTTTATCGGAACATTGTACAATTCAAAATTACAGGCGCCTCTTGGTAAAAAGAAAAACAGATGAAAAGGTGGATCGGACTCTTGCTGAGGAGAAGCAGGCTCCTTTGGTAGCGTTAATTTTGGCCGTCGGTTAGACCTTCTTTGCTCGGAGGAGCTTTGGCAAAGAGGGGGGAAACCATTGTGAGTCCACGCAGGCGTCCCCTGGGCAACAGCGTGCAGCTGGCCGGCCCTTCCTTTCCAGAAGTGTTGCGCTGTAATCTTGCTGATAAGCAGAGCACAGTTGTTTATTTTACCATTGCTGCTGCGGTTGCCGTAATCCTTCAGAACTAGACCTCCGTGCTCCCTCAGAACTCTCCTTGCTTGGCCCTTTGGGGGCCGCTGAGTGTTATAGTGCTGAATGTTGGCGGATCCTACCCATCTGCCCAAGCTAAGCTTCTGCCGAGGTCTTTGACCAACTTCTTCCCGCCCTCTCTGCCCCAGCCGCCTCTCGCCCTGACTTTCCTCATTCCAGCCTCTCGGCACTTCCTTGGGTGGAAGTCCTTCCAGAACTGCCTGAGCCTCTGACTTTTGGCAAAGGCAGAGGAGGGCCGCTTGACTTGAACAGGGCAGCCTGGAGCTGGAGCATCGTCTGCCCCAGATCAGCTGGTTCTGTAGCGGGAAGTGTCCAGACTTTGCCCTAGTCCCCCTGGTCATTCCTCCATCACAGAAGGAAGGAGAACTCTTACCATGCACAGTCCATAGAGTCCTGCCTGGCGCCTAAGGATGTTGCCCGAGGGAACCCAGCACACACATCCTCCTTCAAGCGTTGGTGCTTATGCATTGGGCCGGGCTTCACAGGCCCTTCTGTGCGATGTGCGCGCGAGTGCGTCGTCTGCAGGGAGTCCGGCCTTTTCCCACACGTTCCGTCGCGGGTGGCGCTTCCCCTCTGCCCAATTCCCCGCCTCGCCTGTCTCCTGTGGCCTGTCCTTGGGGCCGGCCATTGCAGAGTGCCTTTTGCGTCACGTGCGCCACCTGGCACGCGGAGGCGCTGAATGGATGGCTGCTCAGCCCCAGGCAAAGAGGTCCTTTTGTGAACAGCTGTTCTTGCTGCCGGAACAGCTGCCACGGCTGGCTGGGTGTCAGTGATCCCAGCAGAGCCACGCCAGGGAACCTCACTTGAGCCGGCTGCCAGCGATTTATGAATGGGTTTCTCTTGGCCGAGCCAAGCCCCTGGGAGCCGAGCGCCTCGGATCTGCTGAATGAGGCTGAGCCAGGGCTGAGGCCTGAGCTGCTGCTGATGGGGGACAGGTTGCCAGTTCCCATGATGGAACCTCCTCTTCTGGCCCCTGTTTTCTCCCCACCTAGGGCCACACCAAGGGGCCCTTCCTGGTCAGCGCCCCCCTCTCCACCATCATCAACTGGGAGCGCGAGTTCCAGATGTGGGCGCCCAATTTCTACGTGGTCACCTACACGGGAGACAAGGACAGCCGCTCCATCATCCGCGAGAACGAATTTTCCTTTGAGGACAACGCCATGAAGGGTGGAAAGAAGGCCTTCAAAATGAAGGCAAGTCCAGCGCGCGTGTGCCTGGGTCTGTGTGCAAGCGTACGCACGCGTGCGAGTCTTTTGCCTGCTGTTGTGAACAAGCTCTTGCTGTTATCTGGCCTCTGAAAGGAAAGGGAGCTTTGAAACCCTTCCACCCAAGATCTCCACCGTGCTGCTGGGGTCAGCTTCCCTTAAAAGGCCTCCGCTACACATTTCCCCCCAAGAAGAAGGGCCCGTGTTCATTGATGCCCTGTGGAGGAGCAGTAACGCCTCTACGCATCACATGGAGCTTTAAGTGGCTTCCCTCAGGCACTCCGTTCTTCAGGTGATCCCTTTCCCATCCATCTCCTCTTTTCTCCCCAGAGAGAAGCTCAGGTGAAGTTTCACGTCCTTCTGACCTCTTACGAGCTGGTCACCATCGACCAGGCGGCCTTGGCCTCCATCCGGTGGGCCTGCCTTGTCGTCGATGAAGCTCACCGGCTCAAAAACAACCAGTCCAAGGTGAGGAGGGGAGGGGGGGCATCGGTGTGAACGGTGGGGTTTTCTTCCTTGGGTTTTGGGAGTCCCGTGGTCTTAGTAAAGGCGTTGGGGTTGGGGGTTGGGGGGTGGGGAAGAGAGGTGGAAGCAAGTCCCCCCGTAATCCCCGTGCTGCCCTTGATTTTCAGTTTTTCAGGGTGTTAAACGGTTATAAGATTGACCACAAGCTGCTGCTCACTGGGACCCCTTTGCAGAACAACCTGGAGGAGCTCTTCCACCTGTTGAATTTCCTCACCCCTGAGAGGTTCAAGTACGTTCTCGCTTCCCTGCCTGCTGGCTTCTTTTTCTCTCCTTGTTGCAGAGCTTGCACCTGGTGCGGAAATGGGAGGTGCAGGGCCTCGCTCTCTGCCCTCCCCTCCAATGTCCTCTTGGGATTATCCTTTCCCCCCCCCCCTCCCGATATTTTCTAGGGGGGTGCTTCCCTTTTTTGGGAGTCCTCCCCCACTCTAAATTGCCCCCAAGTCCAGCCTTTTTTCATTCCAAGATGAGCTGACTTAGAAGTGCAGTAAGGGGTCTTTTTGAACTCTGGTGTGCAGATCTGCCTCAGGTCCTTAGTTGACTTCAGTACCAGCAACGTCCCCTCTTCAGCTGATCTTCCCAGCATCATAACTCTCGGGGCCTGACTGTTGATCCCAAAAGGTGGAGGGGACCACGTGGCCTCCCCTTTGCAGTGCGGCTTGAGCCCCCATGATATCCAGAGGGAGGGGGTGTTGGGACCTTGACGGTGGCGCTCAGCAACATCGAAGCATCTATATCTGGAAGGAGATCTCCCCCTGGTGGCCCCTCCTGCCTCCTGCCACAAGTCTGGCCGGTTGTCCTCCGTAGGAGAGCGTACAGGGCCCGCCGTGGACCTGTAGAAGGAGCACAGTTGCTCTTAAAAGGAAGACCCTCTCTTTGTATAAGACCAGACTCTTAAGAACTGCAGCACTGGAAGGGACCCTCTGGAGGATCAAGTCTAGCGCCTGTCGAGGAGGCCCACTGGGGGAATCGAAACCCCAACCTCTCTGGCTTGACAGCCAGATGCCTAAAGCCACTGAGCTGCCCAGCAATTTTCAGGGGGCTCTGATGCCATCCACCAGTTCAAGTGGACCCCACAGAAGTTTCAGAGGTTTTGTGGCGTGCTGGGACCAGGTTTTAAGCCTGGAGATGACACATCTCCATCATGGTTTGTCACCTGGGATGGACTTTTCCTCCAGGAAGCCTGAAGTCTTAGCAAGCCAAGTGAAAAGGGATACCCACCTCTTTTCTCTGGAAGGGTTAGCTAGTCAGGTTTGGGGATTTGGGGCTTTGTTTTTTTTTGGGGGATGTTTCCATAGTCTCTCTCTCTCTCTCTCTGATTTGGTGCTTCTCAGAAGTTACTGTAAACGGTGATGCTGTTGCTGCAGTCCCCATGGCTTTTGACCTGGGTGTTAGCCTATTTCTGTTTATGTGGCCTCTCTCTGGAGGTCCTAAGAATGACCTGACTGTTTCCCCTCCGACAGCAACCTGGAGGGCTTCCTCGAGGAGTTTGCGGACATCTCCAAAGAGGATCAAATAAAGAAACTCCACGACCTTCTGGGCCCTCACATGTTGCGCCGTCTCAAGGCCGATGTCTTCAAGAACATGCCGGCCAAGACGGAGCTCATTGTCCGGGTGGAACTCAGCCCCATGCAGAAGTACGGGAGGGACCGGGGTTGTGGGGGGCAGGTGGAGATGGAGAAGGGATCGAGCCTTCCCGGGAGGGATACGGGAGGTGGACTTTCATTGCTCGAGGGTTGGCAGCCACTTTCATTTCCCCTATCTCCACTTAGAGATCTTTGGTATTTGCTACAGATGTCTCCCATCCAAATACTAGCCAGGCCTGACCTTGCTTAGCTTCTGAAATCATCAGCTGCATTCAGGGCCCTAGTGTGGAGTGGAGTGGCTTTGGATCTGGAAAAAGGTGCCTGCGATCCAAATTTTAGCAAGGGAAGGAAAGTCAACGTTCCTCCCGTCTCTGGAGAAATAGCTGCATCTCTGGTAGTGGATAAGGGTATGCCAGAATCCAGGGCTTTGATCCCTACCCCACCTCCCCAGAATAATGGTAAGGGAACTTCCAGAAACAGCTCTTTAGTTTAACTTGCCAATTGCTGGAAGGAATGGAGAAGCCTCAGCATTTCTCCTCCCTTGGGGTGAAGCTCTTAGCTACTACTTTGTATATGCGTGGACACATAAGTGCATAGAGTCATGGAGTCAGAAGGGGCTTAGAATCATAGAATCATAGAGTTGGAAGAGACCTCAAGGGCCATCTAGTCCAACCCCCTGCCATGCAGGCTTCTAAGGTCATCATGCCCATCCCTCTGCTTGGCGCAGAGAATCCAAATCAAAGAAGATCGGGCAGAGGGTTGGCCAGTTTTCTCTCGAATGCTTCCTGTTTGAAGTGCTCCCCACCTCCTGAGATAATACTTCTCGATTGTATTGCTCCAGCAGTTAGACAGTTTGTTTCCCCTGTTATTCAGCCCAAATCTGGCTTCCTGTACCTGGAATCAATTGTTACAATCATCTGGGATGATCGAGAACAGATCCCGCCTCTCCTGAGTGTGGTTACCATTTAAGTTTTTGAAATGAACCCTCGTATCCCCTCTCAGTCTTCTTTTCTCAGGGCAAACATTAAAAGGCTCAAGGCTCCTAACACTCACCATTGTCCCCCTCGCTTCCCTCCTCCCTCACCCCCTCCAGGAAGTACTACAAATACATCCTGACCCGCAACTTTGAAGCTTTGAACTCGCGTGGGGGTGGGAACCAGGTGTCCTTGCTCAACATCATGATGGACTTGAAGAAATGCTGTAACCACCCCTACCTCTTCCCGGTGGCTGCCATGGTACGTCCCGCTTTGGCTGGCTGGCAGGACCCAGCAGGGCACCTCCATTCACTCGAGAGGGGTGCCCGTATGGGCCAGGGAGCAGAGAAGCCCACCCCCACCCTACCCCACCCCACTGGGTCACCAGTTCACTGTGGCCAGTGGAGCAAGGATCTGACTGGGGCGGTGGGGAAGAAACACCCTGGCTATGCATGGATAATTTGAAGTACATTTGAAGTACAGGATGGGGCTAGGGCAAGCCAATCCATCCCTCCCCTCCCCACCTGGCAGCCAAGCTCTGAGTGAAAAAATAAAAGACCTGACCAGGAAAGATCAGCCCAGGCCAGCAAGAGCTGCACCCACGGGGGCGAAGGGCAACCAACCCTTTCTGTTTCCTTTGGACAGGAATCTCCCAAGCTACCCAGCGGGGCCTACGAAGGGGGTGCCCTCATCAAGGCCTCTGGGAAACTGATGCTGCTGCAGAAGATGCTGAGGAAGCTGAAGGATCAAGGCCACCGCGTCCTCATCTTCTCCCAGGTGGGGGGGGGGAGTCGCGGTTGGCTTTAATCCCGGTGACCTGGGGCGAGGGGAGACAGAACAGGGGGGCGAGCATCTACCCTCCGAACCCGGCATCAAGCGGGGCAGATCAAAGGCAGGGAGGGCTTCCTGTCCTAGACATTATGTGGTTTTCGGGGCCAGATAGAAAGGAAAGGAGGAGCCGAGGGTGGTTAAAAGGAGCAGGAACTGTTTCCACGTGGCGTGTCAATTTTTTATTCATGCAATCATCTCACTTTTCTTTTGAATTAAAGCAGGCATGTCCAGACTTCACCCTCCAGATGTTTTGGACCACAACTCCCACAGTCCTTTGCCATTGGCAATCTAAGTTTAGAATTCTGGGAGTTGCGGTCCAAAACACCAGGAGGGCCGAAGTTTGGACATGCCTGAAAAGAAAACCCACAAGACAATTAATATACTAAGTACAGTGGTTTAAAGCAATAAACCTTTTAATATCCAGAGAGTGGGGAAAATGTAAAAACATTTTATCCTTAATTTGTTAACATTTTTAACTTCGGTTTTAAAGTTCATTTTGTTTATTAATCATCAGTAACACTATTATTACTTCAACGGATTGAAGTCACAGATTCATGTTCTTGTTGTTTTTAATCTTTAACAAATCAAGTCCCCCCCCATTAGTTCAGTATTAATCTCTGTGGTCTTTTGAACTTCTATAAAGACGCTTGAAAGAGCCTTGTCCATATATATATCTTTTGTGTCTGGATAATGCTGTTGGGGGAGATTGCTTCCAAACCCACTTAATACTGTAAATACATCCTTTGGGTGGTTTATGTTTTAAACTCTATTCCCCTCCCCCCTGTTTTTTTTTCTGGGCAAAGCCATGGTAAGTTACACTGGAAAGTAACAGGTTGTTGTTGTTCTATATCTTTGTACATAGTCAGTGTTCAGCCAAAATGACATTTCTGTTTTAAATGAAATATATCAAACAATACAATGCTTCATCCTCCCTAGTACCGGATTCTTGTTTAAGTTTTTGAAATAATAAAATATATTTAGAGCTGATAGGAAAAGATATTCAAATACAGTATTGTTGATATTTATAAGCAAATCTGTAAAAGCAAAAAGCAAAGTGTTCTGCTTATATACTGCCCCATAACACTTCAGGTAGTCTTGGGGCGGTTTACTGTTATTAATTATGGTAATGCAGGCTACATGTTGCCCCCCCCCCCAAGCAAGCTGGGTACTCATTTCACCGACCTCCGGAAGGATGAAAGGCTGAGTAAACCATGAGCCTGCTACCTGGAATTGAACCCCAGGTCATCAGCACAGTTTTATCTGCATTTACCTGCCATAGAGGCTCTAACAAATAAATATTATAATAACATGTTGCACGTATTTAAGATTTCTTTCAATTTTCTGGCCCTGGATCCCTCTTGACAAACATGTGATGTTTGCCGCCTCCCCCTCCCCTCCCCTCCCGCTTGACTTCAGAGCTTCAAGGAATGTTTTTATCTGCCTAGTGACTCTCATTTCACGAGTACCTTTTTCCAGATGACCAAAATGCTGGATCTTCTTGAGGATTTCCTTGACTACGAAGGGTACAAGTACGAGCGGATTGACGGGGGGATCACGGGAGCCCTGCGGCAAGAAGCAATCGATCGGTTTAATGGTAAGGGTCCAGTCGTGGTGGTGGTGGTGGTGGTGGTGGTGGTGATGTTGGGGAGGTTGATGGGAGAAGACAAGAGGTGTCCGTTCTGCCCTTCTCAGGGGTGTCCCCCCCCCTCTGCCCTGGGGCAGGGCTGGATTGCTAGAACCGCCCTAGGTGACATTTTGCAAGGCCAGCCCCGTGGTCTTGAGGGAGCCCCCGCCGTCTCGTACTTCCTCAGATTGAATCCCTGGCCTGACGTGGGCAGAATATAATCTGACCTGCCTTTGGGCGGACTCCTTCCTCACCCTGGAAGGGTTCCCTGTGTCCTTGGGCAGTCCACTGGGTCCTGGCATTCTGCAGGTCCCAAACCGCCCTTTTCCAGCTGACCTTGGCCACGGTCATCCACCCTCCTCACGGGGGACCTACAGAGAGAGGCGACCTCTCCGGCTGTCCTTGCCCACCCTGTGACCGACCTCTGCTCGCCTCCAGCTAGCTGCTGCTTTGACGGGTGTGTTCCTGAAAGGCACCTTGTGGCCTAAACTCGGCTGAGCGCACGTGGGGGGCTGCAGGCCGTCCGCATTCCTTCTTTTCTCCCCCGTGGCACTGCCTGGGGGGGGGGGCTCCTTAACAGAGAAAGAAAATACAAAAGAAGCTACCTTTACATGGACAACTTTGAACGGCAACTGCTGGCCGAAGCTTCAGGCAGGAGCCTTGGCTACTACGTTGTGAGCTTCTGGGAGCTTCTTCCCTGCTGAACTGGGTGGCACCCCCCCGCCCCCGGACAAGAGCCCATGGGACCCCTTGGCTGGGAATGGCTTTCCTTTGCCTTGATGTGGCTTCTGGCAGGCTGCTTTCGCTTCCCTGTGTGTGGCATAGGGACGCGATTGTGGCCTCAACCTGAAAGTCTCCATGTTGTGAACGGACAACCCATCTCCCTCGCTTGAGAGCTCTTTATTCCTGCATCTTTGTACCAGCTGAGTGGGGGGGGGGGCAACCGGAGCCATGACATTGGAGTGGGCATGGATTGTGTGTATGGGGGGCGGGGGAGGACAGGCTCCCAACAAGGCTTGGCTGAGTTCCAGCAGGTGTCGCTTGAGATCCTCTCTAGGCCCAGGACCCATGTTTTACACAGATGGCCAGAGTCATGTGTCATTTCCTGGCTGATGTTTGGATATCAATCGGAGGACAAACTCATCTGTACTCTTACCTATCGATTCTGAAAGTATTTTATCCAACTCTTCACAGACGATAGTTGTTTGTCTTGCTGGTGCGAACCAGTACCCAAGTTTGAGGTTTTGTAGATGAAGCTGTCCAGACAGTAGCTTTTCAGTCGAGAATTCTTGAGCCTAGGGTCCACGACAGGGAACTCTCCAGCATCCTAGAATCATAGAGTTGGAAGAGATCTCGAGGGCCATCCAGTCCAACCCACTGCCATGCAGGAACCCCCATCACAATATTTCTAACAGATGGCCACCCAGCCTTTGCTTAAAAACCTCCAAAAAAGGAGACTCCACCACCCTCCTTTGTTGGCAGCATAGTCCACTGCCAAACAGCTCTAACCGTCGTGAAGTTCTTCCGAATGTTCAAATGGAATCTCGTTTCCTGTAGTTTGAAACCATTGCCCCGCATCCTAGTCTCTGAAGCCATGGAAAACAACCCTGTCCCCTCTTCAATATTGACATCCTTTCAAATATTTAAACATAACTATCATATTCCCCCTCAGCCTTTTTTTTTTGTAAGGCTAAACATTCTCAGCTCCCTAAGCCGCTCCTCAAAAGACATTTCTTCCAGACCCTCAGTCATCTTGGTCACCCTCCTTTGGACCCACTCACAGTTGTCAACATCTTTTTTAAATTGAGGCACACAGAACTGGACACAGGACTCCAGGACAGGGTCTGACCAGAGCATAATAGAGTGGTACTGTCACTTCCCTTGATCTAGACACTATGTTTCTGTTGATGCAACCAAGAATCGCATTGGCTTTCCTGGCCGCCGCATCACACTGCTGACTCATGTTCAAGTTTGTGGTCCACCCAAGACTCCCAGATCCTAGTTCACTTGCCTTCCTCTCTTCTCCACTCACCTTAAAAGGGCCTAACTTCCTTTTCAGCGCCAGGAGCTCAGCAGTTCTGCTTCTTGCTCTCCACGCGAGCGGGCGGCTTGGGCATCAACTTGGCCACGGCGGACACCGTGATCATCTTTGATTCCGACTGGAACCCTCACAACGACATCCAGGTAGGGAGGCCTCCTGCCTTCTGAGACGTATCCCCTGGCCGATTCCCTCCATGGGTCACCCGCTGGGCAACAGAACACAAGACGGCCCAGGCGGGACCGGGCTGAGAACCTCCTTTCACATGGTGGCTAGCCAAGTTGCGGGAGCTGGAGGGCCCCTGGGCAGAGACTCAGAAACAGCGACTGCCCAGAGGCCTCTCCTGCCTTTGGTCCTGGAGGTTGCATGTGGCCGTTGGCAGCCTTATCCTCCACAAATTGATTGTGTCCCCCTTTTTAGCCAATTGAGTCGGTGGTCTTCACCACATCATGCCTCTGCCATTGCCCAAATAATTCTGCTGTATGGAGAAGACCTACACATTTTTCTTCTATCACAAACACCCATGATTCAGCTTCAGCAGATGACCTCTATAGATCTCTAAATTATGAAACTCTCTCTCTCTCTCTCTCTCTCTGCATGCCAGATTGCGAAATGGGTTGATAGCGAATCTGCGGGTGGGTCTCTCCTGAGCCTCTTTATTCCTGCCCGATCCCTGGCTTTATAAGGAAACTGGTGCAACAGTTAACCTTGGTGTGCAGCCATAATAAATTGCCCTCTGCCAAAGTGCGCCTGGCAGCTTCCACCTCCTGCTTGGCAAAAAGAGAGCAAAGTCCTGGATGGGCCGAAGGCCTCTCTTTCCCGTTCTCTCTTTTCAGGCAGGATTTATAGTCCCTGGCTGTCTAAGGAGGATAGGACATGGGATCCCTCTCTTATTCCTAATGGCAGAATACTGGGGTGAGCGAGGAAAGAGTGACACTTTTCATGGCTGAGCTTACAAAAGGGGTCAAGCCTTTCCTCTGAAGTCCCTAGAAATCCAGCGGGATTCTGAGGCTGCTTTTCCACAACCCCTAAAATCCGCTGCAAAATGCTCACAGATGCGGAGCATAAAATTGTTTTCCCACCAGCAGCGGACTTTAAAAAAAAATAAAGTATGAACACGCCGGCTTAAAGCACGCCCCAGCACATTTTACAAGTACCTGGTCTGGAGGAGGTAAAATCCTTGTTGCTGATCCTTGTTGCTGTTCTAAAGCATTGCATGCCTGGCCCTCCTCTGCTTTTTGTTTGTTTTTGTTGGGTTCCCCCCTTTAACAGACAGGAATCCTAACGGGCTGGAACAATTAGCTGCTGCCGACGGCAGGCGGAGGTGAGCCTGCTTTTTTCTCTCTCTCTCCCCTCACCGCAGACAGAAGCAATAGAAATCAGAGCGCGGGAGGTGGGAACACAGGAAGCAGAACAAAAACCACGTTGGGGGATCTGCATTTAAGTTGCCAACGGATTTTAGGGGTCGTGTAAAAGCAGCCTAAGTGACTTAATCTTCCTCTCTAGAGCCATAATGGTAGCTGGGAACCACATCAGAGTTCCCTTCTCCATTCTCTCTCTCACTCTCTTTTTGCATTCTTCATGTCACCCTTCTCTGAGCTTCATGGGTTATTTTCCCACCCTCCCACCCCCCGTCGCCCTGCCTCAGGCCTTCAGCAGAGCCCATCGCATCGGCCAGGCGAACAAGGTGATGATCTACCGCTTTGTGACGAGAGCCTCCGTGGAGGAGCGGATCACGCAGGTGGCCAAGCGCAAGATGATGCTGACTCACTTGGTCGTCCGCCCGGGGCTGGGCTCCAAGTCAGGAAGCATGTCCAAGCAGGAGTTGGACGACATCCTCAAGTTTGGCACCGAGGAGCTCTTCAAGGATGAAAACGAGGGTGAGGCGCTGGTGGGCCGGAGACACGGGGGGGGGAGCCTCTTCAGGAGGCAGGCGGTGGCTAGCGAGGCGGCAGCCTTCCAGGGTGGCCCCAGGCCTCGTGCACCGCAGTGGTCTAGCCCCTTTGTCCTTCCAAATGCAAATGTCTTTGGCACGTTCAGAATCCCTAAAAGGAGAGTTGTGGCTCTTGCCTCAGCTAGGAGTCCACCGGAGTCCTGTGTTTGGGTGCGGGAGCTTTGGATTTGGCCTGGGCACCTTGCACAACCGTCTTCATACAGTCACTGTGGGATAAAAGGGCCTTGGCTTAAAAACCTGCATTCCCTTCTTCTGGGCCCTGCCTCACTGGGCAGAGCTTTTTCCGCCACCTCCTTGCCCTCTCGGTACGTCAAATAGTGCCGGCTGCTTTATGAAGTCAACGCTGCTTTGCCTGCAGGGCGGATCGACCAGCCAGCGGGCAAGTGGGCAGTGCGCCCACGGTCATGGGGCAGAACCTGATGTGGGGAATAATGCCGGAACTTGGGGCAGAAAAAGGGGTGGTTTATTTTATTTTATTTTTACAACTTACAGTCTATGCTGTCCACTACCCAAAGGTCTCTGGGCGGCTTACAATCAAAAGAATTAAAACAGTTCAAACATAAAATATCAATAAATAATTAAAACAATAATAAAAACCTTACACTAAAACCATGACACTAAAATTGCCATCAGAGGACCCACAATCTATATTGTGTCAATTAAAAAAATTCTGGAACAGGAAGGTTTTACCTGGTGCCAAAACGTCATCAGTGTTGGCACCAGGTGGATCTCAGTCGGGAGGGCATTCCATAGCATGGGGGCAGCTGCCGAGAAGGCCCTCTGTCTGCAAGCCATCCCTCTCACCTCTTTGAGGGATGGCTCTTTCAAGAGGGCCCCCCTGGCTCGATCTTAATTCCTGGGTAGGTTCGTATGGAAGGAGGCAGTCCTTCAGGTATCTAGGTCTTAAGCCAGGGGTCCTCAAAGTTTTCAAACAGCGGACCGATCCACCACCTCCCAGACACCACTGAGGCCGGACCACAGTCCAAAAAAAGGCCAACGTGGAAGAAAGGGGGGAGGGGCAGGTGGGGGACCTTGCCGTGGCCCTCCCACGTTCAACTGCCCCACTAGCCAGCGTGCTGATCATCTGGGCGGTGGGTGGAGGGAGTGGGAGAAATGACATAGCCCACTGCTTTGAACTGCCTCAGCAATCGAAGCAGCTGCGGAGGCTGGCTTGCTCGCAAAGCAGGGGGTAGGTGGTGGTGGGGGGTTGCAATTGGTCCCGGGGGCCGGATTCAGGACCCTGGGGGCCCGCATCCGCCCCCGGGCCTTAGGTTGAGGACCCCTGTCTTAAGCCATTTAGGGCTTTATACGTCAAAACAAGCACTTTGCATTGGGCAACAACCAGTAACCAGTGCAGGTGATGCAGAACCGAGTGGTTGTGGGCAGTCGGTTGCTGGTGTAACCCACTTTGTTGTGCCGGAGGATGCTGGCTTTCGGCTGCCTCCTGGACCTCCCCACCCCCCACCCCCCACCACCAATTGGGTCGATGCCCCGCCTTCCCTTCTAACTCTTGCCTCTCCCTCTCCTCGCAGGGGAGAACAAGGAGGAAGACAGCAGCGTCATCCACTACGACAACGAGGCCATTGCCCGTCTGCTGGACCGCAACCAGGACGCCACGGACGATGCGGACGTTCAGAACATGAACGAGTACCTCAGCTCCTTCAAAGTGGCCCAGTATGTGGTTCGGGAGGAGGACAAGGTCAGTTGGGCAGCGGGGGTGACCCTAGGAGTGGGGACGGAGCAGGGGGGAAAAAGCCAGGCTCCAGGGTCGAGGGCTGGGAAGACTGTTGCTCTGCAGAAGGTGGACGCCAGGGGGACGAGGCGCCATCCGGCCTCAAGGTCTCTGACCGCCTCTTCCTTTCGCCCCCCCCCTCCCTCCCCCAGATTGAGGAGATTGAGCGGGAGATCATCAAGCAGGAGGAGAACGTGGACCCCGACTACTGGGAGAAGCTGCTGCGCCACCACTACGAGCAGCAGCAGGAGGACCTGGCCCGCAACCTGGGGAAAGGGAAGCGGGTGCGCAAGCAGGTCAACTACAACGACGCGGCCCAGGAGGACCAAGGTCAGCCCCCCCCAACCCGCCCCCGAGGGACCCCCTTGGGAAGACGGGGTGCTGACTTCGCCCCAGACACACACACACAGCCTCCCAGATCCTCTTAAACCCACCGATAAAGGCAGGCCAGCATGAAAAGGGTATGTCTTCTAAGACCAGCTTCCCCGTTTCTCTCCCGGCTGTCGAGGGCGGCGTCATCTCAACTAGATGGCTAATCCTTGCCCCTCTCAGAACCCTGTGGCCACTGGGCATCTCTCTGGCCAGGCAGGCATCATCTCAACTAGATGGCTAATCCTTGCCCCTCTCAGAACCCTGTGGCCACTGGGCATCTCTCTGGCCAGGCAGGCATCATCTCAACTAGATGGTTAATCCTTGCCCCTCTCAGAACCCTGTGGCCACTGGGCATCTCTCTGGCCAGGGAGTGGGCAGCCCAGGTGCTCCCAAAGGGCGACGCTCGCCTTCGGCAGCCTCTCCAAAGGCCGCAGAAGCCTGTCGGTCCCAAGTGCTGCTCCGCGGGGACTCCAGGGGGAGGCAGGAAGCGTTCGACAAGAGGTGGTCGAGTAAGGATTGCAAATGGAAACAATCCTGTTTCAGACAATCAGTCTGAGTACTCGGTGGGGTCTGAAGAGGAGGATGAAGATTTTGACGAGAGGCCCGAAGGTGAGAGATTTGTCCTCCCCGCCCCCTGCTCCTTCTTCCCTAATGTGTGTGTGTGGGGTGCTAACGAGGCCCCAAAGACTCTGGGTCGATCTAACCATTCACCTCGGGAACAGGTCCCTCTTGAGTTCGCCTTGGTCACCCTTCTGAGTGACCCAGCAGGCTAGCTTGACCCAGCAGGGGACAAACAGGCCTGATGAGACGCTGTCACTTAACTGGGGGGGGGGGTTCCCACCTGGAAGGAGAGGTCATGCTTGCGTTGTTTTTCCACGGCCCTGAGTGGCGGGTGTTAATCTGTGTGTTCTGGCATCTTGGCTTACCCGCTGCTGCAGCCCACTTAACCCGCCCCATCATTCCTGGGGGGCCTGCCTGGAGGGTGTGAGGGGAAGGGGGGGTGCCTGTCAGAACAGCTTGCTGCCCTGACCTGCCTGGGAATCCGGCCAGCTCTCCCCGCCAGCCTCCCAGGTGACCGGGCTGCCTTCCTGAGCTGACAAAGCGTTGTGGCCTTGGGCTTGCCAGCGTGGGCGAGGAGGGGGGACGTTGGTGTGGCCTTGCTTGATGTTCTGCCAAGGCAGGTGAAAGCCTCCTGGGCCCCTGGCCAAGCGTTGGTCATGCTGTCAGGGTTAGGATTCTAAGCTCTCTTACCCCCCCCCCCACTTTGGTTCCGCCTTCCAAGGTCGCCGGCAGTCCAGACGGCAGCTGCGGAACGAGAAGGACAAGCCCCTTCCTCCACTCCTGGCCCGCGTCGGTGGCAACATTGAGGTGAGAGCGCTCTCGTGGCGGCGTGGCTTGCAGGGGATGGTCTGGAGGCAGGAACCGGGAGCGTTCCCCTCTAAGTACTTTGGCATGGGTCACGCGAGGAGGCCAGTTCTGTGGGGCAGACGGGCAGACCACCCTATCTGTGTAGGCCAGGCATGTCCAAACTTTGGCCCTCCAGGTGTTTTGGACTGCAACTCCCACAGTCCTTTGTCATTGCCAATACAGGCTTGGAATTCTGGGAGTTGCGGTCCAAAATATCAGGAGGGTCGAAGTTTGGACATGCCTGGTGTAGGCTACTGATACTGGGGAAGGAGGATCAGAGGGGGAGCAGCCTGTTCGGCCAGAGACTCATGCAAGAAACAGACTCTTCTCCCCCAAAAGGCCCTCCAAGGGGGTGAAACTTAAGAACAGGGTTTCCTCCTTGTTTGTGGGTCTATCTGCCCCTTTGCATGTCATTCGTCTGAGAACTCCAGAACGGGAAGGGCCAAACCTCTGGCCCTGAAGCCAGAGACCTCCTAAACCACAGAGCGACCTAGCAGTTAATCTTAGAACATTCCAGCTAGCAAGGCAGGTGGACTCCACGAGACCAAATGGTCGTTCCAGCTGGGGAAGCAGGTGTATTTCCTGCCAGGTCAGGACTCCAGCTATAGCTCCGTTGCCTCCTTTCAGGTGCTGGGGTTCAACACCCGCCAGCGCAAGGCTTTCCTGAACGCAGTCATGCGCTGGGGCATGCCCCCCCAGGACGCTTTCACCTCCCAGTGGCTGGTCCGGGACTTGCGTGGCAAGACGGAGAAAGAGTTCAAGTAAGCAGGCCTTGTGGGTGAAATCAGTTATTCTGCAAAACAGGGGGAAAGCGCTCCACCCGTGTGCACTACGAGTGCCCGTATGCCATGAAAAAAGAAAGCCCCTTCCTTTTCCTGTGGGGCTCGTTCTTGCAGCAGGCAGGGGTGGGAAGGGTGATTTTCTGGGAAGCCTTTGCATCCCAAATGATAAAATTGTACAGTCCTACCAGGCAAGGGAAACAAAACCAGCATCCTAAGAAACGTAGATTTAATTGGAAATAATAAAAAGTGGTTTTTGTCGCTCTTCTGGCCACAGAGCTGAGCTTAGTAGCGTGTCAATGATGTCTATGGAAATTTGTGAAGCTGGAGGCAGATTTGATAGTGTGTTTTCCCTCCAGAGAGCTCACGAATAACACCCAGCAAGGAAGGGAGAAAACAGCCAATTTGTTAGTGCCGGGTTTGAAAGGGGAACTTTCTTGTGTGTGATCCAGAGTCCATGGGATAAGGGTGGGCATGTTGGCCCCACAGGTTTGATTGCCAAGTGATGATGGTTCTTACTCATCTGACACGACCCTCCAGTTGGCATCATACGGTCTGTTTTTCCTGGAGTGCGAGGCAAAGAGGCCACCCTCCCCTCCCTCATGCAGACCCAAAACAATCACCCCCCCCCACTCAGGGGAACTGGGCCCAGGACCACTATTGGAGAGCCAGAGCGATGGCTTTTCCCCAGGCTGGCCCAGTTAACAGAGCTACCAGGTTTGCTGGTTGAAGAACAGACCAGAAGAATCTGATGGCAAACCTGTGGGGAGAAGCAGGACCCAGCCCCCCACCCCACCCCACCCCACGGCCTCTTTCATGTGTGGGGTGTTTCGATAGAGACCCATGTATTACATTTCTCTTCCCCTCAAAAGTTTCTTGTTCTCTTTTAAACCCATCTACGTTGGTGGCCGTCCTAATTCTTGTTGTAACGAACTCTGATAGCTACGCAATCTGTACCTTGAATCTCCAGTCGCTTGGCTGCGGTGGATGGCCTTGACTTCTGATATTACAAGCAGGGCTGGCGCGTCCATGAAGGCGAACTAGGCAGTTGCCAAGGGCGCCAAAATGGAGAGAGGGTGCTGGCCACCGCCGTCCGTCCCCCCACCGCCCGCCAGCCGTCTGTCGCCGTCCGCCCATCGCTGCCCATCGCTGTCTGCCAGCCGCCCCCCGCGCCCATCGCTGCCCACCCCTCCCGTGCCCGTTGCCCCCGCCCCCGCCCCTCACCTAGGGCGCAAAAAAACCTAGCACTGGCCCTGATTACAAGGGACTTCCCTTCAACCCTCCATGCCCTGCCACCATTATAATCTTTTCCATGTCCTCCAGAGTAAAACTTTTTTAAAAAATTCCCAACAAAGAGCCTCAGATACTGTATAATTTTGTATCACACGGAAGTCCTGATGGCTTCCCAAGGAGGCAGGCGGCTGGCTGGGGAGATGGATCTGTCCCTCACCTTTGGCGCTTTTTGCCCAATGTGAGTTCTTATTCGGCTTTCAAATGCCGTTTCCTTCCTCAGGGCTTATGTCTCTCTGTTCATGAGGCACCTCTGCGAGCCCGGGGCCGACGGTTCCGAGACCTTTGCCGACGGCGTGCCCCGGGAAGGGCTTTCAAGGCAGCAGGTCCTGACACGGATAGGCGTCATGTCTCTGGTGAAGAAAAAGGTAGGGAAGGCGACCGTTCAGGGGGAGGAAAGGGCAAGTGGATCAGTGGAAAGAACCAGCCCCAGAAATGATTCTGCACCAAAGTGCACATGGCTCCAGTCTTGTCAGGCAGGAAGGAGCCTCCAGTGGCCTGCCCGGAGGTGGTGGCGCTCCAGCCTTCCTCGTCCCTGGCTGGGCTGACTAGTCGGATATCTTGGTGCATCTTGGCTTGGTGTGAGGGGAGAGAAGGATGCCCTGGATTTTTAGAAATGAGTTTTGAATCCTCTTAAAGGAAGGGGACAGGAAGAAAAAGACCCAGCGTATTCTCGAAGGCTTTCATGGCCGGGATCTGATCATTGTTTTGAGTTTTTTGGGTGGTTTGGCCAAAAATGACCCAGCCTTTTCCAGTGTTGAGTCTTTTGGCATGTATGGAAGTGGGGCCACATTGGTAATCTCTACTCTCTAGGCCAGTGGTGGCCAAACTTTGGCCCTGCAGATGTTTTGGACCACAACTCCCACAGTCCTTTGTCATTGGCAATACAGGCTTGGAATTCTGGGAGTTGTGGTCCAAAACATCTGGAGGGCCAAAGTTTGACCATCACTGCTCTAGGCTGTTGTTGGGGAGCCCAGAACCATCTCGATCGTGGAATTTCTCCGAGGGGAGCACCACCGGCTGAGTCCTCGGGATGTAGTTTCCTGAACATGTCTCTCTCTCTCTCTCTGTCTCTCTTGGTGTGGCAGCTGAAATCCACTTGCTTGCTTTCTCTGTGGCAGGTGCAGGAGTTTGAACATATCAACGGCCGCTGGAGCATGCCTGAACTGATGTCTGACCCCAGCGCCGATTCCAAAAAATCCTCCCGGGCCTCGTCGCCCACAATCAAAACCTCCACCACCACCCCAGACCCCAGCTGCACCAACACCCCCTGCACCTCCAAGCCAGGTGAGCAGCGGACGGTCTCCAACAGGGACCCAAGACCCCCGCTCTGATTGGGGATTAGATTCTAACCTGTCGGCTCCAGTTGCACAGATTTTAAGATGAGGTTGCTTCGTAGGGTTTGCGGCTCTCTCCTTTTAAAAAATATTTTATTGAATTTTCTAAACATAACAAGTTAAAACAAATGCATTGCTTGTGCGCTGAGGTGTTGCATAGTTCAAATGCAAATATTTTCCCAATATTTCAGCCCAAGTGCTTGGAATATTCAAAATTGACATGCTTCTTTTCCATCGCTGCATTGCTTCTCTTCAGGATGTCTCTTCTGTCTTTCTCTGGCTACCATTGTTAACAGAAATGGCTACCATTAGAATGGCTGCCATTGTTAATAGAAATGAGTGTCATCAATGTTGCCATTATGCCCCTTTGTGTAAAGACGTTTCATGTTGTTATGAAAACAGACTCAGCATTTGATGGCACCTGTATTAGAATTTTTATTAACTGTAATTCACCGTATGGCCCTTTTTGGTACCGAAGCAGGCAAAGTACAAAAACTTGGCATACTTGTGCTGTATTTTCAACCTTTGCAGCTAGCTGCACAGCGCAAATATGGAAAGTTTTTGCACTTTTTAGGATTGGCATTGACGACATCAGAATCCAGTTTGCCAAAACGTTAAGCGGTCTGCCACTTTGGAAAAAGCTCAGCCCTGGAATAGTCCTAATTGATGGCAGGGAAGGGGTGTGCTGGGACCCAGGAAGATGGGTTCAGCTGATGCCAGGCAGAGAGTGACGGTCTCTGTTCCACCAGCTACCCCGGCTCCAAGTGACAAAGGAGAAGGGGGGATCCTGGCGGAGAAGGAAGATTCGGAGGTCAAAGACGAGAAGCCGGAGAAGGAAGCCAGGGGGAGCGAGAAAATGGAGAGCGAGGTTTGTGCTCATGACGGGAGCGTCTCCTGGGTTGTGGCCTTGGGTGCAGTTCAAGAGGGGTGGAGGCAGCACCTTGCGGGGAAGAATCTGGGGACATTTTGAGAACGAGGGGACCTAGGAAAATTGCCCAGACATTGGTAGGGAAGGCAGCAAAGGGGCACGACATAGGTTTCCCCTTCCTTGTCCCTTTACTTGGTAGAAGCCTGAGGAGCGTTCTCTAATGGCAGAAAAACCCCAGAGTTTCAGAAAGGAGTTGCCTCTGCCTGCCGGCAACTGTGCCGTGCTCTTTTGAGTGCCGTGGTGTTAACGCTGCTTTGCTTGGATGCCGTCATGGTCTCTTGCAGCCTCCCAAGGGTTGTGGATGTCACAACTAGCGAGTTCTGGGCAAACCTACAAAGAACAAAGAGGCTTGTGGTACCTTAAAGGCTCACAAGTTTTATTTGGATATGGGCTTCTATGGACTGCAGCCCCCTTCTGACTTACAAAAAGCCGTCTGTGTAAGAGGCCAGAAAAATCTGCTTCCTTGGGGAGAATTCCTGGTGGCTGCAGCCCTGTCTCGCAGCTGAGCCTCAGAGGTCAGCTCGAGAGCAACCAGAGGCACACTGTGGACGCCGCCTGCACCCGCCTTGACCCTCCTCCGTGATCGCCGTCTTGCCGTAGCTGTACGCGCGCCTCCTTTTGTTTTGCCTTTCCCAGCCGTCAGCCCCCGAGCAGCCCGTTCCTGCCACGTTCTCAGGTGAAAAAGCAGAGATCGAGGTCACCAAGAAGCCCGAGGAAGGAGGAACGGCCCTCGTAGAGAAAGAGCCCGAGGCTGAGCCTCCGGTCAAAGAAGAGAAAGAGAAAACTGGTAAAGGCCTAAAAAAACAAGAGAGATTAAACAGTAGCAAAGAACGACCGGGGGGGGGGGGAATCTGGTGTCCAAAAGAGAAAAGAGGGTCCAGATGTGGGCCCAAGGACTGTATTCTCCCCTCTCTGAGCCTGCCCAGGGGTGAAGGTCATCAGGAGAGGCCTTCCTGGTGGCCCCACCACCTCATAGGTGCGCTTGGTAGATACAGGAGAGGTTCTTCTCAGTGGTGGCTCCCAAGCTCTGGAGCCTCCCTCCCACTGGAAGCCAGGTTGGCCGCATCTTTTCTGTCCTGCAAGCAGGCAAGCTTCAGGCAGGCTTTCCTTGAAATGAGTGGTTGACTAAAGAGACTTTAAATTGTTTTGTTTTGTTTTGTTTTACTTGAGCTTTTAATATTATTAAATTAATAATTTAATTTAATAATTAAAATAATTTAATTTAAAAAATTAATAATGTTATGAGTTTTAGTAAGGTATGTATTTAGTGCATTTAAATACTGTTATTTAGCTCTGGTTGGATCCTTTAGGAGAAAGGCAGAAAGTGAACGAATGAATGTTAAGCACTGTCTTCCTTAAGTAGGGAATTAAAAACACATTTGGCTTAACACAGTGAGTTGTGTGCAGGTGAAGGACCAGTAGAGCTGCCGTGAGGGCTTAGTAGGTGAGGCAAGAAAGGTCGGCAAAGGGCAGTTAGAACCTTTCCTCCCGCTGGCAATCATTTCGCAAAATAGAGCCCACCTCCTCAGAGACCTGCAGTTGTCAGGTACTACCTTGTGTGTGGTGGGTGGGTCGGTGTGTTGTGTGGGATTCTGTGCGTACGGTAATAGTTAGAAGTAGTTAAATGGAGAAAGTGAAGTTGTCACAAGACAGTGTTTGTGGGAGTTTGGATCTCCTGGCACTGGTAAGAAGACGGTGGAGTGATGTTGCAACTTCTGCAAAATGTCTGGCTGGCTGGCAGGCGGGGAGACTCAAAGACAGCAAGTTGGCCGCGTGTGACTCATCCTCAGGCCCCCAGGTGATTAGCAGGGGTCTCCCTGGGTGAAGAGCAGGGGCTGTTGGCGAAATGGGGTTGGGGCTTTTCCTGGCACCCCGTAGACCCTTTTCCTTCACATTTTCCCGCATGTTTTGAAGTTCCACCTGCTGATCCAGAGAAACCGCCAGCAGATGAAAGCCGGCTGAGGGAGAGGAGAGCAAGGACAAGGCGGAGGGGGAGATGCCAGAGATGAAGAAAGGTACATCCTGGGGGCTGAGCATGAAGAAGCCTGCTGGGGAACCTTGGCCCAACCAGGTGTTGACGCTGGTGGGGAGAAGAGAGGGGGAAATCTGGGGCCGGGTCCTTGGCCTTTCCCCCCCTTGGCCTCCGTACTTTCTGGTTGATTCCCCCTTGATCCAGAGGAAGAGGCCCCCCCCATAGAACTGTGGGGGGTGGGGCTCGTCGGATCCAGCCAGCCCGATCAATTCGGAACACCTTAAGGAGGAGAGCCGGGGAGGCCTGCTGCAGAGGGTGGCGGGTATGTGACTCGCTGTCATTGGCCAGTGGCATGTTTTTCACGTTTCCTCTGAACAGAAGAGCCCAAAGCCGAGAGAGAAGCAGGAAAAGAGACGAAAGCTGGCAGCGTTAAAGACGAAAACCGCAACAGTGGCAAGAAGGAGGAGAAGACAGAGAAGCCCCGATTCATGTTCAACATTGCCGACGGTGGCTTTACAGGTACGTTGCGGCCTGAGGGGCCTTGATGTGCCCAGGAGAGCCTGGGGCGGGAGTGGTGCAGCACAGGTAAGAGGGCAAGGGAGTGCCCCCTCCCCACGAAGCCACTGCTGCACGTCTGTCAGCCAAGGGAAGTCCTCTGCTCCTCTTGGGAAGTATGTGTGTGTGGTGGGGGGGAGCAGGAGCCCTCTCTTGCTGATTTCTGCTTTGTGAAGGAAGGAGCCATTTCTCAGGGAGCAGTTACTCAAGAGTAGCACTTTCTGTGGCCATCTCTGCTTTCCTCTCCAGAGCTCCACACCCTGTGGCAGAACGAAGAGCGAGCTGCCATTTCCTCGGGCAAGCTGAACGAAATCTGGCATCGCCGACATGACTACTGGCTACTGGCGGGCATTGTCCTGTATCCTTGTAGCTCGCTCTGTGTGTGTGTGTGTGAGAGAGAGAGAGAGAGAGTGGTGCCTCGTGTCTATGGAGCCTTGTGGCTCCACGATTAAGGTGCAGTACTGCCGTCAAGACCCTGCTCCCCACCTGGATGCGATCTGAATTGCTTTGAAGTGTGGTATGACTGCCTGGCTCAGAAGGGAGCCTAGGAATGGGAGGGGAACCTCCGTATTCCAGCCTGTTCTGATGTAGACGTTTCCAAGTCTGGGATGAGGTGGGGAGTTGCTGGGACTTAGCACCTGCTTAATGGCCGTTCCTGGGTGTTTTCCAACATTTGTCCAGAAAGGGTTTTTGCCCTCTGCCTCCTGCCTCCTTGAACTGTATTATGTCCAGTTCAGAAACTGAAACAAGCTTCTGAAGCAGTGAAGAAATCCACTTGGGCCTGCATGCTTCCTTCTCTCCCACAAAGGCCCTGTCCTGAGCAGCAAACTTGTGGCCAGGACTTCTTGGTGGCGGGAGAGAGAAGGAGAAAATCGCAAATGCATTGTTCGAATGCAAGCACACAGACCCCCAAACCCCAAGGTTAAAGGATCTTAGATCTCCAAGCAGAGGTCTCTGGGTAGGCTGCAGAGTGGCCGTGGCCTGTACGGCGTGGGCTTGTCCGTCGGTGTTCCTTGAGCCTCCCGTCTGGCTGGGCAGCTTTTGTCTCTAACCAGTGGACCTTCCTTAATGGTCCCCCACCGCCCTCCAGTCACGGCTACGCTCGCTGGCAGGACATTCAGAACGACAACCAGTTTGCCATCATCAACGAGCCTTTCAAGACCGAAGCCAACAAGGGTAACTTCTTGGAGATGAAGAACAAGTTCCTTGCCCGAAGGTTCAAGGTGCGAACAAACGGACACTGGAAGCGAGAGGGACTGAGAGGGGCTTACGGTGACCCTGCCCCTCAGGCCTAGGGGAGGGTGCGAACCTTTTAAAAGTAAAGTCTGAACAGGGCAGCCGAGAACTGCCAGCGGGTTCTAAAGTAAATGAGGCGTAGATTGGAGGGATCCAGCTGTTGTTCCAGAGCATAGCCACTGAGATCAGTGAGACTTAAGGAAACTGCCATGACTTGTTGGATTGATTTCAGTGGGTTGACTTCTGAACGCAGTCGTGCTGAATTTCAGCTGCTTTGGGGTTTATGCAGCTATAGAAATAGGAACATTTCTGATCCATAATAAAAATATTTCAAAGTAAAAAAATATGGTACACACACACACACACACACACACAGACACAGACACACACACACACACACACACACACACACACACACACACACACACGTACAGTACACCTTCAGCCAGAAGTGCTATCAGAGCAGGTTGATACAGGTTCCTGGGAATAAGACGGACGCTGCCTTCAGGTTTTCACTCTTAAAAAGACACAGTAACAAAAGCCGTAAGGGATTGTGATGCGGAAGCAGAATGAAGCCCCTCAGACATGGTTTGTCACAGTTGAAGGCTGTCACCGACTGCAACACCTGCTGTCAAGCAATGGGTCGTTGTGGGTATTCTTTCATAAAGGTGGAAGAGAGTTTGACGGGAAGAGGCAGTAATGGCTCCTCTTTCAGCCAAACCGGTGGAGTTGACATTTCCTTCTTTCTCGCCTCCGTCAACCAGTCCTGGTGGAACGGCTGCTGGGGGGGCAGCTGGGGGAGGAAGGGAGGCATGACAAACAGGCTTCTTCGCAGGGCTAGTGGCGGCCCACCTCCCTTTTCTGCTGCCACTGTAGTCTTCCAGATGTGCCTACATCCAGGTTCAACTGAGCATTTGGCAGCGGAGTGCAAACAGCAGCCAGCACCCTGGGAATCAAAAGTATCAAAATTGGCTCCTGTGGTTCTGATTAAACCAATGGTTCTCAACCGGGGGGTCCCCAGATGTTCCTGGACTGCAACTCCCAGAAATCCTGGCCAACTCAGCGAGTGATGAAGACTTCTGGGAGTTGCAGTCCAGGAACATCTGGGGACCCACCGGTGGAGAATTAATTGTACCCTCTAGGGAACAGCCTAGATGCCCTAAGCACATCCAGGCTCACCTGATTTCGGAAGCTACGCAGGGTCAGCCGTGGTTAGTACTCGGATGGGAGACCACCAGCGAATACCAGGCGCTGCAGGCACCTGGAATAGGAGCTGCGTTCCATTGGTGTTTTGGTAACATTCCTGCTTAGGGACCCCTTGTGGCTTAGAAGAATTTGTAAGCCTCTCTACAGGATTCGGTTAACTAATGGTGCAGAGGCCGCCCTCCCTGGCTCCAAGGGTTACTCAAGAAGTGTCATGTCCAGGTTTCCTTGCAAGAGCGGGAGGGCGTGTGACGGCAAGCAGGGACTTCCAAGGCGCCCACGTTCCTCTGGTGGTGTCTCTCCTTCCCTCCCCTGCAGCTCTTGGAGCAGGCGCTCGTGATTGAGGAGCAGCTGCGGCGGGCCGCCTACCTGAACATGACTCAGGACCCCAGCCACCCCGCCATGGCCCTCAACACCCGCTTTGCCGAGGTGGAGTGCCTGGCCGAGAGCCACCAGCACTTGTCCAAGGAATCTCTGGCGGGCAACAAGCCTGCCAACGCCGTCCTGCACAAGGGTAAGAGGCGGGCGGGTAGGCGGGCCCGGAGAGGACAGTCCACGTGACACCCCCTGCACCCCCCTACCCTACCCCATCCCGCCCCACGCGCGCCGCCGTGCTGTCTGTCTCCTTCTGTACCACACACTGAACCCATTAAAGTGCGGTTGTGATCAGCAAAGCCGCTGTGTGCCGTTGTCTCCTTGATCCTGCTCTGTGTATTTCTGGTGCATCTGGTGCTGTGACCTCTCTGTGGCAGGTCCCACAAGTTTCTTCGGAGCATCTGCTGACAACAGATCTTTTGTGTGTCCACAATCCTCCAAGGCCCCCCTCTTTTTTTTTTTTTTTTTTTTTTTGAACCTTCCAAAGGTTCTCCCTCTCCTGCTCAAGCATGCTGGTTGAGTGTTTTCCTGAGTTTCCAACTTTGGTGTCAAGATCGCGAAGACGGCCGATGGCCTTTTCCAATAGACCCCGCAGAACGTGCTCCGAGTTATAACTGGCGCGTTTCTGAGATCTCTGGCAGTTTTAGTATCTTTTCCTTGATTTCTCTACCAAGTAGGATGTAAAGTACCACCAGTTCACGTCTGTCCCCATCCAAGCGTCATGTGAACACCGCTTACGTATTTCACTACCTGCATTATCTCTGGCGCCTTTCTCAAGTGTCCCTGGTCTGTTTCCCTGTGAGTTTCTTTGGTGTGCCACCACCTCACAAGCGTCATCTGAGTACTCTATCTTGTGTCGAGTCTTCCATAAGTATTCTTGGTGCCTTCATTCCATTCACTCAGGATTAATTACCCTAGAGTTTCTAGTGCTTTGGGACCATCTGGGATTTTTACTTTTCTCTCTGCGTTTGTGGGTGGACAGTAAGGGCTGGTTAGTTGGTGGGATGTCGTCTTCTGCACAGAGAGTAGGTTGGGACACCGGCTAGGCACAGCTAGAGCTCCTTTGGGGATGTCTCCAGACGAAAGGGGCTAGGGAGTTGGTGCCTTAATGACCTTTCACGGTAGGTAGGTTTGGCACACAGGTTGTGGGTGCCAAGACACCGGTTGACATGCGCTTCCCCCACCATGACGGATTTCGGTCTCTTTCTCCTTCTGTCTTTTCCTTTCTCTTTCTCTCTCTCTCCTGCCGGCCTGCCAGTGCTGAACCAGCTGGAGGAGCTTCTCAGCGACATGAAAGCGGACGTGACGCGCCTGCCGGCCACCCTGTCCCGCATCCCTCCGATTGCGGCCCGCCTCCAGATGTCTGAACGTAGCATTCTCAGCCGCTTGGCCAGCAAAGGGAATGAGACCCAGACGGTCCCGGTAAACACATGCCTTCCTGTTCTCCACTTGTCTTCTCCCTGACAGGCTTTTCAGGAGACCAGCAGCGTAGGCGAAGGGGGGGGAGGCATATCTGGTGGACCCTAAAACTGGCTTGCTTCTCTTCTTGTAAATCACAGAATCACCCGCCCTAAAAACAACCTCCCACCAGCCGAAGGCAGGATCACCAGTGGTGAGAGGTCCTAGGAGCTTTTTGGGGGGGGGGGGGTGAGAAGTCAATGTCTGATGGCAGCAAAGCATAAATAGAATAGACGAATGAGTAATGAAAATGGTTCCATTCCTGAAAAGGCACGCCCCACAGGGCAAGGGTCTCTTCCTTGTGTGTATGCCAAACAAGTTCCCCTGTGCACATTTTGTCACAATTGGAACAAAAACAGTGGGTGTGCAGGGGAGGAGGAGCGTTGGGTGGGGTGGGGACCAGAGGTGCTCATCTTAGAGGGAACCCCCTTGCTCAGCCATGCAAGGCAAGGTGGAACTGCCCCTGGAGAAGGCAAGAAAGAGCCCAGAGCTTATAGGACGTTATCCACCAGCCCACTGGGTCCCCATCTTGGTCAGGGAGGAGGGGGGTCTTCCTCTCTGGCTTTGTGGAAAACAGGAGGGCTGAAGGAGGAGGGTGGGGCCCACTGGCCTTGGCCAGAAGAGCCACTTAAGCTGCAATGAATCCCTCGTCCCCTGAGACTACTCAGTTAATGGATACAAACGTTCCATAACAAGAGGTCTTGTTAAACATTCAGCTTTTGCCATGCGTTTGGGACTCGATTGCCCCCCCCCTTCTCACTCCCCTCTCCCTTCCCCAACTTGCAGGCCTTCCCCCCTGGGCCCTACGCCACTCCTCCGGCCTTCGGAGCCTCCTTCGGTGCCACACCGGGCGGGACGTTGCCCACCATGGGCGCCAACTACAGCCAAATGCCCACTGGCTCCTTCATCACAGGTGAGTTGCAGGGCCAAGGAGGGCAGGGCCAGGCAAAGACGCGTCGGATGAGCGGCCGTGGGTGTCAGCTAACAGCACCTGCTAGCAGAGTGTGGAGGGCTTAGCAAACTACACAGGAAACGACGGACCTCGTCTGGTTCCGGAAGCTACAAGGGGTTGGTCTGGTTAGTGCTTAAAGATGGGAGGCCACCTGGGAGGGCTAGGAGAGAATCCACGGCTGCTGGTCAGAGATGACCACATTCTGCCAGGTAAACCTAAGTTCTACCTCCAGGCAAGGCAGCTTCCTGCATCCCTAACTCTGCAGGGATCAGAGGCCTGATTTACTCTCCTGTGTGTGTGTTTTCAGTGGGAGCTAACTCAAGAGCGCAGAGATATCAAAGGACCCTTACCCTTAAAAATGCCAGCTGTGCTTACCACAAACTAGATTTGCGAAAAGTTCACAAATCTGTCTAATGTTGGAAATGTAAGAAACAATTTTGGGACTTATTATCATGGCTAAGAAATACTGGGTTAAAATACATAGATGGCTTAAAAGAAGTAACTAAAGTGAATATAGAATTTTAGATATGTTTTGATTAGGTATTATGCCAGAAAATATCAATATACAAGATTGATCTACTATATTACATATTCTGACTGCAGCCAGAATAGTATGGGTCCAAATGTAGAAATATGAAAATACACCTAAGGCAGAAACATACAAAAATTTTTAGACTGTGGTGAGATAGACAGAATGATAATGAGAATTAAAGAAAAAGAGGATTCTGAATATTATTTGACATGTCATAGATTTTATGTCTGGTTTGAGAGAAGAAATAGTGCATTAGGTGGAGTCGAGACATGATGTAACACCCAGACAATATGATGAATGTCCAACTCACCGTCCCACTTCCCGCCAACCCTGTTGCTTTTTCTCTTCCCGCTGGCGGGTCTGCAGCCAACGGTCCACCTGTGATTGTGAAGAAGGAAAAGGAAGGCGAGAACCTGGAGAGGAAAGAGGCCAAGAGCGGAGAGGTGATCTGCATCGATGACTGAGTGGAGCCACTGAGGCCAGCTGGCCCACACGGTCACTCACGGACAGGTTCCTGCCTGGCAGAAGGGATGCCCCCTGCCACCAACACCCCTCCAGCTCGTGTTGTTTTTTTTTTTAAAATTTACAGATCACGTCGATGGCTTTGCCTTGGGTTGGAGTGGGGAGTGTGGGTGTATGTATTGGGAGGGGGGGAGCTGCCTAGGCCCCTCTTTCATTTGATTTCTTTGGTGTTCCCACGTCCCTCCCTTTCCCCTCCTGGGGAGCACGGAGGAGGAGGAGGCGGCGGCGGTGGTAGCTGGTTTAGAACACAGAGCTGTTTGAAGGAGCCAGGATGCACACCCTGGTTCTGTTGCTAGCCTGGGCATTTTGTTGGCCCGGAAGAGGGATGGAACGAGTTTCCTGGGCTCCATCTTTGGGGTGCCCTACATGTGACAGGGCATGGGGCGACCCGGATTGTGCCAGGTTCCCTGCCCCCGCAGCAGTGCTGAGTCATTCGGAAGCAGCACTGCCAAGTGACTCTATAAATATGAATATATATATAATGTATACACATTCATCTTGTATGTTTAACCCCCCCCTTTCCACTTGTGCTTGAACCCCCACTGGGGCAATAATGGGGCAGATGGGGGTGGGGTGGGGAGAGGACACACTCCTGAGCCATGTTCTGGTCTGAAACTGAGCAAGGAGGAAAAGCTGTTCCCATCCCGTACCTGGGAATTGGGGCCAAGGGGAGGGAACTCCACTGGACACATTTCCCTTCCCAGGGGAAGGTCCCCAGGTGTGTCAGGGTGGGTAGGATCGGGGGCTGCCGCTTCCCCTCCCTCCTACCCCTATGCCTGGAAACAAGTTTACTTGAGGGGTGGGGAAGAGGCGGCAGTAGGTACATGCTGCACTCCTGGTTTTTGTTGCTGAATCTTAAGTCACTTGTTTAAACCTTGCAGAATAAAGGCAGAATCCTTGGCTACATAAACCTGGATGTGTTTTGCCTCCTTTGTTGTTGTTGTTGTTGTTTGTTTGTTTTTGTGTGCGTGCGTGCATGCATAATGGGGGGCCTTTCTAGGTAAGGCTGTTAAGATTCCAGTTACTCTGCCTCCAGCATTGATGTTTATGGGGATCCAGACAGGGTTTCCTCCCATAATCATCTCCATTTTCTTCACTGTCTTGTTTTTTAAGCAGAAATAAAATGGTATATTGCCTGAAAACACAGAAAAGGTGACCGGCTGCAGACGGTGGACCTTGTGCGCTGCCAAGCAGAGGTGCCTGGACAGAGTGATGCCCTGCTTGCTCTCTTGGCTGCTTTGAGGCACAGCCAGTGGAAACCCAGATCAACCTCAAGGCGCCAGCAGAGGTCAGCCTAACCCTTGGCAAACAGTTCCTTCAAGAAACCACCAGGCCTGTCTTCCAAGTAGGGGATATGTTTCCGCCTCTGCCAAAGGATGGTCTAGTCACCTCCCCAAGGAGAGGTCATACAGAAGAACCTGAAGCTCTCTAGATTCATGACCCTGTCGCCCTTTGCCCCTATCCAAGGAAACTTCTCTCTTGCCAGCTGTTAAACCTCAAGGAAGGAAATATTCAAAGTAACTTCTACTCCAGGCATGTCCAAACTTCAGCCCTCCAGATGTTTTGGACCCCCCCCCAACTCCCAGAATTCAAATCCTGTATTGCCAAGGACAAAGGACCGTGGGAGTTGTGGTCCAAAACATCTGGAGGGCCTGAGTTTGGACAACACTGTCCTAGTCCTTTTCTTGTTCGCTTCCTACCAGAGGTCAGAGTTCATGCTACCCTTTCACACTTCTCTCCCAGGTTCCTTGGCCCAGCTCTTCTCCACCTTGCACTGATGGTCCCATTTTTGTTATTGTTGTTTTTGGCCTTTTAGCCATCCAAAGAGCACTCTCATAGCTCATCTCAATTTCTCCTACGCCGGGCTAAACATACACGCCCGACTATCCTTTGTGAAAAGAAACCCCCCGCCCCAACTCATCCTCTGGGATCCTTGCTAGTGTGGTAATAGTTAAGCAATTCCTTGACGCTCTTATGTGGGAGAGAACTACAGTTCTTGTGACCTCTGTAAAGCACACATAGGGGTGTTCATCGAGTACACGTGTGCCATTTTGGAACACTCTAGAGCTCACAGACAAAATGCCGTTAGTCTCCTCCTCTTCCCAATGTGCATGTACTGGCGAGCAAACCCCCAGGCCTCTTTGATTTCTTTTAGGTGCAGCCCCAGTAGCATCTCGGGAATGTTCTTTCCCCCTTTGCTTTGGTAGGCTCACTACTCAAATTCAAACGGGGCTGTGGAGTCGGAGTCGAGGAGTCGGAGTCGGCAAACAATGCACCAACTCAGACTCCTACTAAATTTAGATTGGAATTTTTTAAAAAAGCAAGTTTAAATGTCCCAAGTCACAAAAAGTTATAACTAATGACTTCCCTACTGTAAGAATAAAGACCAATGCATGCAATGCTTCACATAGCTGCAAAACGAACAAGTTAAGTGACTGTGAAGAAGCATGTTTTTCATGTCCTTCACTATATGGCACGCAACGCACAATTAGGAGCGGCGATACTTATACTTTCCATAATGTTGTGTTCTGCTGTTACGCAGCGCCCATGGGTAACCTAGCTTCTCACTGATACGGGATTAAGTAAATATGTTTTTTGCAGGACTAGAGGCACTTGTATAAGTGAAGGGAATGGAAGGTCAATAGTTCAAACCTGAAGCTGTAAACCATTGGAAAAACTGCTGTCATTCAGCTAAGGCTATAAAAACTTGTAAACTCCGATTGTTAGCTTAAACTTTAAACACGACTATGAGATTCTACTAGGGAAATCATGTTTTATAAATACATTCTCTTATTAATACAGAGGAGTCGGAGTCGGAACATTTATCTAACGACTCCACAGCCCTGAATTCAAAGGCTGCCTTATCAACAAGCTTCCATCCTGAACACATGTTCCTGTGCCTCAAGGAAAATTCCAACGTGCTCTTCAGAACATGACTCCTTGGGCACCAGGCGTTTTAGTCACATCCCTCCACTTGTTTCAAATTTCTGCAAACAGCTGGCCTTGCTGCGTTATACTGCATGCTCGGGGCCAGGGTGGACAGAACCCTTGTGAATCATCCAAATGACACCCACAATCCATTAAAAGCAACACCTGTCGCAAGACACCGGCAGGTGGCAAGTCCAGAGTGGTGATTAAACAGGATATGAGTGATGATGACTGTCTTGGGACAGTCACGCTTGGAAAGGCTCTGGGATTAACAGGAGACTGGATTGAGACAGAGCCAACAAGATGGAGAAATCAAAAATTGCAGGAAGAGACATTTTGCGTCCATCACACAAAGGAAATGCCTCTGTACTCAATGATGGGGAAACGGCTGACTAGCCAGATGCCTCCAACAATAGGAATCAGGCCTGTCCATCACATCATCACAATCCTTTCCCATCCGGAGCCCTGAGGAGGCCACCACTTCTAAGATCCAAAGCACAGACAACATTCTTCCTCATCTTTTCTGCAAAATAACTTATAATGGTTGAAATCCTGTTGTTGTATGCTACACCGTGTAAGTCTGATGAAATCAGCTGGGAGGCTGTTTTTTTAAAAACAAAAACTTCCTATTTTTCTCCCAGATACCTGCAGTTCCTATGTAATCCCTTTCCTCCTCAGGTAAGCGTGGGCTCTGCAGGATCTGAAGAGGAACTCTTGAGCTACTGAATATAACCAGTGAAGTTTATCCCTGCTACAGCAATTCTGGGAGAGGAATTCAAGACTTCCTCCCCCTGTCCTACAGCTCCCACAGGTTCCGGAGGATGAAGGGGATTTGCACAGGAGTTGGGGGCCTTGGGACAGGGACAGGAATTGTAACTTGCAGGAAGACAGGCTCAGTTAATGTTTCCTTATCATGGAAGCCAAAATTATTTAAAGAGGACCCCAAGCAGCTGCAGGCAACGAGCAATTCTAAGTAGATGAAGGAATTAGTGGTGTGAGAGATGAGGGGCAATTACTCAGTCACTCCACAGGGCTTCTATAGAGCTGTGAAGGAAAGCGAAAGCTCTTTTACCACAACCAGGCAATTGGCTCCCTTGAGAGATGGCAACTCATCCCTTTATTTTATTTTTAAACTTGCCTTAACTGACTTAAGCAACCAGGATCTTCCATTTCCACAATGGCCACAGAAAAGCAATGTTCTGATCCAGAGAGAGATACAGGTTGCCAGCACAGGGCATTCTGTACTCCTTTCACATATATATGCTGAGAACCATAAGGGTCTTTCCCGCCTATTAAGAAACAATCACATTCTTTTGTATTTGAAATGTTAAAAGTTTTTTTAATTAAAATTAAATAAATTGCAATTACCAAAATGTGAAACAGAAATCGTAAATAAAAAAATAATGAACGTCAAAAACATTTCACATAAATGCTTCTTGGAAAAGCAAACAACCAGCACTTAAGTTTTCTGAGAAGGAAACCATTACCAAATTAGATCCGATTGTCTCTTCTGATACATCTGTACACACACGTGGACTTACTTGCACAAGAACATGGCTTGCAGACTGCCAGACATGCAAGTGAGAAGTGTGTTTGTTAGGAAAAGGCAGGAGCAAAACCCACTTTTTGTAACCCAAGGATTAAGAATTAGCATAGGAAATTAAAGGACAGCTGTCTGTATCTTGACAGATGGATCCCACAAGATACCTAATCTCAGACCCCTCCAGCCAGAAAACAAGGTCTGTTTTGTTGTTCCCTAATGTTCATGCCCGAGCTAGAATTGGCAATGTTTTATTAATTCAATCATTCCTTGAGCTTCCCTGGTCAAAAGTATCCAACAATCCACAGCACCAGTATAACTTTACATGCCTTGAAGTTATAGTATGTGTTTATATGCAGACATAAAAAATAACATCTCCTCAAAGCTTGAACAACTAAGACAGAATATATAAGGGTTCTCTGGCACCTCTAATACCTTCCCTCCCACCAACGAAAGAAGACGTGTCCAGTTTGAAGTTCTGTAAAAACATTTACTTGATACCTTTAAAAACCCATCCACTCAGCCTTGAACCCCAAGTACAGCTTGTTAGCTATGATCTCAGACTCACCCACACGATTTCTGTCAAAAGGAGCATGGAGGAATACTCTCAGAAAGCAGTCTTAAAACTGCACGCCCACCCTTCCATTTTTAGGAGGACAAAGACGTAATAGAGAAGTTTAAAATACCAGGGGCGGATGGATCAGAATTGTGATACAACACACAGGCAAGACATAAATACAACTGGAATTGTACTGTACCACATACTACTGAATTAGACTGGAAAAATGGCATCTGGCATCCCATATGACTGGACATGCCGTGTTGTACGCACTTCATCTCCTATTATTTCAAATGGCAAGAAAAAATGGTCCTCTCGCTTTTTCTGCATCATGAATCTCCAACAGTCTCTGTGGGAACAGCAACTTCCTGAAGGATTCTCTTTATGTGAAAACCAGCTTCCACTGCATCTATGCCCATCGCCCTCCGCGCATTACAGCCAAGGAATGAACATCCCTCGCGATGCCAAGGGCTGGCAACACCGACACTTCTACGAGGCAAGTTGGCCATGTGCTCGCCCAACGCAGCTGGTCCTGAATGTTTTGTCGGCTCCAGCCAACTTGTCCTCATCAGATGATGTAGCAGGTCATCAGCGCCAAGTCCTTCATTTCAGAACCGTAGGCTGTGCAGGAGAGAAGAGCCACCAAGGTAAACAAAACAAAAAGGTGACCTTGTTTTACACTCATAAATGCCTGAAATACTGGACTAATTCCTACCTCTGATGGCACAAGCCCCATTCTTTTATAGATTCTCATTCTCACTGGAACCAGACATTAAAGTCAGGATGTGCTTCATGTAAATGAATGTGTGCCAGAAAAACCTCCCCTCCCATGGAAGCAAGCCAAACATTTAATTGGTGCACAATAACCATGCCTCCCCGACTCCATTCATGCATCCAAAGAGTCATGAGGCTGCCAATTCCAAAAGCAATGGATATTTGTGTCTTTCTGCTTCAGCCAATTGGGATTTTTAAATTTAATTGCTACCCTGTTTTTCTTCTCCCTCCAAGCTAGTGAGGTGGCTTGCATATAATAATAATAAAGTACAGTATAAGTAAAATAATTTAAAATGGAGAGCAAAGGACAAGGACAGCCCAGCCTCCTTTCATGTGGGAGGGAGTTCCATAGCCTCGACCAGCTATCAAAGGCCCTTGCTCCTGCCTACAGCAAGCACAGCTCTGACAACAGCAAGGCCAAGAGAGAAAGGCTTCCACTGAATATCTTAAAACTTCATATGGAGAGACTGATCCCGCAGGTAGTCAAGATCCAAGCATTCAGGGCTTTATAGATGAAAAACAGCACCTTCATCTCTACCCGGAAACTGAATGATATACAGTCACTAGGTATTTCATTAATCCCTCAAGAGCAAAGTGGTTTTATGCTATATTCCTTCTTTCAATATTTTTAAGTCCAAGAAAGAACCGGTGAGGTGGAGAACCCCTACTAAGAACAACGGAATACCAACATCTCTGCAGATAATGCTTGCTCCAACTCGATGGCCTTGCCCTCATTCCAGCTTAATTTTAAGTGCACTTTACTTCATGGCAAGAAATGTTTGTGAGGCCCTGCAGTAAAAGGGCAGGATATTAAATAAAAACCCCTTCTGAAAAAAACATGCCCTGGTAAGATAACAAAAACACACAGACTGATGTACTGCACTAATAAGCATGACCTGAATATTTATCGCTTTGTTGACACCAACGATTCCCGAAACATTTACACATCTGTTATTATGTGTCATCTGGTGACAACCATTAACACAGTGAGAAGGAAGCCAGGGCACACATCTGCCCCTCATCTCCACCCCCTTAATCCACACTGGAAATGCTCATTTTAGTAAGCAAATGCCTCAATATTAAAGAAACCCTTAGCCAATTAATTTAAATTCAGCAGCAATTTGCCAACGTGGGCACATAAGGATTAATAAAGCCCAAGCAGTTTGGAAATATTTGAATTAGTTTGGACTACAACTCCCAAAATCCAGTCAGCATTCTCTAGTCCAAAAAATATTGCTTCCAAGTCCTGCCCAAACTGCACCGCTCTCCTTATCCTTTTTTGAGGAAGCCCACCTTTTAATTTAGGTGCTTTCAGAGAATGATTAGTTTTATGTCAAACTAGGAAAACCCCAGGGTACATCTTAACAGAAAGAAGTGACAGCCAATGCTTTTGTCCCCTCCACCACTTGCGCCGGACTGCACATCGCTGTGTCCTCTCAAATGAGCCAATGGCAACGGAAGCAGCCCCCGTCCATGGTGGCAACCCTAAATCCTTCCAACCTCCCAAAGGGGGGGCCACATGGAAAGTCTTTCCCAAACTCGGCTGCCAGCACCTGGAAGAGTTGTCTTCCTTCACTACAAACGCAAGAGCTGGCAATACCTTTACAGACTGCTAAAAAAATCATTCCATTTGCCTGCTTCATTTCCTCAGGCTTGCACGAAGGTCAGTATCTTGAAACTGCAGGTTTCTATTTAGGTGTGGAAGAGAGCAAACAAACAAAAAAACTTCTAATCTGGGAACTGGAATGAAAATGAAGTAAACCTGTGACTATGTTTAACTAGCAGGTTAAATTAATATTGTTGGCAATTCACTGATCTGCTGGCTCAAAATTCTAAATAAAAGTCAAGGAAACACCTATTTATATGCATTTCCAAGATCTATTACCAAATACCCACTAGACAGAGGCAGCCAGAGCCCATGTGTTTATCAGCAAGGGGTGGGGGTTGGCACGGATCCCCCATGGACCAAGAACTCTTACCCTCCCCAGAGCCTCCAGTCCTGCTCAGCTAATGTTGAAAACATAGCTTAAATCTCCAACAAGCTTACTTTTCCAGCATTACCCCTGCTTTCCAACTCTCAACAGCATTTTTCCCTTTTATTTTTCTTAGCTTTAGTATTATTGCCCTTTTAATGACGCAAAATGCCTCTTCACACTCATTTATCTAAATGGCAACTATTTAACATGTTGACAAGATTGCCAGCTCCTTGTCACCAACTTTATATAATCTTTCAATGTTGTAAGAAGCCTTGGGTCCTTTCCCACTAGAAAGGCAGGGTCAAAACATTTTAGATAGAGGTAAGAAAAAAAGGGATAGATAAGAAAATGGGTGGATAGCGGGATGTATAGAAAACAAAGGAGGGATAGATAACCTATTTATTTACAGTGGTACCTCTTAAAACAAATTTAATATGTTCTACGAGACAATTTGTTTTAAGAAAAATTGTCTTACAAAACGCGATTTCCTATAGGAATGCCTTGAAAATGGATTAATCCATTCTGGATCTATGGGTTGCTTTGTTTTACAAAATGTGATTTCCCATAGAAATGCATTGGGGATGGATTAATCCATTCAGGATGCTAGAAACATGCAGAACAGTTTTTTGTCTTGTGAAGCATCCCATGGGGAATGCGAAGCATGCCTATTCCTGGATTTTTTTTTCTTCCTACAAGTTGTCTTACGGGGCATTTGTCTTAAAGAGTTACCACTGTACTTTAGAGTATTTTTACCCTGTCTTTCTCCTTGGAAAAGGACCCAAGGCGGCTTACAGTAAGGAGGAACAACATACCGTCTAGTAAAATTAAGACACATTCAAGTTTAAGAACAGGGAACTGGCATCTTACAAGGCAACATTAAAGCTGAGAGAAAACGCAAGCAAATCACTACTAGTGTCTTGGCAGATCCCGCCCTCCCCGACCCAAATGGCCACGCGGCCGAGTTCTGGCCTGGACTACAAAGCCCATCACTGCGGAACGGCCAATGACACCACCCCTCCCCAATCTGAGTTGGCCTATACAGTAGGACCCCCGTACCCACTGATTAAGTTATCCACGGTTAGCAGAGCAAAAAAGCAATTACTTAATTTTTCTTTCTCTCTTCCTCTTTTGCCGCCCGTGTCATCTTTGTGGAGGGTATTGTCCCTCCTTATTTTATTGCTATTCTTGCTGCTTGTTTTCCTTTCTGTTGTTTTATTTTAACTGCAACCCGCCCAGAGTTCCATCGTCCGGAAGATGGGCGGCATATAAATGTAATAAATAAATAAATAATTCAGCAACTGCAAAGCAAGATACTGTCGCACAACAGCAGCCGTAAAGCAAGCTACTGTCACCAAACAGCACATTTTGGGGGTGGGGATTTTGCTGTTCTCTCTTATCCACAGGGTCCTACTGTATAACCCAGGCAGGCCCGAACTTCGGCCCTGCAGATGTTTTGGACCACAACTCCCAGAATTCCAAAAGAAGACTGAGAGGGGATATGATAGCTATGTTTAAATATTTGAAAGGATGTCATATTGAAGAGGGAACAGGTTTGTTTTCCATGGTTTTAGAGACTAGGACTCGGGGCAATGGTTCCAAACTACAGGAAAAGAGATTCCATTTGAACATTAGGAAGAACTTCATGACAGTTAGAGCTATTCGGCAGGTGGAATAAGATGCTGCCCCAAAGGAGGGTGGTGGAGTCTCCTTCTTTGGAGGTTTTTAAGCAGAGGCTGGGTGGCCATCTGTCGGGAGTCCTGTGATGGGGGTTCCTGCATGGCAGGGGGTTGGACTGGATGGCCCTGGAGGTCTCTTCCAACGCTGTGATTCTATGACTGTGGGAGTTGTGGTCCAAAACAAATGCAGGGCCGAAGTTTGGGCCTGCCTGGTATAACCCCTGCTTCCCCTCCATCTCCCGCCCACCTTTCCACCACCACCACCGCCAGCCGGCCGGACGTACAGGGAGAAGGAAGGGAGGGCGAGGGCGACGACGGGCCACTCACGGTTGATCAGCGGCGGCCTCCTCCGGGGGGGCAGGGAGCGGCTCCGGCCACGACCCCTCCGGCCGCCCCGCGCCTGAGCCTGCCGACCCCCTCCTCCTCCTCCCCTTGAGGAGCCTCTTGAGGGCCCGCCAGAGCCGCCCCGGCCCGGCGTCGTCGCCTTCGCCTTCTTCTGTCTCGCCTTCTTCTTCCTCGGGCGGGCCCGGAGGAGGAGGAGGAAGAGGCGGCGGCGGCAGCTCCGGGGCTTCCCTTCGGCGTCCTCGCCCCCTCCTCCTCCTCCTCCTCCTCCTCCTCCTCCTCCTCCAGGCGGGCGACGCGGTGCCAGAGCTCGGCGTCGATGGGCGGCAGGACGAGGCGCCTCCTCCTTCCCGCGCCGCTCCCGCGCCACCGCACGCCGGCCACGAGGAGGTTGGCGCGCTGGCGCAGCGACGTCACGTGGCGGCAGTAAGGGCACGTGACCTCCTCCCACCAGCCCTCGCGGGCCAGCCGGCCCACGCAGGCGCTGCAGATCACGTGGCGGCAGCGGGAGGGCTTCCAGGAGCCGCGCGCGCCCCCGAGGCGGCGGGGCGCGCGCCCGCAGCGGTCGTAAGGCAGGCAGCAGATGCCGCACTCCAGCTCGTCGGCGTCGTCGTCGCCCTCGTGCCGTTGCGGGGGCCGCCGAGGCCACGCCCACCCGGCGCTCCTCCTCCAACCGCATCGCCGCGGAATAAGAAGCCGTCGCGGCCGCGCTCCCGGTATATATAGCCACGAGGGGGCCCGCGTGTGGATGCGCTTGGCCCCGCCCCTCGCCTCTCAGCCAATGCAGAGCGAGAGGGGGCGGGGCGGCGGTAGCGGCTCGCGACCCACGGGTCACGCCTCCCTCGCTTCTTTTAAATTGGGGGAAAAGGCGGGAAAAGGTGGCGGGTGGGGCCAAGAGGGCCTCCCCGAGGAGTGCGGTGACGTAATGCGTCGTATTTGTAACCGCTTCCTGCCTGGCAGAAATTAAACGGGTAGCGTTCAGGGGGAAAAGCTCGGCTTCTCCTGTTGAATGTTTGCCTGTACTATTATTTTTTTTTAAATTGGGCCTCAGGGACCATGATTTTAATTTACTCCCAGGAAATTTGCATGATTTTAAATATAAATATAAATAAAATACCTTTTTATTTATGTTGATTTGAACAGATCAGAGAGGGTCTTGTTTTTAATTAGATATTGTTTTTTAAAAAGCCAATAGCAACTGTCAAGAATTTCCACAGATGAAACCATATTCATTACTGGCTGCTGACCAGTGGAGATAGCTAAAGATATATACTTTAACTAGATGTTATACCAAATTTAATATATTCCTTTGTTACTTGTCATGTTATCCAATGTTGTAAACCACCCAGAGTAGCCCTAGGGCTAGATGGGTGGTATAAAAGTCAAACAAATAAATAAGGAAATCCTCAGTGGGAAATTCTCTCTCTCTCTCCGGCTCCAACCTAACACTCCCTGGCATTGAGGTTAGCCTGGATGAAAGGGGAATCCTTATTGGAGGCATCCCGAGATTCCTAGAGGGAGACTTACTTATTTTATTTTGCTTAGAATATGTTACTCTGGGACCTAGAGAAAAGCCTGACCTTGTGATATTAACACTGGAGCAGGCTCGCAACGGAAGGTGCTACGTAGTTTTGAAGTGATTTCCATTCAAACATCAAAAGATCACAGTGAAAATAAACACAAGGCACCCCTTGAGTTTGTTCTTGTTATACATACTCAGACTTACAGATTGCCTTTGAAATGCTATCAAGATATGATCCGGATTTTAAGGGGTGGCGAGAGAATACTTATCAGTGTAACACCGCTTTCTCTTTTGGGGGCAGGAACTAGACACAGTGCTTCTCAACCTGTGGGTCCCTAGATGTTCCTGGACTACAACTCCCAGAAATCCTGGCCAACTCAGCTAATGATGAAGACTTCTGGGAGTTGCAGTCCAGGAACATCTGGGGACCCCACCGGTTGAGAATCACTGGAACTAAAGGATCTCATGATGGGAGAAGCTTGATTTGTTGTCCTATGCCACCTTTTCTCCATAGAGCTCAAAGCCAGGCACACAAGCAGTGGCTTTTCCCTACTTAATCCTCATAAGAGCCCTGCGAGGTGGGTCAGGCTGAACAAGGACAGCTACTAGTCCAGGGTCATCCACTGAGTTTTATGGCCAGGCGAGAGTTTGAGAACAGGTGTCTCACCACCTCCCCAACCATAGTGGCCCTCTCAGTATTGTCTTGGTGGTGGTATTATTATTACAACAAGTACCTTGAGAAACGTTATATTGACAGCCAGGTTATAGACCTTCAAAGCAGCAGAGTGGGTTGTGATCCAGAATTGCTGACGGAGGCTAGGCAGAAGGAATCCCAATTCCCACCTCCCAACCTATTATGCCAACTCCACTATCTGCTGATCCGTTTCTTTGCACAATTCAAAGTGCTGGTTCTACCCTGTAGAGCCCCAAATGGCCTGGGTCCGTGCTCTCTCAAGGGCCGCATCTCCCATTATGAGCCAAAGTAGGTGCTAAGATCACCAGGGGAGGCCTTTCTCTTAATCTCAGTCACCACCTTCATGGGTGCATCTGATGGGGGACAGAAAAGAAGGCCTCCTCTGTGGTGGCTCCCAGACACTGGAACTCCTTCCCACTGGAGGCCAGGCTGGACCCCATCTTTTGCTGTCCTTCCATAGGCAGGCAAAAAACTTCCTCTTCAGACAGGCTTTCCCCTCAGTGAACTGCCTGAGGAGATTTTTTTAAACATTTGGTTGTGCCTTACATCTTTGAATTTGTTTTCAATGATGCTTCCTTGTATCGTTTTATTTTTTAGAGTGGTATTTGTTTGAATCATAGAATCCTAGAGTTGGAAGAGACCTCAAGGGCCATCCAGTCCAACCCCCTACCACGCAGGGACCCCCATCACAGTGCTCCCGACAGATGACCATCCAGCCTCTGCTTAAAAACCTCCAAAGAAGGAGACTCCACCACCCTTTGACCCCTCTTAGTACTCCTATAATCCATGTTGTTGGCTTTCGATACTGTCTTTTAGTGACGAAAGCCTCCTTGGATCCATTTTTAAAAGACTAATAAGGTGGGGCAAAATATTTTAAATAAATCAATAAGGCAAGACTGCATCGTATTAAAAATGAAGGGGGAGAGGATGCTGGAATGAGCCGACAAGGGGCCCAGTCGGTCTCTGCAGTTAGTACCGGAGTGACGTTTGAGCCTTGTGGGCGCAGGTAGCTGAGTCGAGGTTGACTCCATCCTTCCGATGTCAGTGAACGCAGTAGCCAGCGCACAGAGGGGGCCCAGTGTGTAGCCTACATAATTACATTTGCCCACTGCCCCGAAAGTGCTCTGAGTACTATGGGGTGGTGTATAAACACCAGGATTTTAAAGCATTGCATGTTGACTTTTTCTCCCTGTCTCTGTCTGTCTCTCCCATCAGTGACACGGTATTTGTACACGACCCCTAAACTCCGCCTCAAATGGCTCCCAGCTCCGGAGCTTACAATTGTTTCCCCACCAGCTCCGGAGTTTGCAGGAAATTAATTGCGACCACGCCCACCTATGCGCATCCCAGCGCACTTTTCTTGTACCTGCTCTAGGAGGGTAAAAATCCCCAGGTCTGGATTTAATCTGGTGAGTGCGGGGCTCTCCTCGCTTCTGTTTGTTTTTTTGGCCTCCCGCCCCTTTAAGAGAAGGGGCGGGAGGCAAAAAAACAAACAAACAGAAGAGAAGGAATCAGGGCAACGGCGGCTTCGGAGGTGAGCCTGCATTTTTTCCTCTATTTTTTCCTCCCTTCCCTCATGCAGACAGGAGCAAGGAAGTGTGGAGGGGTGGGGACGCAGAAAGAGCAACAAACCCCAAGATCCCTGGTCCGAATATAAGTGGCCAAGGGTGGAATTGGTGAAATGTGGTTGTGGGAAAAACCCTCGGAGGTAGCGATAAAACGTTATGCTTCTTGGCTCCTGGATACTGGGAAGTCTCTTTCTGTACCTTTCAATCTTTGTCTTGGACAAACAAATGACAGTACAGGATGGGAAAAGCAAACACGATTTAACCACGAGGCGGCTGACGGGTTCCAGTGAAATCAAAACTAGTAGCAAGAGAACGGAAAGTACAGAACTGGACATTTCGCTCCCCCCCCAAGTGTTTATGTTGCAGATACTTCCTGGTTGCTCAATATGTTGACGGAGAGGTCAACCCGACACTGTCTGTTGGGTTTTTAAGTCCACTGTTCCTGGGCGCCTAGAAGGGCACTTGCCTCAGCTTGGCATGCCCCCTGGGTCTCCATCCCAGCATGAAATACAGTAGGACCCTGGTATCCGCTGGGGAATGGTTCCAGGCCTTCCTGTGGATAATGAAAACTGTGGATAAGAGAGGATGCCTGCCCACCCACCCCCAAACTGCTGTTTCCTGACAGTAGCTTGATTTATGACTGCTATTTTGAGATAGTAGCTTGCTTTATGGCCGCTGTTTGTGACAACAGCTTGCTTTACAGCTTGCTTTGTGGCTGCTGAACATTTTAATTGTTTCCTCTGCCAGCTATGGATAATTGAATCAGTGGATAAAGAATCAGTGAATACAGGGGTCCTTCTGTATTGAAATGTGACCTGCTGCTACCAAGAGATAAAAATGTTTCTCCCCTCAAATCGGGGCATCCATTGGTCCTTAATTTAATGGATCACAAGGTTTTAAGAGAAAACCATATTCACTTGTATGTCTATTCTGCTTCCCTCCTCTGTGGTTTGTACATTCAGGAAATCTATTGTCACAGCAACTTGCTTTCCTGTTTGAAGCCCGATCATTTAATCCCATCCTTCTTTCATGACTTTCGGGGCTCATTCAAACTAACTGCCTTTTTGATAGAAGCATACCAGGTTTGTTAATTACGGTTTTGGAAGCCGGTTTTGGAGGTATTTGGAGAACTTGGTAGGCCGTCCATGTAGTGTAAAGCTTTTATTGGGAACAAAACCAACAATATTGGCGATCAAATCGCGAGTTCTTTGGTCTCATCCTGGAGGCAGTTGTGGTTTGTTATGCTTGGTAGAGCGGAGCCCTCTGCCCACCTTCCTTCTTTCCTGTGCCTAAAGACCCATTAAATTGACTCTCTCTCACACACAGAGAGACACATCATCTTTGCACCTCTCCTTCACTTATGTAGCTTGTCTGCAACCCAAATGGCTTAAGAAGTTCTGGAGGCCCCTTTGGAAATCAACGAGACCCCCAGCGGGCTCTGGGTGCCTTTGAGTTCCTCCTCTTGTGCACCTCGTGACCAAACAGGAAGCCGTCAACCTCATGCAAATTCCATTCTTGGCACCTGGGATGATGGATCAGTGACAAAGGAATGAAGCACCGGGTTATCATGAGGGAATGTGAAAGAGCCCAGACCGGCTGGCTCAGACACCTCTGGGGAGACAGTGAGCAACACTTATGGGATCTTGTGTTCTGGGACACGGGGACTTAAGGAAATCGGAGAAGTGGCCGCATTTGGGCAGGCCCCAAAAAGGGTGGTTTGCACCTGCTTGCCCAAAACCTTGTGTGCTCCAGATGCCTTAGACTACAACTCCCATCATCTTCCAAGAGATTCCATCTCCCTCCTTTTATGCCCCGTTTCCCTTCTCTCTTTGTGTGTCTGGGTAGTGGCTATATATAAGATCCTGAGGTCAATATTCCTATATCATTTATTCTGCCAGGTTCTCCAGCCTGTTCCTTAGTCATGATCAACTGTCCCTCCAGGGACCCTCTAAAGCGGAGGTCAAACCTTCTGCTTCCTTTCGAACCACAACCCTCAGATTCTATGGACCCTGGGTTCCAGAAAAGTAAGCTATTTTTTGAGGCTCTGCATTTATTGCTTTCTTCCTGTTGGTCGTTGTTGCGATCACCTCAGCTCCTTTCAGGAGATGTCAGGTTGGCTTTGAACCAAGGCCAAAAGAAAAAGAAAAATCCCTTTTCTGCCTCCAACCCTGTTGACTTATCACCAGCTGTAGGGTGACACTGGTTTTGTTCACTTAAAAGTTACAGAGAGCAAATTGGCAGGAGCCTGGACAGAGCGAGAGAGAGCACACGGGAGAGGCATTTGGAGAAGCGTAGGCAACCAGGAGGAGTCGGTGGCAGCAGGGATCACAAAAGAGGTCACGACTCAGCCTGTTTCTGAGCAGGGAGAGTAGCTTTTTCAATCGTGGGCTCGGAGATCAGTAAATGGCCCTCCAAAGGTACCAATAATCCTTTGTAGAGCACCTTTCAACTATTCCATGTGTTTGACATACATTATCCCAGAACACCCATACCATAACCCTGCAAAGTAGGTCAGTATTATTAGACAAAGCTTGTATACATAGTTAGGCACTGCAGCCCGATCTTTTGCCAGTAGTATGAAAATAAGCATGTTTGAGTATAGCTTCCAGACAAACTGACCCACGGCAGTAACAAATCCGTTCTTTCTTGGGATCTTGTGTTCAGTTGAATATTGGGAAAAAACCTCTTAGAGCAGTACAACGACAGAACCCATGAGCTTGGGAAGTGGTGGGTGAATTCAAGGGAAAATTAGACCACCACCTGGTGGCGCTCTTGACACCACGGTGCAGATTGTGTGTGGCTTCCTGGAAGTTCTCTCTCTCTCTCTCTCTCTCTCTCTCTCTCTCTCTCTCTCTCTCTCTCTCTGTGTGTGTGTGTGTGTGTGTGTGTGTGTGTGTGTGTAATTCCCAACTCCTAAATTTTGTCGATAGAAACTACAACCCACTCTAAGCTATCCAGACCGGTCTAGCAGCCAAACCAAAACATTTAAAACAAAACAAAAATTATGGAAGTTTAGCACTCAAGGTCTGTTAGAAGGGTTTCAGCCTGGTATCTGAAGGCTACTAGTGAGGGTGCCAGGCCAGTCTCTTTTGAGAGATTGTGGGGTGCAAGTGAAAAGACCCTGGAGGAGAGAGGGGTGTAAATCAGAACAGGGCAGGAGCCGGCCAAGAGGGCCAGTCTCAAAAACCATGCAGAGTTGGGCGCAAGGGATACAATTTGAATAAAAAAGGCTGGGCCATAACTCTCAGCCTCATCTTGATGGCGCAACTGAGTCGAACTGTTGACGTAAGGCAGAACCGGGGCCCCTCCCTGAGAAAATGGGTCATCATGTACCCTGCATTGATTAACCAAGTGATCGAGTTTGCATATGAGCAAAAAGCCAGTGGCACAAAGCTGAAGCCACTTCCCTTTTCTTTTGAAAAAGCCGGCTGAACCACGGAGAGGACGCGAGCCCATCATAGGGAGTTCTTCTGATGGCAAATGTTCTCCAACTTTTGCTGGCCGGCTACTTCTTCCGGGGAGGGGGGGGGTGCTGATCGGAGTTGTCCGTTTGCAAAGAATCCCCCTTATTTGCGAAAGGCCTTGTTTTCGCGCCTCACGTTTCGTTTAGGGAAGGTCTGGCTTCCAAACCGACTAATTGCAAGGTGCTACCTGCCTCTTCCCAAGGGTCACCAAACCAGCTTGACGGGCTGCTGGCCACCCTTTTATTATTCGTTTTCCCCAGGCGGGGAGGAGAGCCACGGCATACCTTCCAATGGGGAGGCCTCAGGTTTCTCTTGCATAAGGATGCTAGTAGATCTAAATGGAGAAAAGGCCACCACGGTAGATGCCTCAGTGCATTTGAGGCGATTCTCACCGGGGTTGGGAAATCACACCTTCCCTTAAGGTCTCGGCAGTGAAATGAGAGCTGGAGATTCTGACTTGTGGATTAAAAGAAGGAGCAGGTAATTGATGCTTCCTCTGAAGTCCTGTAATTACAGGAGTGGCAGTTGCCCTCGTGTTCAGATACACTCCCGTTGGCCTGTGTTTGTTGGAATCACAATGCAAGTAGGCCAAACAGTGCCTCTGAGACTCTTTTTTATTTTATTTTATTCTATTTTATTCCTTACATTTTAATCCTGCCCGTCTGGCCAAAGGACAAATTTTAATCAGTCTGCCCGTCTGGGCCAAAGGACCAACAAAGCTGGGAGGAGAGTCTCTTACCCCAAATGCTACACAGAAAGGTGGTCCTGATTAAGCCACTGCAGCAACAACAGTAATGGTTCTGGAAACTTACAAATAAATGCAAACAAGTAAAAACACAGGAAATGTGCTGTGAAAACAGCACAGGTATTATACAGGTATGCATGGCATGGAGATGAAATCTCTATGAGTGCAAGTGCTCCACCAGTCTTGGTTTTTTCCATCTTTTTCTTGGGGAAGGAAACAGCCTCTCTGCTTTGTTTTAAGAATGTAGTAGTAGTAGTAGTAGTAGTAGTAGTAGTAGTAGTAGTAGTAGTAGTAGTAGTAGTAGTAGTAAAGGCATGGCCACCTCAGCTCACCCCAGAGATGCATACTACACATGCTAAATTATAAATGTGGGTCTGGTGGCAAAATGTACACATTGTTCCAAAAGGGCAAGATGCTACTCTGCCAATTTTGTCAGAGTGATGAGGGATTCTTTGCAAACCTTGGGAAAGTTTCCTCTTGTAAAAGCTCTGTTCGGTCACAGTCAGAGGGCAAGGGGACAAACACACTTGGGGGTGGATAGGCAGAATACACTCTAGGACTGGGACTCTTGTTTACAGCTTATTAAGTAGTTCTCCTGTCTCTGTGCCCCTTACAGGGCTAAAGAGCTGCATCAACAAGCTGCAAACAAGGCTACTGAACCAATTTCCTGTTCTCTGTGTGTAGCCAGTCAATTTGAACAGACCCAGGGAAATCTGAATTCCCCGATTTGGCTTGACATTTTCCCAATTATATAAGTCACATCTTGAGCAGCCCAATTTGATCTTGGCTTCCAGAGATATTTGGTGTTTGACTCTGTCTACCCTAGGGCTTCCTTGTTGTTCATCCTCGCTGTCCATGGGATTTGTAGTCGTTGTCTCCAGCACGTTACAAATGCCACTTTTCCCAGTCTCTCAAAGTCGAAGTTTCACAACCATACAGTTATTGGAACTATGATCGAATTAACTCATCTGCATTTGTTCAGGAGGTCAATTTCTTTATTTTCTCAACTATTATTCACATTGATCTCATTGCTGTTCTTCTAATCCCCACACATCCTCTGCTCATTGAGGACTCACATTTTTTTGCCTTTCTTCTGGACCAATCAAGTAAATGTCTTTGAAGCTCCAAGGAGCTAAAGATGATGTACAGGTATATTAGTTCAGTAGTTAAAAAATGTCCAGGTACACGGCCTAACCAGTTAAGCCTGTGTCTGCTTTAGTCTTCTTCGGTCTGTCTCCTTTTACAAGGCAGTTCTTTAGAAGATTATTCCTGGGTGACTAGGAGGTGAAAGAAAAATGACAAGCGTGCTTGGTGGGGACACAGGAAATGACCTTCTCTGTGGCTGCTCCCAGACTGTGGAACTCCTTGCCACTGGAGGCCAGGCTGGCCCCATATTTGCTATCCTTCCCCGGGCAGGCAAAGACCTCTCTCTTCAGGCAAGCTTTCCCCTCAATGACTGGCTACCTGGGTGTGATTCTTAGGGTGTTTATACACGACCCCTAAGCTGCGCTGCAAATGGCTCCCAGCTCCGGAGCTTAGAAATGTTTTCCCACCAGCTCCGGAGTTTGGAGACAATTAAGTGCGACCATGCCCACTTTAGCGTGACCCAGCGCACTTTTCATGTACCTGCTCTCTGCAGGTGAAAAAAATTTGATGCGGATAAGAGTGCCGGGCTCTCCTGGCTTGTCTGTTGTTTTTTTGCCGCCCGCCCATTTAAGAGCTCCTTGAGACGGAACCAGGAAGTAATGGGGCTCGTGGCAAGTTCGACCGGCACCGGCAGGTTAGTAAAGGCTTCTTTTGTCCTTTTTCCCCCTCCCCCCCCTCACGTGGACAGGAGCAGGAAGTGCTGAGGGGTGGGGACGGAGGAACAGAAACGAACCCCCAAGATCTCTGGTCCGAATTTAAGGGTCCAGCGGATCTTAGGGGTCGTGTGAAAAGGCCCTTAGATGAACTGTTATGAATTACTGCTTGGATTGTGTTTTTGGTATTACTTATGTTTATCAATTCTCAGAATAGTATTTTTGGTCCCTTTCTAATATTTGTTTACTTATTTGTTGTAACCTTTAAATGTCCTCTTTCAGCTATGGAAGCTGCCTTGGGTCCTTTTTAAGGAGAAAGGAGGGGTAAATAAATAAATAAATAAATAAATAAATAAATAAATAAATAAATAAGTCCTGCTCAGTTCATGTATTGTTTATTTCAACATTGCAAATATCTGATTACCCTAAATAAAACCCCAGAGGGGGGAACCTTTAAAAGCCTGACGTTCCCTATTCCAAGATATTTCAAGCATTTAAACCCCCCTCCCTCCAATCTTTCAGGTGGTCTCTGCAGGTTTAGTCCTTGAATGCAGCAAGTTAATTGCTTTTCAGGAAAAAAAGGAAAGGAAAAAAAGTCGGGCAGACACTTAACTGCAATGCCTCAAATGACCTCAAGAGGGAGCCCTTGGAACGAAGTTTGCTATACAATAAAACCAAAATTAATAAAAACTAATAATAATAAAAAGCTTTGAGTCTTTTACTTGGATCTGGAACCCTAGCCAACCAGCCAGGCCTGCTGGGAAGACATTTTCTCCCTTTATTCCATGCTGTACCCTTAAAAAAACAAAAAAACTAACAGACACTAACAGCAAGCGTGAATTGATCAAGAGGTGTTTATGTTCCAATAGCCGCAATAGTTCCAATAGCCGCAATAGAGGGGAAAGTCATTTGACTAAACTTTGCCATTGGAAATACAGGCTTGGAATTCTGGGAGTTGTGGTCCAAAACATCAGGAGGGTCGAAGTTTGGACATGCCTGTCTTAAATGTTCTGGAGTGTATATTGTCCCTCATTACTGTAAGCCACCTTGAATCTTTTTCCAAGGAGAAAGGTGGGGTAAAAATATTCAAAAACAAAATAAAAAATAAAGGTCCCGTACAACTCTGCAGTTCAAAGATTATTATTATTATTAACTCAATTGGGGTCAAAGAAATAGCAGAATCCTAGAAATAGAAGGGGGCAAGGGTGTCATCCCCCACCCCCTTGCTAAGAATGGGGCTGTTGACATCTGTGGAGAAAATTAAGGGCGAAGGCAAACGGCAGAACCAAACCAGGAAGAGACGAGAAAGGTCCACCTCATTCTCTCAGCCATCTGCCAAGGGAAGGAGAGTCTGGCTTGGTTTTCCCAGCCCTCATAACAAGAGGGAATGAAGGCTGGTTTGTGAGGAGCCGTGGCTGTGTGAATCAGGCACCGTATTTAGGCAGAGGTGCCACAAATCATACGATCTTAAAGATAAATCTTCAGGAATTTATCTTGCTCTTGCCCAACCTCCCTCCAACGAGTGCCTTGTGGTTGTCTTGGAGCCAAGGGGGTTAGTAAGCTCAGGGTTTGACAGAGTTCTGCATCTGCCCCGGGTTTTAGTCCGAACTTTACAGATGTCTACCAAGCGCTGAACTTAATTGGGTGTTCCTGGAAAAACTCAAGTTACCGTCCATGTCTGTCTTCAGCTACATCCCCCAGCATCCCCAGCCTTCATCCCCAACTGTCTCTTCAGACTTCACCTCCAACCCATGAGGGGAGCTGCCGTCCACCAGGCCAGGAAGTTGTCAGATTGGGAAAGGCCGCTCTCAACCATGCTGAGGGCCTTGGCTCTCTTGCCCCAAATGGAGACTTGGTGGCCAACTGCCCCACCCCTGCCTCGCCTTGGCTACCAAGGAAGGTGGGGCAAATTGTACTTGCTTCTTATCCCAACATATTTCGGTAGAAGCATGGGAAGGAGTCCGTTGTGGTGGAGTGGGCCTTGTATTAATAAAAGCCTAGCATTTATTACATCCATTTATAAGACTCCCCCATGTATAAGACGAGCCCCCCCCACTTTTCTAACCTAAAATTACTGCCTCTCAACTGTACGGTTCTCTCCCGGCCCTCAATTTTTAGTCTAACAATTTTAGACAAAAACATAGTCTTATACACTGAAAAATACTGTAGAGTATGTTGTAAAGTAAACCACCTAGGGTTAGATGGGCGGTATAATAAATAGATAGATAGATAGATAGATAGATAGATAGATAGATAGATAGATAGATAGATAGATAGATAGATAGATAGATAGATAGATAGATAGATAGATAGATAGAAAGGAAGGAGAAGGGGAGACTGGCAGAGGGATGAGGCCAGAGAGCTAATCTGAAGAATCCCAGGAATTAAAATCTGGGGAAGAGCAGGACAGAAGGTTGACCACTGGCCTCCGTCCACAGCAGGAACCTGGAGGGCATTTCCATTTTGTCACTAGATTTTAATCCTCCTTCCAGATGTGTCCTGCCCAAGGCCTCCCTACAATGGTGGACCTTACAAGATTTGGTGCCCGCTCCAGGAAATCCCAAATGGTGTTCCACCTAAATTGCATGCTGCTCCTATGTAGGGCCCGTCCATTTTGCACCCGGGTCATGCCTATAACTCTATTTGGGATCCCTGAAGATCCAGGGTGGACCAACAGCAACCCAAGGGATCCCTTACAATATGACCCACACCTGGGTGGAACCAAGTCACATTCTGCTGTAAAACGGAACACCCCCCCCCCCCAAAAAAAAAGTGAAGGGGACATTTCTGTCTGTTTTCTCCGTCATTTCCAGGGCTGGCCTTGCATTGTGTGGGCTCCTGAGAAATGGATCCGGGACCCTCTTAATTGTTCCCCATCTGCTTGGGGCCATCACAGAACCCACGAAAGACCCCAGGGCAGCAGGCAGGGATTAAGGGGGGGGGGGGAAATAAGACCATGAAGGGCTTTGAAAAAAACCAAGAAGCAAAATACACGGAAGAATAACTCGTAAACGCAGGACCCATTATTACAGCTTTGTTTCTAACTAATTAAGGACAGTTAATTATTATCAAATACCCATTATGTGCTTATGTTCACTATCCCTCTCTTCCCTTGCTACAACGTGCCTGCCCGTTAAAAAAATAAATCAATAAATTAAAAGCAGGCGTATTGTTATGGAAAGAGAGGCCAAGAGACCCTTTGGCCCCCGTTTTGTAGCTGAGCGGCGCATGCCATATATTGTTATTGTTGTCTAAGCGGCCGCCGTGGGGGGGGGGAGAGCAAAGCCCCCCCGCCCGCCAAGTTCATCCGCCGTGGAAGTATACGGATATTTGGTTCATGCGCAAAAGCAGCCCCCTCCTGAACCACCCCATCCAAATCCCCCCACCAAAATTACGAGGCAGCAGCTGGTGGGAGAGCATGTTGTTTGGGGGGGGGGCAGGTGGGGTGGTGGGAGCCCCCAATCCCCCCGAGGAGGGGGAACAGGAGGAGGCGGAGTCTGTTGGGACACGAGCGTGCACAGCCCCGGGCGCCGACGTGTCCCTACGCCCGGGACTCTTTTTTCGTATTGGGTTTGTTACCCAGGAGCGCGTCTATTTCCTGGACCACTTGCGGCGTCAGTTGGGTGAGGACCTGCGCAGGGAGAAATGGAAGACCCGTAAGAGAGAGGGGGGGGGAAATCTTTCTTAGTTCTCCTAATTTGTGGAATTTGCTGCCAAGAGATTCAGTGAAAGGAAAGTGATCTACTACCATAGCTTTGTCAATGGCTATTTCCGCCCCCCTACAAAAGCTAAAAAATGTGGAACCATCTGGACATTTCATTGTCTCTGCCTCCCTCTGGTGGCTAGTTCTGGTAAGCACACCCTGCAAAGACACAGAAATCTGTATTTCTGGGGGTGTTTAGTATTTTCAGACATCAGATAAGCAAATCAGCCAATACTGACCACATGGAGATGGGGTACCCCTTGTACTGCGCATGGATATCATAAAATTGCCCTTTTTAACTCTCCCACAATATCCTCTTCTGAGTAGCCCCGCTGGCAAGAAGAAATCCCAGACCAAATGGGCAGGGCCGGCGCTAGGTTTTTTTGCGCCCTAGGCGAGGGGGGGGGGTGGGGCGGGTGGCTGGGCGGCGGATGGTGGGGACAGCGGATGGTGGGGGACGGCGGATGGTGGGGGACGGCGATGGGCGCGGGGGGCGGCGGGCGGGCGCGCGCGGGGGGACAGACGGCGGTGGCCAGCAGCGGGGGGGGGCAGCAGGCTGGCCAGTGCCCCCTCTCCATTTTGGCGCCCTAGGCAACTGCCTAGTTTGCCTTAATGGACACACCAGCCCTGCAAACGGGACCATTTCTATCCTGATCCCTCTTGGGGTCAGGATCCCATGCAAGTGTACGTAAACAAAGCCAAGAATCCTGACACACACATGCGTGCATACGTAGACACACACACACACACACACACACACACACACACACACACACACACACACAGATCTCTTTGGCCTTCCTCACCTGAATAGAGCCCAAGTTCTCGATCAGCTGGTCGGTGCTGGAGACCCCCAATAGGACGGAGCTGACCCCTTCCGAACGGAGACACCAGGCTTTGGGGGGGGGGTTGGAAAGGGAGGGAGGGAAAGAGAGGCGTTTCAAGCAGGGGCCTTCCTTAGAGGCTCTTCCTGCTACAGTCCTCCCCCACGTGTGACAGGATGAGGGAGGTGTCCCTCATCTGGAGCCAGAAGACCTCATTTCAAAAGCTACCACCTGATCAATTGAGTTGCTTTTTAGCCATAACTTGACTGCTTTTAACAACTCATTTTTAAAAACTCCCTTGCTACCGCCCCCTCCTGGGGAGGGGGCTCCCACCGCACCAACCTGCCCTCTGACCAGGGGCTACCCCCTAAGCCGCCCCAACACCGGAGCCCATGTCCTGCTCACCAATGGCCAGCTGTGCCACCGTGCACCCCAGGCGCTCCGCGATCGGGTGAAGTTCCTTCACCTTAGCCTGCTGCTTCTTCCCATCTTCACTTTGCAGCTTCTCCTTCAGCCACTGGTAGCCCTGAGCAGTTGAGGGAGGGAAGGGGGAGGAGGAGGAAAACCCAAAAGAGGGCGGCCATGTCAAGGGAAGCCCTTGGTCACATCAGGGGTGGGCAATAAGGTGCCCCAATGAAGCTGGACCCCGTGAATTCATTTGCAAGAAAAGCCAACCCCATGGATGCACACATGTGGATGTGGGCACACGGGTGGGTAGGTGGGTGTGAAAGAAAACCCGAGTGGGACATACCTTCATGGCCGCCCGGCAGTTTTCGGGGACCCTGTCCTCGTATTTCCCCGTGATAAGTCCACATGCCAGCGGAGACCAGGTGATGGCTCCCACCCCTAGGGGGACCAAAAGACAGGACAGGGTTGGGGTGACGAAAGTCTTATATGTTGCAGCCAAATGGAAGGCAGGCATGGGGGAACGATCCTTATAATTATACCCTAACTCCTCTGAAGAAGGGGCAGCACAGAAGTGTTAGGTACGGACTAGAGACGGGCATAAACCAGTTCATCCCAGTTCTTAAAGGCAGCAGCGCCTCCTCTGGCTCAGTCAGCTGCCCACCAGACCCAGTTTGTTAGCATTCTGGACCTTCTCAACTGACCTTCCACTCCTGGCAACAGCTCAGGCTTCTCTGCCCTGCCCTCTTTGGCTGATCTCCCACTCAGAGGAAAGGGCGGAGCAGAAAAGTCTGAGCCCTTGCTCATGACTGAGAGATTAGCCAAAGAGGTGGAAAAAGCAAGCAAGCTGAGCCTGGTGAGTGAGTGAAGAGGAGGGAATTGGGATCAGCAGTACCAGTGCAGCCGCCTTCGCAAACCGGAACAAAATGGTCTTTGCCCATCCCTAGCATGGACTAATACTTTATTTGTCCAACAGAGTTCTGCCACTAACAGAGTGATGGCGAACCTTTTAGAGACCGAGTGCCCAAACTGCAATTCAAAACCCACTAATTTTTTGCAAAGTGCCAACGCAGCAATTAAACCTGAATATAGGTGGCTGTGAAGGGGCGATGTCAGGTGCCCACAGAAAGGGCTCCGAGGGACACCGTTGGCACCCGCGCCATAGATTCACCAACACTGCCCTAAGACGTCTGTAGGAGAGCCTGTTTCATCCAACAGGTAAAGCAGCAGACTAGTATTCAGGAGTCGTGGGTTCAAATCCCTGTTTGACCACTGGCATTTCAGGGGACAAGAGTAAACCACCCTGTGAATACCTCATATACTTGGATGAACCTAATGAGGTCGCTATAAATCAGATGTGAGTTGGCAGCACACAACAAGCAAAACGAGATGTCAATATAGAGAACACAACCCTGATCCTATGTTGATTTCCATGGCTATTCTTTTCACGCCAAATTCACTCTGCATCTCTAAGGCCCATCTTTTATATCTCATTGATAGACTCCTCCGTAGCGTTTGGTCCTTGGCTACCTGATCCAGCCACCCACCCGCCCACCCCAAATTTCCTCCAGCAACCCCCATTCCCCTGCTCCCCCCCCCATAATCCCCTCTCCAATCCTTCCTCCTACCGATCTTGTGGTACAGCTCTGGCAGCTGCGTCTCCACCTTATCGCGCTGGAACATGTGATACTCGGCTTGCTCGCAGACAGGGGGGATGAGGTTGAATTGCCGCGCCACCGAATACGCCTCCTAATTTGAACGGAAGAAGCGAAACAAAAGGAAGTATGCAGGGTCAGGGTTGTCGCACTTCCCCGAGCCCCAAATCATAGGGTCGGGAAGCATGCCTCTCCACGAACCCAGCATTTACCATGATCTCCATGGCGCTCCAGCGAGAGGTGCCCCAATACATGGCCATCCCTTGGTTGATCACGTACGTCATCGCCCGGACGATCTCTGGGTTGGAAGAAAGGGAAATAAAAAAGCCATAAAAGGGAGGGGGGTTGTTGAAGTCATCCTTGGCCCCTCCCAGCCCTTTCTTGAAGTGGGACATCCAGGGCCACAACACCCCAAAAGGTGGCTGCCCAGCCCCGGCCTGTGTGTGTGTGTTGTGTCGTTACATTCGTGACCGACTCTCCATGACTCCATGTCCATGGAGTTTTCTTGGCAGGAATACTGGGGTGGTTTGACAGTTCCTACTCCAGGCACCAACAGCACCTGGTATTCCCTGGTGGAATCCCATCCAAGGACTAACCAGGGCCGACCCTGCTTAGCTTCCGAAATCAGGCGAGATCAGATGGGCTTGGCTTGCAAACTTCCAAATGAGGAAGGAGACCCCGTCCCGATCCACTTACACCACACCAATCTAAGCAACGGGTTCCCTGGTCAGCTGTCAATAAAGTAACCCTGTTCATGAGCTATTTTCCAGCACAAAACCTATTAAGTACAAGCTGGCTAGAATCTATCTCTTCTTTTTCTTCAAAACAATACACTCCTGTTCTTCATTCCGTCTTCTTTAAAAGCAAGGAGATAGGTAGTCAGGTCTAAGCTTTAAGAAAACCCCATAAAAACCTTCTAGAAACAATTTCCTAAAATGTTGGATCCGACAGAGTTTTGTCTCCTCTCTCCTTCATTCATCTGGTAACACATGATGAGCGGTGGGTAAATCTTAATTTTTTTTAAAAAATATGCCTGTTTTAAAAATTATAAAAACCTCAGAAAACACACACACACACACACACACACACACACTACCAGCTTTTGTGCTTGCCCCGGCCCCTGCGTCTTTAGAGATCTACAGAGGATCTGCAGGTATTTGCAGGCAAGAACACTCATCGTTTGCTTCCAGATTTCTAAATACAGCCGGTTGCTCTTAAAGGCGTAAGAGCAGCCAGGCTGGTCTTCTCCCGATCAGTGTGATGAAACACACAGCAGATCAATCCTGTGCAAACACAACCCACAGCTTTACCTCTGGCAAAAACCCTTCCATCCCCGAAACCCCGAACACTTGCACCCACTTTTCTCAGCAACTACGATTGGGGTCTCTACAGGATCGAGTTGGAATATTCAAAGGGCCACACAGCAGGGATGAAACGGACTATGTTGCATCGGCTTACTTCACAGTAAAACCCCACTAAACTCCGTGGGCTTTACTCCACAGTAAGCATGCTTTGTTAGTAACGCAGAATGATGGCACCATGTTAGAGGAGGAAGTGGTTTACACGGGTCTGCAGCACAGGGCCAGTGTAAAAGGAAAGATATTACGGGGTTTCATACCTCTCAAGACCCTAACTTCACCCTATATATTCAGATGGTAGCTCCCTTTATCTCATCATGACTGTTCCACATTTTTGGGACAGACGGTATTTTCCCATGTATAAGACTAGATTTTTTGTCTAAAATTGTTAGACTAAAGATTGAGGGTCGTCTTATACACAGAAGTAAGCCAAGGAGAGAACCACACGGTTAAGAAACTGTAATTTGGGGTTGTGGGGGGTCATCTATATACGGGGGGGGGGGCTATAGACAGGAAAATATCGGTATTCTTGGTTTTACAACATCCGTACAGAAATTGGAAGAATTTGCTTGCTTGTTTGTTTTTGGACTACAGGCTCCAGAATTCTTTAGCCACCTGGTCGGGGGTGGGTGATGGGAGCTGAGGTCCTACCCCACCCCCCAAAAAGATACCTTTTCCAAATTCTGCTGCTGGAGCCTTCGATCAAGTCTTACCTACCTATATGTGTATCGGAAACAGACTCCCTAACAGCCCCTCATGCTGCTTAATTGGTCATCTCAGTAACTCGGGAGACTGGCTCCGAAGCACAAGTCAGAGATTAATTCAATATCATTTACTTTTCCAGCATTTCCAGATGCTTTTAACCATCTAGTTGGGACACACCTGGGGAGGTGCTGGGTTACAGAGGACCCACCTGTGGATGCACCGCTGGGGTTGTACCACTGAGCAGAGCTTAACACAGTTCTTTTTTTTTTTTTTGAAGGACAGCTATTACTAGTCCCCAAACTTTGATGGCACGCTTGATCTTGAGGTGGAACAAAATCATCACCTGGGAGGGCCCATAGGCCATTCAAAATGGTGTGAGAGGCAGAAATCCAACTGGTGAAGATCTCTTTCCCTACCTCTTCATGCTTGAAAGATTCCGCCTTTGTAAAAAAGCGTGCGGATGCCGCGCGCACACACACACACACACACACACACACACACACACACACACACACACACACACACAATGCATGGGAAGGAACTCATTCTGGGTCCCTCCGAAAGGCACCTGACATCTCTATGTCATTGCTTCTGTGAATCACAGCAATAATGATTAGCAAAAACATCTGGGGACATGTTAAGTCATGGCAGTCTGCTGTCATGTGCGCCCTACAAAGAGGAACAACTTGGAGGCCAGGATCCCAGGACTGATTTAGGCTGGCGTTCAGTTCAGTGACGTAACCGGCAAATTTCTGCTTGTTCAGATATCCATTCTTGTTTTCTCCCTTAGTACAGTACAACACACAGCTTCTGCCTAACAAGGACTACCAGTGTTGACACCCTAATTGGTGGTTATTTCTATTTTTAATATCTTTGTTATTTTTAATACACTTTTTCAGTGCCATTGAAATTACTTCAAGTTACAATGCTTTTATCTTTCACTGCTGTATTCTAAAGAAGTAGTTTCTGCCCTGTTAGGCTGTGGGCCCTTGCATTTGGGAATGCATTTTAAAATCTTCTTGCACTTTTACTCCTGTATTCCAGATTCAAATGTAACTTATCTTCTGCCTAGAACTTAAGCTTTAACACCTGCACCTTTTACCAAATTGCAAGGATGTATTTTTAAGTATCTGTGCCTCAAGATTTTTCACTGCTCTAAGACGTCTGTATTTAACAGGAACTCTAAAGTATTTTGTGCATACGGAACATGGACGCCATGTAGATAAATAAAGCTTGTAGAATCATAGAATCATAGGGTTGGAAGAGACCTCAAGGGTCATCTAGTCCAACCCCCTGCCATGCAGGAACCCCCATCACAGTGCTCCTGACTGATGGCCATCCAACCTCTGCTTAAAAACCTCCAAGGAAAGCCACCACCCTCTGTGGCAGCTTATTCCACTGCCTAACAGCTCTAACTGTCATGAAGTTTTTCCTAATGTTCAAATGGAATCTCTTTTCCTGTAATTTGAAACCATTGCCCTGAGTCCTAGTCTCTGAAGCCATGGAAAACAAACCTGTTCCCTCTTCAATATGACATCCTTTCAAATATTTAAACATAGCTATCATATCCCCCCTCAGCCTTCTTTTAGAGAGGCTAAACATTCCCAGTTCCCTAAGCTGTTCCTCATAAGACATTTCTTCCAGACCCTCAATCATCCTGGTCACCCTCCTCTGCACCCGCTCGAGGTTGTCAACATCCTTTTTAAATTGAGGCGCACAGAACTGGACACAGGACTCCAGATGGGGTCTGACCAAAGCAGAATAGAGTGGTACTATCACCTCCCTTGATCTAGACACAATGCTTCTGTTGATGCAACCAAGAATCGCGTTGGCTTTCTTGGCTGCCGCATCACACTGCTGACTCATGTTCAACTTGTGGTCCACCAAGACGCCCAGATCCCTTTCACAGGTACTATTTTCCAGCCAGGTGTCTCCCATCCTATATCTGTGCAATTCATTCTTTTTACCTAGATGTAGCACCCTACATCTAGACAAAAAATAATAATAAACCAGTGTGGTTTACTCTCTTGCACCAACGTCTTTTTTTACACAAGTAAGAAGACTCTGGCCACTGCGTTATCCAGCTGGGATGGCTCTCCACGGATAATCTGGCCCAGCCATTCCCACCTTTGGGCCATCCAGATGTTCTTGGGCTGAAACCCCCAGCGGTCTTCTCGCCCAGCGCAGTGAGTGGCGAAGACTCTATGATTCTACGAACATCTGGGTTGCCGAAGGGTCAGATCCACTGCTGTCGTCCGGCCCCCTCCGGATGCAGGGAAGCACTGGTTTTGGCCCACGCCTTCATGGCCCCCTGGTCACTTCTTTGAGGTCACCATAATGGCAAGAGCCAAAGAGAACACAGTAGTCTTTCAGGTGCCAGAAAAAACACACCCCTCCACTGTATTCCCTGAGGCCCTCTCTACTTTGCCTTGAGAGGTATGGAGCTTGGGCTTTCTTGGGAGCTGGGGAGGAAGAGAGCAAAGGAGGTGGGGCATTTATTTATTTAATTATTTATTTGGAAATGGTGACAGGGGGGCATCAGTCTGCAGTACCTTCAAGTAAGAGCAATCGAAAGTTCAGGTCGCACTCTGCAGAAGGGGAAGGAGAGAACCAGTGAGAACAGGCGGGCGTTTGGGGAGAGGCCCAGCCACACGCAAGAGAGAGGCAGGCGTCCCCTTTGGGAGGGGCGGCCTCCGCCACAGACCCCCTTCCATGCCCTTGGAGGGGTGGTCTCTTTCTCAGTCTCCGGGCCTCTCTGTCTCCCCCCCAAACCCCTTTGGTTAGGAAAACAGTGGCTCTTCTGGTCGGGAAAAGACGATCTTCCGTGTGAGGAGCTCGGGCCGTGGGGAAAGTTCCTCTCTCTCTTTGGACTACAGTTCCCAGGACCACCAGCCACCATGGCCAGTGGGGGATTCTGGGAACTGTAGTCCAAAAAAAAGGGGGATATCAAGGTGTGGCGAGAGGAAACACCATCATGGAGAGCTTTCTACAAATAACAACGCAGGCAGAGGGGACGAAGGAGGTCCTGCGTTAAAGGGGGGTGGGTGGGTCTTTTTTGTCAAGCAAAGCGGGGGAGGGGGGTTATAGGTAATGGGATGTCTGCTATGCTATGAGGTCTAAGAAAAGGTTTCTTCCCCCTACATCCTCCCTGTCCCCCCCCCCCAAAAAAAAGCTGCCCAGGAGACGGAACAGAAGCAGCCTGGAGTTTTCCTGAATGCTTCGCAGCTGAGAGGGGCCGGAGAAAGGGGTGGGATGGGGAGGGGGCAAAGGCACCACTGCTCACCTTCCATGGGGCTGTTGGCGTCCATCCGGTTGGCGAAGACAATGTCGACGTACTCCAGCTGAAGCCGCTGCAAGGACCCCTTTAAGCCTAAACAGACGTGGATGGGGGGGAGAGGCCCCCACTGCTGTGAGGAGCCCAGCAGGAGACACCCGGGGGAATTGGTGTCAGACTGCAAAGCCCATCGTCCCAGTCCCCCCCCGGCTGTTGGGGGATGATGAGTGTTGTAGTCCAGCACATTCGAGGGCTTCTCCCCCCCCAAAAAAAGCCTCACATCCTGACTCCTGTTCTCTCCCCAACCCACAACCCAACCCACCGAGACTACAGGGTTTACATGTTCTCCGAGATCTTGTTTCTCCCTTGCATCCCCCACGCCGATGACTTCCTGGATGTCCCATAAATCAGCCCCCCCCCACAAAACAGTTATCGGCCACCTGCATTTTCCTCGAACCCCTTGGGTCCCCAGCACCCACCTCTCCCCCAGTCTACCTTTTCACTTCTACATGGCCTTACCCTCAATAATGTGTTTCCGTGACAAGCCTCTCTCTGTCTCGGCCCTAGAAAGAAAGAAAGAAAGAAAGGAAGGAAGGAAGGAAGGAAGGAAGGAAGGAAGGAAGGAAGGAAGGAAGGAAGGAAGGAAGAGAATAAGCAAAATTGGGGTCCCTTTTGAGCCTGGGGGTGGGGGTGGGGCTGCTTTAATCCTTTCTTCTGCAACCGACCGGGCCCCTCTGTGAACACCCTGCAACCATGAGGGGAAGGCAACTGTACCGTTCCTGGCATTCTCAGATTATCTTAAACACGGAAGTTCTATTTCGCCGACCCATTATAATGGCCTTGCAATGGCTAGGATAGACATTGGTCTGTCGGTGCAGCTTTTTACAACTGGGGGGGGGGTGTTAGACTACAACCCCCTAGCCAATTTTGGGATTCTGGGTTTTGCATTCCGGTGCCTTTGGTCGGCCCCCAGTTAGGAAAGGCTGCTCGAAAACGTCTTAACTCCATCAATGAAATCATGATAGCGTGACACACAGCCTCTGATAGGTATATAACAGGGGTCCTCAACCTAAGGCCCCGGGGGGCAGATGCGGCCCCCCAAGGTCCTGAATCCGGCCCCTCTGATAGGTATATGAGCAAGCCAGCCTCCGCAGCTGCTTTTGGACTGTGATCCGGCCCCCAGTGGTGTCTGGGTGGTGGTGGACTGGCTCGCTGTTTGAAAACTTTGAGGACCCCTGGTATATAGCTCTTCTAACAGCCTCGCCTCCCAGGGAAGGAGCCAACCCTTGCTTTTTGCCTGTCTGACATCTTCTGCTGAACCTAAACATACTTATGGCACTTGTTGTACACTCCAACTGGTGCCTTTTTTTGGGGGGGTAAGTTTGATTTGGATCTGGCCTCAATTTCTGAATCTGTTTTCAAGCCCTTGTGCTCATGGCATCTTCGTCAAGACCAGAGCACCCCTGACCATGTTTGGAGTGCACCTCCCTCACTCCTTACAAAACTGAGCTCCACAAACCCAGCACTCCCTAAATTTGCCACCTCAATGCCTACGGCCGGACCTCTTGACTCGGAACAGGTCTTTTGCAGTCCTAAAATCTAAAATTCAGCACAAACACATCTCTGGAATGGCGTTTTCCCCACTGTCTTCCCCCCTCTCCCAACCTATTCTTTAGGGGGGGCACATACTTACTGTCCTCCCCAGTAAATTTTGGTGGTGACGACGTAGCTGGAACGCCTGAAGAGCAGAAACAGAGGGACGGTTAGTGCAGAAACCCAGGTGTCAGGAGAATATTTAGACCACCCTTACCTCCCTCTCACTGTGCCAGCCAGATTACAACTCCCATGACCCCCAACGGCCAGGCTGCCTGGAGGCAATTGGAGTTTTAACCCGAGACATCCAGAAAATGCCACAGGCAGAGAGGGAAGCAATTTAGGGCGCCTCCTTTAAAATCCACCGGAAAGGGGGTGTTGATACAGGTGTGCTTTGCACAGGCTTGGGGAGAGGGTTAAGCAATCAGCCAAATAAATTCACCTCCATCCCTTGCTCTTCAGGATATTCCCCAAGGTTTTTTCAGCTCTGAAGCATTAAAACAAAAAGAGAAGAATAGAAAATGACTAGAGAGGCAGTCAACTTTCTTTGCTTCGTCAGCGGCATTCTTAAAATCAAGACTTGAATTTCTCCTCAAAGCAACTGCGGGGCTTCCAGGCAAACCAGAAAAAAACTTCAAATGGCATGAAAGGCCAAAGTGAAAAATTACTCCCAACGTGTCCCCGAAGGTAATAGGCGTTTTCTGCCTCTTGAAATGGTGCAACTATGCTAGTTTTGACTTCTGGCAATAAAGGCCCCCAACCGCAGAGTCTATCGGGGACCCTTGGCTGATCTCAAGGTCTCAACGTGGCTCTTCCGACCTGCCTTTCCACGTTGACAGACCTTGGTCACAGCTTGGAATGTTCACTCTCACTCTCTCACACTCGGACTACAGCTCCCAGAATCCCCCAACCAGCTAGCTGCCATTTGCAATTCTGGGTTTACAGGGAGGGCATTGAGGCCTCCCGGGAACAGCCTGCCGAAAGTCATTGATGTCTGGAAAAATAAATGTAAAAGGAGACCCCAGGTTTGATCCACCCTCTTGGTTTGAGACTCAACTGTTGGTCAATAGAGCTCAAACCCTTCCCAACTTCCTAATATAAATAGGATGCTACTCTTCTTTTCTGCCTCTTTACCCCATTTGTATTTTATTTTGAACTGCTGAATGGTTTTGATTTATTTGTGCTTACTTGCCCTTTTATATCATTATTTATGCCATGCTGGTTTTAACTGACTAGTATGTTTATTTACTATTTTAACTTGTATAATGTGCTTTATTGTATTTTGTTTATGTTTGTAAACTGCCCAGAGTAGCTTTCTGCTAGATGATCGTAGTATATAAATCAAATAAATAATAAATACATCCCTCCCGCAACAGTGAATTTAGAAAGCAAAAAGTGTTTATTCCACAGACAACAGAGCGCTACAACTGAACATCACAAACTTTCTTTGTGTTTCACCCCTCTTTTTGCAACACTCTTTACCTATTCCTCCATCTGCAATCCAGAAATATCTGCCAGGTAAGGGTCACACATCACTCATTGAATGAATTGGTATCTAAAAACAATCTTCAGATCACCCTTAAAGTGCTACTGTTTTCTTTGCTGCTTTGGGTGGAACAGCCAAAGACCAGCTCCTTGCTTCAGAACTGGAATATCAAATTGTACTGTATGTCCTGTATTAAGCATCTGCGTTTGTCTGCAGGGTTTTCAGCAAAGCTAATTTTATGGCCCAGATCCTGCTAATGAAGCCAAATCTCTCCCCCCCCCACACACACACACACCCTTGCCCTCGAGGGAGCTGCCCTTTGTGTGATCAGTCATGGAACTGGTGGAATGCCTGATTTCCATCTTAGAGTGCAGTCAGGTGAACGAGTGCTACTGTGGAACAGCGCTTGTCTAGCATCCTGCTTTTCATCCAGCGCACAATCAGTTAGGTAAATGAGCGCTATTGCGCACTGGACGGAAATCAGGGACTCCATCAGCACTATTCCACAACTACATGGCTGCAGTTGTGAACCCCAGAACTACTCACCCAATAAAGGTGCTTTAAGGGGTGTGAATGCCAAAAAGGTAACTTTTCCAAGCCCTGATGGACCTATTAGCCAGGCGCTCTAGATTCCTCTTTGCAGGTTTGCTCTCTTCTCTCTATCACTCACTCACTCTCTCTCTCTCTCTCTCTCTCGCTCTGTGCATGGTCCATGCAAGTCCTCTCGCCCCCCCCATCACCTCATCTCACCCTGTGACAGATTGCATCTCTATTTCTCTCCCCCCCCAACTCCTCACTTCCACCCTCACCGGTTTTCTTCCCGAGCCAGCTGACCCCCAAATCCGGCCTGACAGAATCATGTCATGAGCTTTTAATTACTGCCTCCCGTAAAGCCCTGAGACCGCTCTTCTCCGACGCAGATGTATTTCGATGGTAAAAGGAGACACGTGTGGGGTAGCTGCCCCTCTCCCTGCAAAATGGGTTAGGGGGCAGAAGAGAGAAGAGGCAGAGGACCAGGAAAAGAGTGGTGGGAAGCGCTCAGAAAAGTTAATTTTGGGGGAGTTTTGACGACTAGTTGTCCCTTCTGACAAGATTCTGGCAGCCATGGGGCCATTTTCCAAGGTCTTCCCTGGCTGCATATTCTCATGGGGCATTTGACCCAGGGTTCAAATCTTGATGAGATCAGACCGGATAGGCTAGCTGAGGAGGCCTCTGACCATGGGAACAGTTCATAACCTTCCTTTCCTTGCAGAACTCGTCGCACGCTTTCCTGAATAGCTATTTCTGTGTGTTGTTTTTAAGTTGGCAACATTGATAAGTAATTTATAACGCTCAGCAAAATGTTAAAATTTTCTTTATAATTTTATCTTATGTATTTGGTTTGCTGATTTCGACGATGATTTATTCTCTGCTGTGAACCACCCAGAGTGGCCTTAGTAGCCAGACGGGGAGGATAAAAATAAAATTAATATTAAATTAATATTAAATAAATATTAATTAATTAATCTTTTCAGAGCTGTTTGGCAGTGGAAGATGCTGCCACCAAGGAGGGTGGTGGAGTCTCCTTTCCTTGGAGGTTTTTAAGCAGAGGCTGGATGGCCATCTGTCAGGGGAACTATGATGGGGGTCCCTGCATGGCAGGGGATTGGGCTGGATGGCCTTTGAGGTCTCTTCCAACTCTATGATTCTATGATTCTATCTATGAATTAATTTTAAGGGTGAGTTCGGGAGCTCAGTCTGAGGGAGGGCTGGTGGGCATGAGCTTCTTCTGCTTGTCCACCCTACAAAATGCTCTGCCCGACATCCCGCCTTCCGTCTAGAAAAACAGCATTGCTATCATTCAGGAGCTGCCCAGCAGGCAGAAATTCAACAGGTGTCGGGATACAGAGAAGGAAGAAGCTGCACCAGTGGAATTTCCCCTGCCCATGGAACTGTGTAAAGCAAGGCAAGAAACAAACAAGTCATCTAGCTCCCCCTGCCTTCATACGCACACACTTTTTAAAAAGAAGGGCATTGAATGTGTAACGGACTGACATACTTGCCGGAAGCGTAGACCTCAGCCGTGTCAAAGAGGTTGACGCCGTTCTCGTAAGCAATGGTGAGAATGTTCTCTGCCATCTGGAACCAAGGAAAAAAAAAAACCAGTCATGCCAAGGCTGCCCGGAGAAGGTGGCCCATTTTGAATTTTAACCCAGATCTCCCTTGCCCGAATGCTGGCATCCTTTATCCTCGCCAGAGGGATTTGTATGTCTCGTAGTGCCAAATGGAGCTGGGTAAGGGAGTGGGTGGTGGTGGTATATGACCCATGTTCCTTTGTTTGAAGAACGGGGGCGTGACTTAAGAAGCAGCTTTTTACAACTGCCCTTCTTGCCTCTAACAAGACCCCTGCCCTGGCTGCGACATCACCTAGCCATGGACTTTAAGAACATCATCTAACCAAGGACTTTTAAAAATAACCTCCTGGTAAAGCACATCTTTCACCATGTCTGAACTTCTGGGACTTGCTTTGACGAAGAGTGATTTACACTCGAAAGCTTGCAATGTTCCTTTTTTTATTTTTAATAGTGGCCTATGGAGTCATGAAGAGTCGGTCACGACTGTAACGACGCAACACCCCACACATAAAGGTATCACCTGTAACCTATTTTTGCAACTGGGAGATAAAAACAAGCAGAGCAGAACCAGGAAGAGGTTCCCGGCTCCGTCGGTACCACAGCCAGCATGTGGTTGTGGCTGGAACATGTACAGGACCCCGGAGACATGGGCTCAAATTCCTCACTTGCCAACAAAACTCCGGTCAGTCACTTGCACTGATCTTGATCTATCTCACAGCCCCAGCGGAGGAATAGAATTTCCAAACTCTGGCTCTGCAAGGCGGCTCCCTAAACCGCTCAGTTACCCAGCCAGCTTCTAAATACTGTATATAAATAAGCATGCATAAACTTTATTCAGATTTATGCCTCCTTTTGTGTTCCTCCCCCTCCCCCTTTATTTATTTTTTGGTAGTGCTGGTGGGGATAAGATTTCTGTCTTTCTGGGGGACCGAAAGTCAGCCTCTGTCACTGCACAAAACAGGTGGTAGACACCTGGGCATAATTCTGTCCGTGGGCACAGCATAAACTGGGAAATCTGCTTTTGAGGCTTAGAGCCCAAAAGTAAAAGAAAAGGTTTAAATAGAAGAGGCGGTTCCCTGTCAAGGATCTTGTGGGCTCTTAATGTTTTATGTACATTTTGAGGGACTTCCAACCTGACTTCCGGCAGAGGCAGCCAGCAAAGGGCACCGGCAGTCTGCACAACTAAAGCCCTCTTCAGCGTGGGTTTCCTGCCTACTTCTGTGCCAGATCCAAAGCATTAACTGTAAACTATAAAGCCCTAAACAGCTTGGGACCTCAGCATCTCACCCTAAGAACATTTGGCCACGCCACCTGGTTTTCTTGGGATTCAGCCATCACAAGGGAGACCTAGAAAACAGCCACCGAGAACGGGGCCTTTTTGGTGATGGTGACAACATTCTGGAACTCGCTGCCTACCCATTGCACACTCATGGACACCAAACTCCCTCCCTTTTGTCCTTTAGGAAGCTGGCGAAAACAGTGCTGCTCAAACAGGCATCCGGGTTCATCCCCACCCCCACCCCATGAGACATCCCAATGTGTTCTGTGTAATTTTTTATGGATACGCTGTTCCCATCTGAAGGGATTTGTTTTACTTCTTCATTTATGGTATGTGTTCTGTTATCTTTATGCATTATTTTGGATTGTATGTTGGGTCCTTTTCCAAGGACCCAGGCAGGTTAAAAATACTCTAAAATAAATAAATAAATAAATAAATAAATAAATAAATAAATATCTATCTATCTATCTATCTATCTATCTATCTATCTATCTATCTATCTATCTATCTGTAAGCTCCCCAGAGTAATGACTTGCCACTGGTTGGGCAGGATTTAAGTCTAATCAATCAGTCAGTCAGTCAGTCAGTCAGTCAGTCAGTCAGTCAATCAATAAATCAGTGAGTGAGTGAGTAAGTCAGTCAGTCAATCAATCAATCAAACTTTAAGGTGAAACAAGTCTCTTTTATTGGTTTTCTTGCAGCAAACTGACCCAAGTGAGGAGAAACAGGGAGTGACAAAAGGCTGGTCCTTACCTCATCTGAGATCTGGGATCCAAAAGTCACCCAGGTACCTGCAGGGAAGAGATGGAGGTCTTCAGGTAGGTGGGGACGGCCAACGTGACAAAGGATGCTCCCTCAATCCCAAAAGGAGGGCCCCAACCAGAGTATACTCAGAAGCAGAGCCCACTGGACTCAGGCAAACCCAGGACTAAGCCTAGAAAAGTCATGTTTGTGGAAGGGGCTCCAACCCAAGACCCCACAGCTCAGCCCCCAGGGACTCACCAAGGCCGAGACAGGAAACTCGAAGCCCTGATTTTCCAAGGTTCCTGTGATGAGAGAGAAAAATATAGCATTTAAGCCATGCCAGAGCATTTAAGCCATGCCAGAATCATTTCATCATTCCTACACCCATGGTCCCACCTGAGAGTTCATAATTCTCCCACACACGATCCCAGAGACCCCCTCCGACCGCCTACCCAGCAAAGGCTGGCTTTCTGAGACAGGAACTCCCAAGGTTCAAAAAAGGAGTCATGCGAATTGGTTGGTTTTATGTAAACAAAAGCCCAGCCCATTGAACGTGCGGGAGATCCTTGGAGACCAAGAATCATGCCTTGCTCCAGGTCCACCCCATCAGCCTGAACTCAAAAAAGTGCAGCACAGGTACACACTTGCTGGAACCACACACACACACACACACACACACACACACACACACACACACGTATAAATGTTACACTTAATGGTGTCTCATCCAATATTTGCTGTTTTCATATATCGTTGAGATGTTCCCTCGCTAACCCACTGTCATGATTAAACTGCAGTACTGCAGTCAAGACTCTGCTTACAACCTGAGCTTGATCCCAATATGTGCTCAGGTAGTCCGCTAAAAAAGTGACTCAACCTTTCATCCATCAGAGGTCATTACACTGAATACAAAGCTCACGGGGGTAGGAGTGGGGTGGCCATGTATTGCCTGCATGATTAAATTATAAACCATCCAGAGCATGCCTTAAGTGCTATAAGGCCGTAGACAAGTGACACACATTGCTTTGCTCTCTGTATTGTTTGTCTCAGTTTTTTTCCAGACCTGATTTATAGAAGGGATGTTTTTGTTTATTTTTTAACACTGATGCCGACCTGCCCAGAAAAGACTGGAAGAGTCTTTTTTCAGGCTCCCCTCCCAATGGCCCATCTGGTCCACTTTCCTGTATCTCACAGTGGCCCCACCAAATGCCTCTGAGAGCTCACGGGACTAGATCTCTGTCTCCTGATCCCACTCCCCTGCATCTGGCCCTTGAAGTACCCGGGTTTTAAGCCTGGAGGTGACACCCACCCATCATGGTTTGTAACCTGGGATGGACTTTTCCTCCAGGAATCTGTCCTCCAAATCTGTTTGTCTGCTTGCTTGTTTTGTATGCTGTCTTTCTCCCGAGAAGGGGCAGCTAGCAATATTTTTTAAAAAACAGAATTAAAAGATGCCATCACCACATTCTGTGGCAGGGAGTTCCACAGACTAACAACGCACTGGGTGAAAAAAATATTTTCTTTTGTCTGTTCTTACTCTCCCAGCCCTCAATTTGAGTGGATGTCCCCTAGTTCTGGTATTTTGTGAGAGGGAGAAGAGTGTCCCTCTATCCACTTTATTCATGCCCTGCATTATTTTGTACGTCTCAATCATATCCCCCTCAGATGCCTTTTTCCAGACTAAACAGCCCCAAATGTTTTAGCCTTTCCTTATAAGGGAGGTCCCCCAGCCCAGTAATCATTTTAGTCGCTCTCTTTCGCACCTTTTCCAGTTCCACTTTTTTGTTTATGTTTACTTGCTTTTAAGTCCTCAACTGTATTTGCATTAGCACAAAGTTTAATTGTGTGTGTATGTGGGGGCTTATGTTTAACTTATTATGCTTTTAATTCTGTTTTTTTTTTTTAAAAAAATATTGTTAGCTGCCCCTTCTCGGGAGAAAGATAGCATACAAAACAAGCAAGCCGGCAAACAGATTTGGAGGAATTAAGCACCCCAATCCGCCCCATAACTGGCCCTTGTATGTGTTCTGCACCTGGGCCGTAAGTGAGACATGGACCAGGATGCCCGGCTCTTGTCTAGGATGCTCCCGGTGCCCTCACAGGCATGTGGCTCTTCTCTGAGCAGCGCCTGTGGGTTCATCAGCCCTGCTGTGTGGACCCATGCTGTGGTGTGCGCCTCTCGCGGCTTCATTAACGGACGGAGCTACCGCTACGAGCGATAACGGAGATAAAAATAGACAGAGAGCTGATCTCGGGGCTTCAAAACGGGGTCACTGCCGCCAGGAGCTGGAAGCTTCTGTGAGGGAAAGAATGGGGTGGGAGGCGGGAGCGAGACCCGAGCGGAGGGGGGTAAAGCGGCCAAACTTCTCTCCTTCAGCCATTATTTCCCACCCTCAGTGCTGCTGGGGATATATTTGGGTTTTGGGGCTTTTTTTTTTTTTTGAGGGGAGGGGAAAATTAAAGATGGCTTTGCAGGAATTCCTCCTCTCTGGTGTTTCCTTGCAAAAATGCCCAGCGGGGAGTCAAAGGATAACCCAGACCAGTTTTTTTTTTGGGGGCTGTGCCGGCCAGCATGTGAGAGCAAAGCGTCAGGATGATGCCTCTGAGCATATGTGGAGTGCACCTCTGCTGCCACCCTGTAGCCGCAGAAAGAGGAGTCAGTAAAACAGGATGGGCCTCATAGCTGCACATCTGTTTGAAATGGAGTACCTCAGAAAGAAAAAGGGGCACCTCGATTCCTCTCAGTGTTTTGGACCTCAAGTGCCATCAGCCACAACTGGCGTGGCTAAACGTGAGGGATGATAGGACTTGTAATCCTAGGCTTGCCTACCTCTGCTGTCAACATACTGAGCCTGACTTTTCCAAGAGTGTGGGGAATTTTTTTTTTTGGGGGAACTACAGCACCCAGAATCCCCAACCAACACAGGCACGGGCCTTGCTTCTCTCCCTCCACAGGCACCAAACAGTCTTCCCACAGCAAAATGACCAGACCGAACGGTGGATTGGGCCCTCAGGAGACCCTACGTATATAGAGTCCAATCTCAGCTGCGTTGTGAAATGCCAGCTGGATGACGCTGGGGCCTCCCCCTCCCCCAACCTAGCCTACCTCATAAGGCTGGTGTGAATGTAGTGGCATTAGAAATCCTGCCCGGTGCTGTGAATTCTCTGGACAAAATGAAGGTTAACTAAGGTTAACCACCTGAAGTTGTTCCCTGAATAAAACTTGGCGGTATAGAAATCCAAAAACCCTTCCCTGAATGATGGACTACCTATTATGTGTCTTTTACACGGTCTACAATACATGATTACATAGACTTTGTATTTATAACCAAACATAACTTTGTGCTTATATTTCCCCTTGTGTGATTGCATGGACACGATGTTTTCAATGTTAGTCTCCATCCCCCATAACTTTTGGATGGTCTACAGGGCACGATTAAATGAAATGTTTACTCTCTCTTTAACTGCTTGTGTTTTGTTATAGCTTTAATTGTTGTCTTTTAATGCTGTAAGGAAGATGTCCCTCAATTCCCTGTTCTCAAACTTAAATATGTCTTACTTGTACTGGACTGTATATTGTCCCTCGTTACTGTAAGCCGCCTTGGGTCCTTTTCCAAGGAGAAAGGAGGGGTAAAAATACTCCAAATAAATAAATAAATAAATAAATAAATAAATAAATAAATAAATAAATAAATAAATGACTTCCTATTACTTGTGAGTCCACTGAAGCCAGAGGTTGCAAAAGTTCCTTTTTTGGAACACAGTTCTTAGATTCCCTGAGTCAGCAGATGTAGTGTCCCTGTAAATGCAACCGTTTCCCCAAGGTCTTGTTAAAGTTGCCAACTTCTTTTGGGGGGCTTTGCACCTCTGCCCTTAACAAGCTCAGAAATCCAGGCCTCTCCTTACTGTCCCCAGACCCTTCTGTGGAAACAACTCTTTAGATCTACTTCCTGGACAGCCTTTGTTGCAAATTTCTCCACCAATTTGGAGGAAGGTGGGCCAACGAGGAAAGCAAGGCAGTGGGGCTGCTGTTTTCCCAGACTAACGTTGGCCATCTTGGCACGTGTCCGAGGGGTTGCTACGTTGACCCTATTTCTCTTCTCCTCTTCCATACCAGGGGGATAAAGATTACAATTGCCCCAAACACCAGCTGCCGTCATCCTACGGATCTCAAGGCTCAGCCTCATCATTAAACCATAAGGGACCACGAGGAAAACAGACGGCAAAGGGGCCAGACACCCAATCCCTCGCCAGCCACGACCTCAACGTGGCCCCAGTCGACTAGAATTGTGTCCCTCCAAGAGCAAGCTGGACTCACCCACTGGATTTTATGGGAGCCTTTCTGTGACCCTTCCCTTGATGCTTTCTGTATCCAAAATGCTATTATTTTATTTATTTAAAATATTTATATGCCGCCTTTCTCCTAAAGGAGGCTCACGGTATTAAGAGAAACCAAGTTAAAACCAATAATAAAAAGGTTTTTTAAAAGCATTAAACAAATATTGCATTTAAAGCTTCTAATAAGAGCCGTGTTAAATCCACAAGTAAAACACAGGATGAAACAAAAATTTTAAAAATTGTCCTTGGTCAACCGGTGATTTAAAGGAAAGGCTGCATGGAGACAAAAGCCTTTGCTTGCCTCGTGGCGCAGTGGTTAAATGCCTGTACTGCAAGAAAAACTGTGCTCACGACCTGGGGTTCAATCCCCGGTAGCAGGCTCAAGGTTCACTCAGCCTTCCATCCTTCCGAGGTCAGTAAAATGAGTACCCAGCTTGCTGGGGGGGGGGGGCAATGTGTAGCCTGCACACTGTAATTAAAATTGTAAACCGCCCAGAGACTACCTGTAGTGGTATGGGGCGGTATATAAGCAGAACACTTTGCTTTTGCTTTGGAAGGACAGCAAAGATGGGGCCAGTCGAGCCTCCAGTGGGAGGGAGTTCCAGAGTCCAGGAGCAACAACAGAGAAGGCCCTCTCCAGAGTCCCCTATGAAGGTGGTGGGACTGAGAGAATAAAGTCTCCCCTGATGGATCTTCACACCCAGGCAGACTCATAAAGGGAGATGTGGTATTTTACATGGCTTGGACCCAGGCCACTTAAGACTTTGGAACTGGCAAGAAAACCCCATAGACATGGGGTCACAAGAGTCGGTCATGACTGTAACGACACAACACACACAGATACACAAGAGTTAAAACCAGCATTTCAATTATAATCAGAAACAGATCGGCAGCCTGTGAAGCTGCTGTGACAGGCCAAAAACAGAGAGAGAGAGAGAGAGAGAGAGAGAGAGAGAGAGAGAGAGAGAGAGAGAGAGAGAGAGAGAGAGAGAGAGAGAGAGAGAGACTCCAATTCCCAGGTTGACGCTCTTACGCATTATATCCCATTGTCCTTCTTTCCAGTAGGCGCCCGTGACCGTTTAGTGGTTTCCCCCCAAAAAGCACTCTGCACATGCTTGGAAGAAAACAGCAAAAAGCTCTTCAGCGCCTTAAAAAAACATAGCATGCTTTATTTGGCATGAAAGCTTTGCCCACGCAAAACATTTCACTCCTTAAAACTTCTCATCCCCACCCCACCCCCACCCCCTGCTGTCCCTGGACCAATTCATCCTCTTTCGAACAGCGCATAGCCTTCTGTCCATCACACTGAGGCTTTAACAACCCACAATTGGTTGTTTTTTTTTAAAATTCAGAGCTTTGCGGTGTGGCCTTGGTTTGAAACAATGTCAAAAAGCATTCTTTTATGAGGTGCTTATGCTTTGTGGTTTGTGTTTTAAGTCTCTGCATCCTTTCTTTAAAAACAGATATAACAAACCTCCCCAGGGTAGCAGTTTTAAAGAGAGAGAGAGAGAGAGAGAGAGAGAGAGAGAGAGAGAAGGCAGATATAAATACTGAATATTAAATCATAAATTTTAAATGACGTTTTCATCTACATCTTTAAGACGAACAAGATCAGGACTGGGAAACATTCTGTAGCCTGAAATAAATATAGACACAAAAGCGTATTTATAAATGCACCTACTTATGGTTAGAACTATCCACCATTCAACTTTTTTGGGGACAGAGCTTGGTGACCTTCACGTCTAGGCTCGTCCTTTGTCCCCCCCGCTTCTGTTTCTGTCCCTCCCAAGAACACACACACACACACACACACACACACACACACACACACACACACACACACACACACACACACACACACACACACACACACACACACACACACACACACAGAGTCATTGAAAGTTTAGCGGCTCTCCTGCTTCTAAGGTGTCATGACATCTTTCTTTTTTTGCTTTTAACCTGCTGTCGCTCAGCCAGCGGTGGCACAGAAGCTTCTGCCTGGCACACTCTGCCAGGGGTGGGAGTGGGGTGCCACCCCACCACAGAAAGACGAGGGGGGGCCATAAAGCCGGCTGGAGGGTTCGGGGTCCTCCGAGATCCCAAAATAAGAGTGCTCTCTCCGTGCGCTACCCCGATGGCATCGGACCCTAACGTCCTTGGCAAACAGCCCAGCCCACATCGGAGCCCACCTGGCTGCGGTTTCCGCGTGCACTCGGGGGGAGCTTTTTGCTCTCTCTTTGCCCTCTGTAGCATCCTCCTCTTCCCTGAATCAGCCCCCCAGACCTCTCCAATGCCGTCCTCGCCCTCTTCCTATAGATCAGACCCTCCTCTCCGCTGCACTGCAGTCCAGAACACAAGCGAGATTTCTGAAAGAGATGTAGCATATACGATAGGACTGGCCCGCTCAGTTACAAAACAGGAATCCTGGGTAGTTCCTTATTTGTTTGTTTGTTTGAGCCACAGTTCCCATAATCCTTGGCGTGATCTTTGGCCCGACGGCTTAGGGGTTTGGAGAAGTGCAGCCAAACAGGGTCCCAAAGTTCTTGGACCGACAGCAAAACCCTTCAGGAAAGACCCCTGCCACTAGACTAAACTGCCCTTCCTTTGCCAAATGGCTGCTATGGAGTCAAAGCTATAGGTCCTGACTTCTGCTAGGAGAAAACCCAGACACCCCCCTCTTCACCCACGCCTCAGTTGACATGCCTTTTTGCAAGGATCCAGCTTCCCTTTCCAGGAACCCCCAAAATTCGGGCTCACATTTCCCTCAAGGCACTCTAGCGGTTATGAGCCCCCCTCCCATCACCCACCCACATACACCCTCTCTTTCTCTCCCTCCCCCACTCCCCACTCCTTTGAGAGCAAAGGGATTAAACCCAGGGTGAGTCAAGAAGCCATCTAAAGTTTAATTAAATGCCCAATACGATACGAAGTTACGGGATTAAAACCATCCCAAATGCCACAGAGTCCATGATTGCTGCATGGGGCATGTGTGGGGAGACATGTGCAATGACGTGGTTGCGTTTGAGGAGGGGCTCAGGAGCTTATGTGCCTGCTCTCCCCCTCCGCCCCCTTCCCAAGGGAAAAAAACAACAGTTTATGAGCATCACAGAGCTCCAGATACCCCTTAGGTTGGCTCTGGAATTCTGTGGTATCTTTGCTATACGTCCCCCGTTCCCCCCCACACTCCAATTTGGGGAGATCATAAAGATCCTTTTCTCATATTCCATCATATTTCTCCTCACCCCCCCCCCCATCCATCAGGATGTTGCCGCAGAGGGGACCTAGGAGTCCTGGTCCTCACAGCTAGCTATGGGGCCACCTTCAGTCCCCCAAACCCCATTTACTTGGGGAGGGGTGTTAGTTTGCTTCCGCTGCCTACAGTTCCTGCTCCCCCTCCTCTCTTCTGTCACACAATGGCCCAGGATGCGTCCCAGAAAAGGACCCCCGACCCCGCAAACGGACCTCTCCCCCTGCTGCAAAATTTCTTTCCTCAGCAAATCGGGTGGGGGCTGCAATTAAACCTTCAATCCTCCCTCCATCCCACCCCGCCATCATACGTATGACAATCCCCAGTGGTACCCTTTCCCCCCCCCTGCACTGAAACCCTCCCCCCCCAGTCCCATAGATTGGAATCTTCTTCTATCAAATCCTTTTTTGGGGGGGGGTCTCAACCCCAAACCTGCCCTCCTCCACCCCACAAGCCTAAATACTCCAGGCCGGCCAGCTTCCTCTGCCTCTCCTGCACCGAATCCTCATCCCAGAAACCCAGCAGCTTTTGGACCAAGTTACTGGGGTGGGAACTACACCTCCCAGAATCCACCAGCCAGCGGACATCCTAGCAAAAGACCTTTTTCCTAGAGGACGCTTCCCAGGATGTGTGTGTGGCCGTTCTTTTGGTTGCAAAAGAACCCAGAGACCTTTGGGTAGTGGGCGGCATACAAGCTATATAAATAAAAAAATAAATAAATAAATAAATTGCAATAAAGAGCCCCACTCCCAAATCCTCCCGGCCAGGGAAGCGTTTGAGAAAGTTCCTTTTTTTTTTTTGGTGACTACACCTCCCAAAATTCCCCTGGCCAGCCCTGGGTTCCCAAAAAGTCCTTTTTTTCGGAGACTACATCCCCCATGTCCCCCCCCCCGAGAGCCAGCAAAGAGCTCGGGAAAGTTCCTTTCTCTTTAGACTACCCCTCCCAGAGTGCTGCTACAGAGGGTAGCAAAGTTACTTTTTGATTCCGACAGCCGACTCGCAACCTCCCACACCCCTCCCCGCGCAGAGCTGAGCAAAGTTCCTTTCTTGCATGAGGGGGGATTATGGGAGAGGGAGTCCCCTAAAAGTTGCTTTGCCAGGCACTGCCAGCCCCCTTGCCCCCCCCTCCCCTGCAAATACCTGTAGTTCATGCCGGTCGCTCTGCCGGTGGACTCCCGCAAAAGGAAAGCGATGTGGGGCAGGTTCTGCCCCGGGGGCCGGGGTCCCAGGGCCAGCCGGGTCCCTTTGCCGGGGGGCTGGTAGCCTCCGTTGCCTTGGCCTCCGGCCCCTTGCCCGCGGGAGGCCCCCCCACCGCCGCCGCCCCCTCCGCAGAGCCGGTCATCGCTGCTGCGGCTGCGGAGGTTCTGCTCGGTGCAGGCGATGGAGACTTGCATGGCGCCGGTGGGGATGGGGTGGGGGGGGAGAGAGAAGCGCTGCTGGGGAGGGGGCGCTCAGGGGAGACCCCCGGGGGAACCCCGGCTCGGAGGAGGAGGAGGAGGAGGAGGAAGGATCGGGCCCGTCGTCCTCCCCCCTCGGACGCCTGGCTGGAGTTGCATGCAGCGGGAAGAACGGGTGGAGAGGGGGAGAAGATGGGGAGGCTCCCGGTTTTGGCGGTCCTGGGGAAGATGTGCCGCCGTCCCCTCCCCAAAAGGAGGGATCGGGGAGGCTAGGCGTCCGAAGCGAGCCTCTCTCTCCTGGACGCCGGTAGCCCCACTTCGGGAGAAGAGGGGGGGGAGAGAAAGAGGTTAGCCGGGCCTCATTTGCATGCCCGGCCCCGCCCCCTGGCCCTTTTTTGGGGAAGGTGTGTGGGGGGTAGCGGCGCGCAAAAGGATGCTGAGGGATGCAGGCGAGGATGCAGGCAAGAGAGAGAGAGAGGTGGGGACCGCAGCCTCCGCCCCCGCCGCCCCCACCCACCCACCCACCGCCGTGCCGAAGCTCTGACGAATAAGAAACCGGGGGTGGGGGTGGGGGTAGGATGATGAAGAGATCGAGGGTTATTGGGAGCGTGTGGGGGGGGGCAGAGAGAGGAGAACAGGACGCCTGGGTTCTCAGGCACGGCCTATGGGACGGTCCAGAGAAGGAAGGGGAGCGGGGGGGGGGGGCTGAAGACCGACAGCTGCAGAAATCTGACGGGCGGGGGATACCAGCCTTCCTCCCCCTCCCCCGACTCTCCCCCTTTATGCCTGGGATAATCCACTCAAACGAGGCAAAGTTAAGAGCATCCATTAGGGACATGGGGGGGAGAGAAGGATGGAGAGATAATAGCCCTTCAGGAGATAGGGGATTTAAAGACGGGGAGGGAGGGAGGGAGAAGTAGCATATTGGGGGGGGGAGTGGAAATGGGGTGGGGGGTCAGAGACCAACGGAGCCACCCAGCCGGACTGGGACAAGCTGGCCGTTCTGTGCTGCCACCATCCGGAGTCCAAGGGGAAGGACACCCGAGCCGCCGCCCCCCCCCATCCCCAAGGCAGGCCACCCCTGCTAAGGTCAGCCTAGAGGTGGCCTTCCTGACCCCAAAAGCAGCCCAGAGCCAGGGAGGGGCCACCCGGAAAGCCACCCCGGTTTTATCTGGTGCCAGCTGTTGGGGAAGGAGAGCCCTGCCTTGGAGTGACTTGTACTGCGTCAGATTGCCACCACCCCCTAACCAAAGGGGTGCTGAGGCACCAGGAAAGATGCTCTCCTCATTCTGCAGATTCAGTGCTTGGGATTTGTTGCACGGAACAAAAAATTCCTCCTGTTCTGAACTCAGACCATCAGCTTCTTGGTTTCATCCGCCTGTCAGAACCTCCAGCCGCAATGGATTCATGCAACACACCGCTATATTTTTGTGTTTGTTTGCAGTAGCGGCAAAGCGGGAGGCGGCTGTGATGCCTGGCCCCTCCATTCCAGCTGCAAAGCAGCAGGGGCCTGCCTGGGAACTGGGAGCAATTCGCGTGGAAGCGAAGAGTGAAGGAACTCCTTCCAGCAGAACAGGCAGTCATCAAACAGGTGCAGCTTTCCAGAGCATCAAGGCATGGGGATGAAGCTACTCAAAAAGTACAGGAGCTTAGACATGAAAGAAGAACTTTACATGTGTTTAAAAAATTATTTGAAGGATAATTGGGCAGCACTCAGTGAAGCTTTATAAGTTTGTTTTAAAGCAGGTTTCTAGCCCTTAAGATTAACTAAACTCTATTTCAAAATGGGCAGAGGGAAGATCCAGAGGAACCCTCAGCAGATACAGTGAGGTCTAAGGATGAATTTAATTAATTAAGTTGGAGCTGGCAAAATGCCTTTCTTCCTCTCTTTCTCCCCCACCCTGCAGCCTTCAGAGAAGCAGCATAGGGGGGGGGCAGTTAATCTTTTGAAAAAAGGCCTTTAATATGCATTATGTCTGCAGGCAGCTGAACAGAAGTTTTCTAGTGTGGATCAGTCCTAACCACCTTTTATGTGTGCACTCTGGGAATGAGAGAGATTCTAAATAAAAAGCAAGTACAGTGGTACCTTGTATAAAGGAATTAATTCATTCCAAATGAAATTATGTTAAGCAAATTTTCCTTTATACAAATTCCCATAGAAATGCATTGGAAATGGAGTAATCCCATTTTTATGTTGTACGGATTTTCCCCATAGGCAATTATGTTAAGCAAATTTCCCCTATCTCCAGAATTTTTATGTTGTACAGATTTTATGTTATACAAGCTGTTTGTTATACAAGGGTCCACTGTAATACCAAAGTGAAGAAGAAGAAGAAGAAGAAGAAGAAGAAGAAGAAGAAGAAGAAGAAGAAGAAGAAGAAGAAGAAGAAGAAGAACCAGCAACATGGGGAGGTGGGAGGTTATTCTCCTGCCTAAGAGAAGGGGTAAGGAAATTAGACGGCTAACTGTTATCTTTTCCATGTCTAAAGTAAAAAGTCTTAATCACTTACTTTCTTCCTCTGCTCCCCTCCCTGGAGAAAAATAGAAAGGCATGATAAAAGCTCAAATACACAGGATTGCACTACATTTAATTAAGTCCTAATGCATTTCTAGTGCGGCAATGTTTCCTTGAGGGCATCTAAACCATCAGCTATAGAGAGACACACAGGAAGATTCTCTCAACTCAAAACGTGTGAGGCTGTAATAAAATTTCCTGCTTGTTAAGGTCCTGTAATGCAAGCAAGAAATCAGTTTTCCTCCATTTACTGGAAGCAGAAATTAACTTTGTGTGGGTTAAACACCATAAAGCACTCGATTAATCTCAGTGCGTCTGGTGACAAATAGAGGTTGTTGTTGTAACTTAAAATTATATACATAAAAAAATTAATAACGAAAATAGATCCGTGATGAAATCTGCCCCCACCCCATGCAGGGACAGGAATTGATCATCAGGGGCAGCAGTGATCTTAGAGATCAACAATGCTGCTGCCACTACGAACAAGAAACAATAAATCAAGTGGTGAAAATAAGGAGGAAGGTTTTAACAAAAAGTACAGGAGAGCCAGAAATGGACTCTGCTAATCTATGCTGGAAGGTGATTACTTCCAAGATGACGCTGACTAAATGCACCTAGATTTTCCTCAGGTCCAAACGTTTTAGGTGGTTCTGCAGCAGCAGTTTTTAGCTGGCTGGGAGATTCCGCTGTGGGTTTTATTTTGAACATTCAAGGACCTTGTCATGGCATGCAACCTATATTAAGGAGAGGATCCCAGCCCCATGACTAGCGCCTCAGAACTTTGGAGTAAAATCCCATGCGGAGGCATTGTTCCTGAGTAATTCTGGTAGCCAGCCTCTACTTACAATTTTAAGAATTTCTGGGATTCATCCTTGGATGGAACTGGAGTGCGCAGGCTGTGGGAAGTTGGCCTAAGTGGCACAGGGAGTCATGGAATCATAGAATCACCAAAGTTGGAAGAGAACTCAAGGGCCATCCAGGCCAACTCCCCTGCCATGCAGGAACCCCCCCACAGTACCCCCGACAGATGGCCATCCAGCCTCTGCTTAAAAACCTCCAAAGAAGGAGACTCCACCACCCCCTTTGGGGCAGCATCTTCCACTGCCGGACAGCTCTAAACGCCATGAAGTTCTTCCTAATGTTCAAACTGAACCTCTTTTCCAGTAGTTTGAAACCATTGCTCCGGGTCCAAGTCTCTGAAGCCCTGGAAAACAAGCCAGCACCTTCTTCGATACGACTTCCTTTCAAATATTTAAACATTTGTGATCACCCTCGGATGACACCCAGAGCCAGGTGGCCCTGCTTAAGCCTGAAACCTTTGGAAACTTCTTCTCCATAGCTTGAACTTGCAGCTATTTGCAACAGCAACACTCTTCTTGTGTTATTTATTAATGCCCTTCCTTTAGAGGAGAACCCGTGCTGCTTTCGGTGGTGCCGCTGCTTCAAAGGGAAGGATGAAAGTGGCAACTGTCTGTAGGCCTAATTAAAATTATGTGTGCTGTCAAGTCGGTACTGACTTACATGGGTTTACTCCCACACTGGGTTTCCAGGGCTGAGCGGGGATTTGAACCCTGTTCTCCAGAGCCCTAGTCCATCACTCTGGCCATGACACCACGCTGGGAATTAGATCCACTTCAAAACAGGGCTAAGGCTGGCTGGAGAGCTCAGTGGTTGAGAGCCCTGGTTGCACAGCTAGAGGAGGGGAGTTCAATTCCCCTGCTGTACCTCCTGGGAGAAGAGCCAGCCTGGGTGGCCTTGGGCAAGCTGCACCGTTCCGGAGATCACCCCCAGAAACAAGGGAAGGGGAAACCACCTCTGAGCATCCACTACCTGAAAACGTAGAAAAGGGTTTCCACAAGTCAGAATGGACTCAACAGCACTTGATCATGGAATCAGAGAATCATAGAGTGGGAAGAGACCTCAAGGGCCATCCAGTCTGGCCCTCTGCCATGCAGGAACCCCCATCACAATATTTCCGACAGATGGCCATCCAGCCTCTGCTTAAAAACCTCCAGAGAAGGAGACTCCACCACCCTCCTTTTATGGCAGCATCTTCCACTGCCGAACAGCTCTCATTGTCAGGAAGTTCTTCCTAATGTTCAAACTGAATCTCTTTTCCTGGAGTTTGAAACCATTGCCCAGAGTCCTAATCTCTGAAGCCATGGGAAACAAACAAGCCATCCCCTCTCAACCTTTATGATGATGATGATGATGATTGAAACCAAGGTCGTTAAAAAGAGAAGGAGAATGCATTGACATAAAATCCATGATGGACAATGAATTTGACAACTCTAGCTTCCGCCATTTTGTTGTTGTTGTTGTTGTTGTTGTTGTTGTTGTTGTTGTTAAGTTTAAGGAAAACAGAAATTGGAAATGTGAAGATAAACTTGATATATAAATAAACTGAATCTCTTTTCCTGGAGTTTGAAACCATTGCCCAGAGTCCTAATCTCTGAAGCCATGGGAAACAAACCTGTTCCCTCTTCAATATGACATAGCTTTCATATCCCCTCTCAACCTTTATGATGATGATGATGATTGAAACCAAGGTCGTTAAAAAGAGAAGGAGAATGCATTGACATAAAATCCATGATGGACAATGAATTTGACAACTCTAGCTTCCACCATTTTGTTGTTGTTGTTGTTGTTGTTGTTGTTGTTGTTGTTGTTGTTGTTAAGTTTAAGGAAAACAGAAATTGGAAATGTGAAGACAAACTTGATATATAAATAAATGTTAATCTGTTAGATTTTTAAAAGAATAGAGGAAGTTAGGTATAGATAAGATCTTCTATGCACAAAGTGAAACATATTATGTGAAACATATTATAGACCAAGAGACAGCTCTCTTATAATAACCCGTAAAGCATTAATTTGAATTAGTGATGATTGCTGAAATTAGGCATTCTTTGGAAGAATGGGTAAACATACTGTGGATGATATATAGAAAATATATATATAGTTAGCCAAATCTATACTAAATTGCTCAGTACTGAAGAACTAAACAGTGAGTTTGAATAGATTGATGAGATTAGATTGGCTATATGTTTTTAATACAAACAGATGTAAATATAAATAGATAGAAGAGGGATGAGACAGTAAGGAAACTAAGCATGAAAGTATGCTCATTTAAGCTGGGAAGGGAGAAATGAATGATATTGGGCTCAAATGTTGGGGGAAACTGTGATTGAAGTGGTAACATGACAGAAGACAAGCAATAGACAGTATTTGTTTTATGTAACTTAGTGCAGAAAATAAATAAAAATATTTAAAAGAATAATAATAAACAGGCCAACCAACCCGAGTAGAGTCACCTGCCTGCCACCCGTGGGAGTCAATGCCTTCTGCCCATTGTGGTCTTTTGCAGAGAATCCTGCCTTATCATATGCCTGACAGCCCACAGCCTCCGTCTCAGCATTTTTGCCTCCAGAAAGAGTGAGTGAGTGAGTTCAGGCTTAATTTGATCTAGGACCCACTTGTTGCTCTTTCTGGGCATCCAAAGTACCTGCAAAGTTCTGCCCTAAAGGCTTTTTGCAGCAGGCCAGACCAAGCTGGTCTCTCACGTTGTCATTTGGTAGGGGAGAAGCCAGAGGGTCAGGAAAGCCCATGCTGACCACAGAAAGCTCCTTAAAATCCTTCACGGACTTTCCCTAGACATAGCCCTCTTCTTGAACCACCCTCTACCCCCACCCCCGTTTACCTGTATCTTGCAACAGGACCAGGGAAATGGTGGATCCCATGGGCGCTCAGGAAATCCCCTTCTCTGCTTTTAGGGTGGCCGTTCTGGGCTTGCAAAGGGTCCCGGGTTGTCCGCTTTGGGCCTTCCCTTCCGGCCCGTGGCGGAATGCGCTGCAACGGGGTCCCGAAGGCGTCAGTGCCACGGGCTTTGTAAGGGTACATGGCAGGCGGGGTGCGTCTTTGCAACAGCGAGGGAGAGGTGGGAATCGGGACGGGAGGCGGCAGGTGGACGAGAGCAGATGTGGCTGAGCAATGCACACACACAATACACACCCACCCCATTCCTGTAGCCGTCATGGATAAGAATAATATGTGACACTTGTCTTCTTTCTCAGTGCCCAGGAAACAGAGAGACAAAAGCTCCGTGGAGGGGTGGTAACCCCCTGAGCTGCTGTCGCATCAGATATAAGGCATCCCTGAGCCAGTGGGGGGGGATGGAAATAGGTAACTCATCATAGGTAACTAGGAAAATGGCTGTTGAAGAAACAATTATTGCAATCTAGGGTGCTTTTACACGACCCCTAAGATTCGCTGGCAACTTAAATTCGGACCAGATATCTTGGGGGTTTGTTGCTCTTCCTGTGTTCCCACCCTGGCCCTCCCTTGCTCCTGTCTGCGTGAGGGGAGGGAGAAAAAAAGGGAGAAAAGAATGCAGGCTCACCTCCACTCTGCCATTGGGAGCTGCCCCGGAAAGCATTCCAGTCTCTTAAAGGGGCGGGGGCAAAAAACAAAAAACAAACAAACAAACACATGGCGAGGACAGCCCAGCACTCACTGCTTTGCAATCCGCATCAGAAATTTTTCACCTTCGGAGACCAGGTACTTGGAAAATGCGCTGAGACGCGCTTAGGTGGGTGTGGTTGTACTTAATTTTTTTTAAAAATCCAGAGCGGGTGGGAAAACAATTTTAAGCTCCGGATCTGGGAGCCCTTTGCCTCGGATTTTAGGGGTCGTGTAACTGCTGCCTAGATGCCCAAAGCACATCCGATCTCACCTATTTCGGAAGCTAAGCAGGGTTGGCCCTGGTTAGTCCTTGGATGGGAAACCACCAGGGAATACCAGGTGCTGTAGGCGCCTGGAGTAGGAACTGGCAAACCACTCCAGTATTCCTGCCAAGAAAACTCCATGGACATGGGGTCACAAAGAGTCAGTCACGACTCACAACGCAACACACACAGTCTTCTGTCTTAAGGGCTGTATGGTTACTTTCTTAGAATACACCCATTATGCTGCTTTCCAGAACTGCTCTTCCCCCCCCCCCGTGTTGTACCTTTTCCCCTCCTTTTAACCCACCATCGGTTTGTTTTGTTTTTTAAATCCAGGGAGTCGACCTACAAATGCTAATATTCCGCATGAACTAGCAGATGCAAGACAAAAGACTCAATCTTTTTCCGTTGCTAGAAAACGTAGCATGGGAGAGTTGTTGTCCCCCCCCCTTCTGCCGAAAACTCCCAGAAGGAGAGAGAGGTGAGGTGGCTCGCTGGGGGAGGGTTCAGCCTTTCCACCCTTCAGTACGTTAAGCCCATCCTGGGAGATAGGATGTGACACCTTTCGGGAGATGCCTCATCCAAGTTGACACCAAAGCTGGAGGCAGTGGGTGCGCTCTCAGCCCGCCATGCTGCCCACTTCCACCAGGGCCAAAAGGATGCAAAACTCTGAGGATGAGGTGGCACTTGCTTGCAAAAAAAGAGATTCTGGCCATCCAAACAAAAGCAGAAAGATCTCATTGCTTCAGTTTCACCAAATTTATACCAGCCCCAGTGTATCTGCTGCCAGTAAAATACTGCTGTTGCATAAATGATCAACAGATAATATCATATGCAGGGATCGGGGAGGCCCAAGGCATCTTGCTGCCTGAGGCAAAGAACATAACATTCCTCTCCTATCATTTCACAGACAGAAACCAATAAGGGTTGCTATTAAATCTTCCTTCAACGCTGGCCGGTTGCACTACAAAAGATGTTCCTGAACCTGGGGTCCCAAAAGTTCTTAAGACGATGGTTCCCAGAAATCCTGGCCAGCACAGCTGATGGTGAAGTCTTTGGGGAATGTCAGTCCAAGAACACCCAGGGACCCGAGGCTGGGAACCGCTGCCTAAGAAGGAAGCAGGTGCGATGCTGGGTCTCACTCTCACGGCCCCCGTATGGCACACGATGCTCTGTTCTCTCTTTGTTGTGATTCACAGTACAGGCTGCCTCGTGGCGCGGGGGTTAAATGCCTGTCCTGCAGGTAAAACTGTGCTCACGAACCTGGGGTTCAATCCCAGGTAGCAGGCTCATGGTTGACTCAGCCTTCCATCTTTCCAAGGTCGGTAAAATGAGTACCCAGCTTGCTGGGGGTGGGGGCAATGTGTAGCCTGCATTACTGTAATTAAAAACTGTTAACTGCCCAGAGACTACTTGACGTGGTATGGGCGGTATATAAGCAGAACACTTTGATATATCAGTCGCCTCATGAGACAGCCATAGTGGTTGGGCTGTCTCAGTTGAGGAAACCATGTGTCCATGGTGTATGAGAATTGTAGCCCCCCTCATGCCTCTGAAATCCAAACACCAGATGGTTGAAACAAGTGGAGGCAGATAAGATACAACTTGTGGCTGACAGCAGAATCCCCCACCCCACCCCGGAGATAGTTTCTGCACCCCGTCCCTGTGTCCGGCTGAACAAAATCAAAAAAGGTATCTTGTATTTGCCAGAAGCTGATTTCTGAGAAAGACAGTTTTGTCTTAGATTTGCTTCAGGTGCCACAGGGTATGCTAGAAAGTAGAGATGGGCACGAATCAAAAAAATTGCATTTCGTTTGTTGTTTGGAGGGTCCGTTTTGGTTTGTTTCCGTTTTTCGTGAATTTTTGCAAAAAAATCATTTTCGTTTTCATTCGTTTCGTTACCATTTTGTTACCATTTATTTCATTTTTTGTGATTTTTTAAAGGATTTTAAGCAATTCACTCATATCGCAGTAAAGGAAACGAAATGCACGACAAAATTTCTGGTGTTTCTGTTTGTTTCGTTTCATTTTAGAGACAAAATTCGTTTGTCGTTTCGTTATGTAACAAAACAAAAAAACGAAAACGGAAACAAAAAATTGTTCATTTCGTGCCCATCTCTACTAGAAAGATACACTGTATATTGATGTAAAAGTTGTCCCCCACTGAAACATTCCATCGGCTCGTCGCTCATATTTGCAACCCTGACTATGGCTTTTAAGGGCTTCCACCAACCACTTTTCTACCAGTGAGCAAAACAATTCCCTCCCTGTTGTTATGATGACACTGGTGACATTGGCCTCCAATAAGGAATACTGTATTTCCCTCATCTGAATTCCATCCGCAGTTTAATGGGAATTATTCCCTGCAAAGTGAGTTTCAGAATGCCGATTACATTGAACAAATCTGATTCAAGTGACTCCTCCCCCGCAAAGCTCCTTATCTTTTAAAATATATTTTGCTCCTTGGAGCTCTTGTACACTAAGTTAATGGTTTCCCACCTACCCTTCGCATGACCACCATTAGTCATTTCCCATTTCTCAGATGAGTCTCACTAACTTATTTTCTTATGTGGTCTGATAAACTGTTTATTCATCTGCTTAATTTTATCCCTCCGTCCTCCAAGTATTTATACTTTAATTCTCCAGTAGAAGTTTTACATAATGTCAGCTTATGACAGCTACTTAGTCACTTTGTCTTCCATTCAAACACCAAGTTAACTAAGCAAATTCTCCATTCAATTTATATTAAAATGAAGCTAATTTTGAATAAAATATTAATCACTATATTCTGATGAAAATGCATTCTCCAAATTATTATGCTTTGCTTTGACATAACAGTCCCTAATGATGTTAACCTCTTCCATGCTTCCTCTTGGCTTCCATGAAAGATACCTCCTTAGACAAAGGAGAAAATAAGAAAACATGTAATTTTTTTCACTAATTATAACTCCCAGAATTCAACAGCTGGGCTGGCTATGGATTTTAGGAGATGTACTCCAAAAACATAACTTTTCCAAACTCTGATGGTGAAAAAACACTCACAAAATGGTCTTTTTGAGCGAACAGAATCTTTCAAAGTTCCTTTTGGGTTTTGTCTTCTATCTCTTGGCAGAATCCTACCAAGGTCCTTCACTTTACAGTTGTGTAGTGTTGCAGTAGTCTCCTCTGAAGGGGAATGACCATGGTTTCAATGCCTCCCTGGAAGAGCTTGTAAGACATACTTTAAAAAAACACCTAATCAGATTGCTGCATCCTAAGCACTCATAACACTTGCTGCCCCCAAAACTGTTGCTAGTTGATGTTAGTATAATAAGGCAAGCCCTGGCATCAAACTGGTGCTTGTTAACAAGGTGCTACGTTGTGATCCTGGGTGAGTGCTGAAACAGGTCCACAGCTAGGAATGCAACCAGCAGCACCTCATTAGCGAGCAGGCAATTTGACACTGAGACTGATTTCCCTTATTTAAGCATAAAGCAACATCAGGATTCTGTTCAGTGTCTTAGGAATCAATTCAGACTAAAACCGGAATAAACCTTTCTAAAACTGATAACACCGTTATCAGTGTGCCTGTATGCATATCTGACCGAAATGGAGGAGGCAAAAGAAGTACACGGTCAGCTTGGAAGAAGAAGGAAGGAACACAGCCTGAGATGGGCAGTCTAAATATAGATCTAGAGAAGGATAGGTATTCAGGACATCTATCTGCCTATCACCCATCCCCACTGGTTCGGATCATTGTTCCCAGAGGACCTGTCTGAATCCGTCACTTGTTCTCATTTAATCCCCAGTAGCCATCTCATGGCTGACTCAGCCTTCCATCCTTCCAAGGTTGGTAAATTGAGTACCCAGCTGTGCTGGCGGGGCAATGTTCAGCTTGCATAATTAAAAACGGTAAACCGCCCAGAGACTACTTGAAGTGGTATGGGGCAGTATATAAGCAGAACACTTTGCTTTTGCTTTTTAAATGGAAGGGCCCTTATGTGACGGAGGGTATCATCCAAAGATCAACATCTCCCCGACCCACTAGAACATCCCAGTCCTATGCCCTTCGGATTGCCACTCCTCGGGAGACATGCAGAACTACCACCAGGAACCGTACCTTCTCAGTGGCTGGTCCCAATTTGTGGAACCGTCTTCTGAGTAATATTAGGACTGCGGACTCCCTCCCAGCATTCAAGAAGCTAGTAAAAACTTGGCTCTTTACGGCTGCATTTGGTGACCACGGGGGTTGATTTATTCTTGTGCAGTGATTTGATTTATTATGTTGTTGTTGTTCAGTCGTTCAGTCGTGTCCGACTCTTCGTGACCCCATGGACCAGAGCTCGCCAGGCCTTCCTATCCCCCACTGCCTCCCGGAGTTTTGTCAAATTCATTTTAGTTGCATCGATGACACCATCCAACCATCTCATTCTCTGTCGTCCTCTTTTCCTTTTGCCTTCGATTTTTCCCAGCATCAGGGACTTTTCCAGGGAGTCCTCTCTTCTCATGAGGTGGCCAAAGTACTGGAGCCTCAGCTTCAAAATCTGTCCTTCCAGTGAACATTCGGGGTTGATTTCTTTCAGAATGGATAGGTTTGATCTCTTTGCAGTCCAGGGGATTTATTATGTCCGCCCACTTTTCTTCACCATGTTACATTAGTATTATTATTAGTACTATTATTCTGATTGTTTGTTAGCTTTTTTTTTCTTAATTTAGGATCATTGTTTGGTTTGCTTATATCTATCCTTGGAACCGATTATTATTTTTTGTTGTCTGTATTATGGAATTTTTATATCTGTTAACCGCCTTTGGGATATAAATATAAAAATGAATGAATAAATAAATAAATATGCTCCACAGTGAATGAGGGTGGCCACCCTCGCTTACTGCCTCTTCCTGTATTTTCAGCTACCTTCCTTTGATTCTCCTTGCCTTGTTTTCTCTCGCGGCCCTTTGGTGTGTCGGCACTGTTAAATTTTAGATCGCGTGGCCAACTAAATACTCACAGTAAGGACCACGTGGGCTGTTTCAAGTGCTGTGCGCACCAAACGAATGATCAATCGATCGATTGCTCAGTCAATCCATTAAAAATAAATGTTAAAAATGAGCAGGCGATCCCTCTCCAGGCAAACAGCAGGGCTGCATCTTAAAAGCTAGTCCCCAGGGAACAGGAAATTATTAATTAAAAGGGCAATGCTGTAATGCAACAGCTGGGAAGCAAAGGGGATTAACAGAAAAATAGCCTTAAAGAGCTCTTGTGGTTGCATTTTTTTTTTGAAAAGTATGTTATGTTCTTATTTTACTTTTGGTTTTCAGTTCTTGTGTTCTTTCCTCTGTTTTTTTGTGGGTGCATCCTCTTATGTATGGCCAGTAAGGGTGCAATGTTGTTTTTAATAACGGATTTATGATGGTTGCTAGCATCCAGGAGTGTTTTCATTTGGAGATGAGGAATGACATGGATATGCTTTAGTATCAAACAAAGAAATAAACAATCAAACAAACAGGGAAAGCAGTGGAACGGAGCAGGCTGGCCACGCTGTTGCCTGGATTCCCTTGAGGAGGTGGACTCAGGGATCAGTTCAGAAAAGGGTCAACTCACAGGAGACAACAGGGCTTGAGGGATGGATTGGCCTATGTCAGAGGTCATCACCCCTTTGTAGGTGCTCAGGAGGAGTTCAGTGAGGAAGTGAGAAGGCAGGCCATGGGGTCAGTAGGAAATGGACCCAGCGGTTTTACTGGGGCCAGGCCACAGGAGGCACTCTGGGCATCAGAAGAACCCTGAAGCCAGACTGGTCCAGCACCCCTCTTTTTCCTCCAGCTGCCAGCCAGATGTTGCTGAGTACCAGGGGAGGAGCAGTAAAATGGCATTTTTCTGCTTTAGCTTACCTGTGACTGATAGGCAGAACTCTGTTGCTGCATAACATGCCTTTAATTCAACATTTATTTACCATTAAAAAAAGAGAAAGTGGGGGGGGAAAGAGACATTTATTTATTTATTTATTTATTTATTTATTTATTTATTTATTTATTTATTTATTTATTTATTTATATACCACATAGGGATAGGCATATATTGTTTGTTTGTTTATTTATTAGATTCCTATACCGCCCATCCAGTCCAAAGGCCCAAATATTAGTGTAATTTATATTAAGCTTATCAACGCATATTGCATGAATTGAGCACTTCAGCTAAATGGTGTTCGGGTCACGCTTTCCTGTGGAACATGATGCAAGCATGTGTCTCCTTTCTGCCTGGATGCACTGCGGCTTACTGAAAGTGCTAGAAACAGCTTTGCTATTTAAGGCACGTTTGTGCTTTTTAAAACTACATTCTGGTAAATTGGAACTTAACTGAGGTTCATTAGCAGAGTAAGGGCCTTTTTACACGACCCCTAAGATCCGCTGGTCCCTTAAATTCGGACCAGAGATCTTGAGGGTTTGTCGCTCTTCCTTCCTCCCCACCCGCTCCGCCCTTCTTTGTTCTGTCTGCGTGAGGGGAGGGAGGGAAAAAAAGCCTTAGACAGGGACAAAAGAATAAAGCCTTACCTCCAGTGCCGGTGCCGGTGGAAGTTGCTCTGACCTCCGTTTACTTCCTGGTTCCTCTTTAAGGGGCGGAGGCAAAAGAAAAACAACAGAAAGAAGCGAGGAGAGCTCAGGCACTCTCCGCATCAAATATTTTTCACCATCAAAGAGCAGGTACAAGAAAAGTGTGCTGGGTCGCGCTTAGGTGGGCGGGGTCGCACTTAATTGTCTGCAAACTCCGGAGCTGGTGGGGAAACATTTTTGAGGTCCGGAGCTTGCAGCCATTTGCGGCGGAGCTTAGGGGTCATGTATAAAGGCCTAAGATCCTGCATGGCTTAACGTTAGCAAAAATTACTGATATTCCAGCACGGGAAAGGCAAATGAATGCCAACTGTTACAGCATTCCGTGGTCAGAGGTCTTTACCGCTTTATTTGCAGACACCTGTTTGTTCTGTAGACAGCATGATTCCTAGCAGCCATCACTCAATTTACTATTCAAGAATTTATCTAATACTCCCTTCAGACTGCAGCCAGTAGAAATCATTAGCTCTGATGTATGTGGGGATAGTGAATCCATTCCAGCTTTTACTTCAAACTTTACGAGAGCTGTCCAAAGTGCTAATCCCCATAGCTCCAAATCCCTCCAGCCTCACTTGCTGGATTGCTCCTTTACAGTTTGGACAAAAACCAGGACCAGAGTTGCTGCCAGTTCACTGCCATTGCAACCACCTGAGACTGTTGGTTTACCTCTTAATCTCGACGATGAGCTGAAACAGGTCCTTCGTCCTTCTAAATCTCCCCCCTTTTCAGCTTCTTTGGGTGAAAACGGCAAGAAGCGGAGAATCCCAGCTCTGCTTTCTTTGCCTTGCCTATCCCTGGCTCGCAGATTCAACATTCTCAGGCTCCATCATAGTTTCTCTGATTGAAGATGCTTTGGAGAGGGGGGGTTTGCTGCCGTGCTCCCAGCCAGCATCCGAAACAGCACCTTTCCTCGGGGAAAGGGAGAAGAGGAAGATTTCGAGGCAGCTGGAGGAGTGAGCAACAAATGAGTTCTGAGTTGCAAGCATGCAGCGTGAAAATGGCAGAGAAAGCAATTCCGGCAACAGAGCCCAAATTCAGTGCGGGCACAGGATTCCTTTGTAGGGGAGAGTTGTTCTTCTCTAATTATTTTGGGTGTCTCTTTTCTACACTGTGCCCCATCTCCACAACATCCTATTTCAGACAAGCGGATAAGAGGTGTAGACAGTATTTCACAATATTTCAAGGTGTAGACAGTATTTGATGCCCCTGTCCTGATATTCCAAAGCACCAAAAGATGTACATCTGAAGGCCAAAGCTTTCTCAAATATTTGCCTTAGTGCAGGCATGTCCAAACTTCGTCCCTCCAGATGTTTTGGACCACAACTCCCAGAATTCTAAACCTGTATTTCCAATGGCAAGGGGCTGTTAGAGTTGAGTTCCAAAACATCTGGAGGGCCGAAGTTTTGACATGCTTGCCTTAGTGCAAGGGTGACCCACTTAGGAACACGCACGCACATGCACGCACGCACGCACGCACACACACACACCTAGACTCCAGGGGGCCACAGCCCCTCTTGCATGTACAGTGGTACCTTGTATAAAGGAATTAATTTGTTCCAAATGACATTATGTTAAGCAAATTTTTCTTTATACAAATTCCCATAGAAATGCATTGAAAATGGAGTAATCTCATTTTTATGTTGTACAGATTCTCCCCATAGGCAAATCTGTTAAGCAAATTTCCCCTATCTCCAGAATTTTTTATGTTGTACAAATTTTATGTTATACAAGAGTCCTCTGTACTAACCATTTTTGTCATTGAAAAGTTTCCACGCACTCTCTAACAGCAAAACCACTAAATGTGAAGGGGAGGGCACAGTGCAGCGTTCCCAAACAGAAACCCCCACACACCTTCTAAAAGGCACAAAAAAGAGACGGGGTGGGGGCTAGGTATGACATTTTGTGGCTGGGGGCAGAGGGGAGATCCTGACGCCGAGCAAGGGCTCCTGGGACCGCTTTTACATGGAACTGCCCCCCTCCCCAGCTGCTAAGGATCCTTCGTGGATGCAGTGAAATCCAGCTGCTTCTGGGGCCTCCTGTGTTTCCATCACATCTATACAGCAGGGATTGCCCACTCTGCCTCCGTAGCAGGGGCTGGATTCGATCATCCACCGGGTCTCTTCCCACTCTGCAATCCTAAAATGGCAACCAGGGCATTTTTTTTCCAGCCAAAAATTAGGACTGAAAAACTGGGCTTATATTCGAGCCTATAAGGTAAATGAAAAGTTATCATTCGAAAAATGAAACCTTCATCTAGTTGCAAATATTAAGATTAAAATGACTCCAGCAAAAATGAGTCTTTATTTAGAAAACCATGACTTAAATTGAGTCTTACTGACTAGTGATTTAAATGACATTTTAAATCAAAGTGGTTTAAACCAAATCTACCCTGATGGCAACAAGGATGATATTGTGTTCTCTGTGCCTGTATAAATGTCTTTCTACCAAGCCTGCGTGTTTTGCATCAAAGAAGCCGACTAGCATACAGAAAAGCTTGTGCCCAATAAAACTTGGCAGGCTTTAAGGTGCCACAGGTCTCTTGGTTTTAATAACACGGGGCCAGCCTACAAAGCTACAGTATGTGATGTTTCAGTAGCAGTTTTGATTTTTTTTTAATCTTTGCAGCTGCCCTGTGCTGGGTGGACATTTGGTCTGAACCATCTGCTGAAACCTGAGAAAGATAAGGCGGTCTGGTCTTCCTTCCTTAAAATACATCCATGGATTTGTGTTTCCCTTATTGTCACCTACCCACACTGTCTGGGAAGAGGCTTTCTGGAATGCATCGCTGTTGATGTTATTATTGTTGCTTTTGTTGTTGTTATTGTTAGTGTTCTTCAGAACTATCTGGAGTGATTTGTTCAAGGTTATCTACGAACCAGCAAGCTTAGAAATGCTGATCTCGGAACAGATGCCAGAGGATTTGCGTTCTCTCTATTGTTCGGATTGTCGTGTTTATTCCTATCCTCCGCTTCCTGCTCTTTTGTTGTAAGAAGGGCCAACCTCTGACGGCACGTCCATTAAGTCGGAAAGCAGAGGGAGATTGCGGGGACTTTGTCAACAGCTTTCGACTGAAACACTCTCCCCGGGCCGAGCAGGGGTATTACAACCAACCAGAACCCCTGGGAGCTCCTATCCTGTAAATCTGGAATCTCTTGTAAACTGTAATAACCTTGGTTTAAGAGTGTTTTGCAAGACAAGCAAATATTTCTTCTAAATTTTGTCTTGATCAACAAGCAATGTCTTGCGATACAAGTAACTGAAGCAGGTCACATGATCACAAGTGAGCCAATGAGGTCTCTCTCCCCACTTGATTGTGGGTGATTGTCTGGAACGTTCCATCTCAGGCAACCACCAAAGCAGAGGGAGAAGAGAGGAAGGGAGTTCTCCCTTGCACCAGCCAAGAATGTTTTCAAAGGGGAGTGCAAATTAGGAGTTTGTTTTACAGCATTTTTCTTTATATTTTTCTTTAATTTGTTTTCAACAACCTTTCTTATTTTTTTCAAGCCATTTCTAGTCATAAGGCAGCTAGCCAAGTGCGTATAGGGCTACAAATTGCATTTTATTATTGTCACATTAAAAACACAGAGTAAAATCCTATTATGAGTCCCAGATTCTGCAGCCAGGTACGCAAACCATGGTGTGGATGTGGACTTCTAGCCAACTTCTTTTGTGAGCTTTGGCATTTTGTGTGTACAGTAAGTGGTCTATGGGACCCCAGAAGGGATCACCTGAGTTTCCATTATTTCTTATGGGGAAATTTGCTTTGATGTAAGAGTTTACAAGAGTTTACAACAGATTATGCTCATAAATCAGGATATTAGTGCATTGATAGTTGAGAAGGGATAACAACGCAAAAGGAAAGGCGCAGATGGTCCCAAATGCTGTCAAGTGCCCTTGAGTCTACGTTGGGCATGGTTCTTTGAGGCGTGTTGCCATGATCATTCCTTGCATCGCTCCACCACCTTGCCCAGGAAGGGAACACTGGCTATAGGATGATAGTTGGACATATCGTCTACAGCCAAGCCCGGTCTTTTAAGAATGGGCTTCGCCACCGTCTCCTTCAGCCGACAGGGAAAAATCCTGTCCCTGAAGGAGGCAGTGGCAATCAATGAAGCCCATTCAGGCATGCTCCCTCCGGCGGTCTTAATCAGCCAAGACGGGCAGGGGTCAAATGGAGAGGCCGCCGGTCTGCAGTAAGCCAGCGCCCTGGAGGCCTCAGCTGGTGAAACACGCCCAAACTTGACAAACCGAGGAGACCAAGGTGGTGCGACACCAGCCATCCTCGGGGATAGATCAGTGCAAGCGGAGTCCAGGTCGGAACGGATGGTATCTATTTTGGATTTTAAAAAGGCTACGAATGAGTCACTAGTGGCCTAATTTGTGCCACTATTTTCTAGGAATCTGTCCATCTGTCCGTCCGTCCCGTTTCTTCTTTCCTCTCCCTCTCTCCCTCCCTCTGTGTCTGCAACAATATTATCTATCTATCTATCTATCTATCTATCTATCTATCTATCTATCTATCTATCTATCTATCTATCTATCTATCTATCTATCCCTTCTTTCCTGTTCTATCTATCTATCTATCTATCTATCTATCTATCTATCTATCTATCTATCTATCTATCTATCTATCTATCTATCTGTCTATCATCACAGTCGATGAATAGGATAAATGAAGCCACTCTCTAGGCAAATAAAGATCGACCCAAGGTCAGAAAAAAACGACATTTTAAGACCCCCAACATGGTCAGGGATCTTTAAGCCAGCTGCCGCGGGTCTAAAAACATCCCAAAGATGATCAGGGGAAGAGGCTACAGAATTACTTTCACCACGAGTTTGCTGCAGATGAACAGAGGCTCGAATCAAGAGATAAGTTTGTTACTGCAGTACATGCGTTGATTGGTTTATCTGGCGACAGACTGTTTGTGTTCTGAGTGACCACGGTTTTGTGAATGGCCTTTTTTAAATCAGGCTATTGTCAATGCCAGTCTTTTTTGCATTGAATTTCCCTCTGGCCTTATCATCCATTATCTACCCCCCCCCCCTGCATCTGTTGTACATCTATATACAGTACCAGAAATTCTGGCTATCTCAAGAAGTGTTCTGTGATCCACAGACACTTACAGCATAAAGAATGTACAGTATTAGCCTGCTAGCTGCCATGGGAAGTGCTGTTCACAGATGACTACAGGAGCATTTTTCGAAGTCAGCAATTACCATATTTTCCCATTTATAAGATGTAGAAGACTACCTTCACTTTTCCAACGCAGAATGACAGTTCCACAGTCATTCTGTTCTCTCGTCAGCTTATTTCCATGTATAAGACGACCCCCCAATTTTTAGTCTAACAGTTTTAGACAAAAATATAATCTTATACACTGAGTAGCCTTGTTGCTACATGGTGCTGTATATAAGTCAAATAAATAAATAAATAAATAAATAAATAAATAAATAAATAAATAAATAAATAAATAAATGTACAGCAGTAGCAAACAGACAGTTCTTAAGGCTGAAATCCTGTCCTTTAGAATAAAAATAAAATCATAACCGTAAATTCAATCCTATATGGCAAACAAAAAGTCCCTGTTGTAATTCTCAAGAACAAGCACCCAAGGACCAAGTCAGAATGTGGGTCACCCAGTAGAATGGCCACTGGGAAAACGTGTAGTTCGCCAGCCAGGAATGGACCCAAAGTTACACGTTTTCTCATGCGAAGCTGCAGAATTTCCGGCTTAAGTCTTGTGCCACCTTTTATGCCAAATACATTTGTTTCCAAGTGCAAGCTTGTGGGAATTACCAGCCCACTTCCCTCAATTACATGGAGTATAATGTTTAGGCCACAAGGCCATACAGACTGTTGTATTATTTATTTATTTATTTATTTATTTATTTATTTATTTATTTATTTACCGCCCGTCTTCCCAAAAAAACCTCTGGGCGGTTAACAAAAGGGATAACAAGTAATCCCGATACAACAATCAAGACAGAATAAAAAGGAAAAATAAAAAGAACACGACAGAACTAAACAAAAATCTTCGGCAAGACGGCAACTCAGAATATACGTATACATAAAACAGAAACATGTAAAAGGTGTTAAAGGTTGCCAAATGCTTCCCGAAAAAGCAAGTATGTGGTTGTGAGTGCAGGACCCAAGTGAAATGGGATATTGAGATGACAATGGTCATGACATTTGAATGCTGATTATGTAAATAGCCCGAAAACAGGGTAATTAACTAATGTAAAGCATCCATAGCACACAACAGTTAGACTTTTGAATCCACTATCAAAAAAGGATTTTTCTGAGGCCAAAGTTTTGCCAAACAAACCAACAAACTTTTTGCTACACACAGGGGTGATGAAAATGAGCTGATTAAGATCTAAGCCATGTGATAAACAAAGAAACCAGAACCAACTCCACCCGCAATGCCAAAGCTAACGACCCATACTTAATGGGTGTTGGGAAAAGTTGCATAGGTATGACTTTCACGCACCTTAGGCCACTGTCCATCTAACGAGCCTATTCAGGTTTTTGTCCAACTTTTGAGCCTATTCAGACCAGGGTGTGTGTGAAATGAAGGTGAACTATAAAATGGAGGCCTCGGCACACTAACTTTCCTCGGACTGACAAAGCTGCTTGGATGAGCAGCGAAACATTTCAGTCTCTCAAGAAAAGAAGTCCAGTTGCCATGACTCAACTTCCAGAGAATCAATATAAAATACAGTATTAAAAATTCGTATGTAGCATGATGCATAGTAATTGTGTATCTCCCACTGATGTTCAGAATTTGATTACTGCACCTATGGCCAGGATGTTTATGTAATCAGGATTTTGAGTGTTAATTACCAGTGCTAATTAACAACTAATTAACAATGCAGCTGCTATCTCTGTATCCATCTCTCTCTGACTCTTGCCGGTCGACTATGACCATCAACATTTAATATTTAATTTTATACAGTGCTGTAGGTGTTTGAAGAAGTCGGTTCTAATCCATGAAATAAAGTGAAAGTGGCTGTGATTCACATCAAATCGGCCTGATTAAGATAAAGATGCCACAAGAGTTTGAACTTGTGCAGCAAAACATCTGAGTGGATTTGGGCATAGGGATTTGTAAAACTTTTATGAACTTTGCGGGGGGGAAAACCCAATTTTTCTGAGGTTCCATCCCCCATGGCTTCAACATTTCCAGAAATTGTACAGCTGTATTTAGCATAAAGCTGATTGAAGCAAAGCAAAGCAAAGCAAAAATGTTCAGCTTATATACCACCCCACAGCACTTCAAGCACTCTCTGGCCGGTTTACAATTTTAATTATGCAGGCTATACATTGCCCCCCCAGCAAGCTAGGTACTCGTTTTACCGACCTTGAAAGGATGGAAGGCTGAGTCAACCCTGAGCCTGTTACCTGGGATCGAATCCTAGGTCGTGAGCACAGTTTTAAATGGTTACTTCACGTCCTTCCTTCTTCTGCAACTAGTTTTGTACCGTGACAGCTTTGGTCGTGATCATGTGGTTTTGTCCCTGTTTAGTCCCTGTTTCCGTTTTCTCACGGTGGTGATAAGTTGTCTTGTGATAACTGTTACTTCATGGTCTTGTTCCGTGACAAATTCTGAATTTGTCTTGCTTTCTTAACCCTTTTTTAAATTTCGTAAATAAAACTTTTTCAATACTTCGATTTACTGGTCTTCCGGGATTTACAAGTCAATGCTACAGAATTTTCAGTACTTTCTTTAATAAATATTTACGCTGCATGGTGTTTCCCATAGGGGAACTAATGTCAAATGCTGCTTCAGTTGCTGACCACTAGGTGGACACTGGTTGTTGCGTGACAGTTGTTACCACACGGTCCCTTGTCTCAGAACAGGAATCAGGAACAAACCGTGACAAGAGAATACCCCAACCCAGTGCCAGGTACAGTATTGTCACGCTCTGATCCCGCTCTGGGGGCGTGGTCGAGACAAATTTCAGCTGTTGCACGACGGATGTACATTAAGATTTTTTTGTACCGGTCCGAAATACAACACTTACAGAGACAAAATGAAGTAACTGCCTTAGCTGCAGTACAGGCATTCAACCACTGTGCCACGAGGCTCTTAAATTAGGGCAAATAATGCCATTATGGTCCCCATGTTATCAAAATAAATTGACCCTTTCTCCTTGGTCATCCTCCACAGTGACTTGAGTTGTTGAGTCAAAGCCCAGTCTGGATTTATCCGAAACCCGGAGAAAACAGCTAGATCTCCAGGCTAAGCATCTCAGAAATGTGCAAAGCAACCCAAGGGGTGCGTGGGCAGGATGAGAAGGGGGTGGTGGCTCTTGGCCTGCATTCTTAGTGGGAAAACCAGCATGACACTTGCATGGCTCTGGCATGCAAAATTTTCAGGGATCAAGCAGGCTTGTGGCACGATTGTGGAGAAGGATGCTTTTTATCCATATTATCTCATCAATTTGGGAAGGACAGGGCTGGATTTTTTAGATTTTTGGGGCTGATCAGGAAACTCGACTAAAGTGATCAGCCAGAACAGTGGGGAAAAATACCCGGCAAAATTTAGCTCGTTAAGTAGCTTTTTGGGGGGTTTCCAATCTGCCAAAGAAGTGAATTTTTAGACGTGTGCATTTCTACCTTGTTCAAGTTTTACCAGCTGTTACGAGAGGCCAATGTTCAAAGCTCCTCTCTCACCCAGAAGGATAGGACATAAATGATGAAATGTAATCTTGGTTGGTTTTGTGGCATTTGGGTAATTTAGTTGCCACCCCATAGCTCCATGATGTGAAAAGAGGGAACTGGTAGTGGGGAGTCACTGGATATTTTAGAATTACTAATACCGGGCGAGCTAAAGATTTTTTTTTCTCCCCTTAAAATTCTAAGGACTAAAAAACATCTTCCTTTGACACGGGGCTGTTCTCATCTCAACAACCTCACTTGAATGGTCAAGTCACTAATAGAAAGATAGGGAGAGAGGGGTGCGGGGAGGTGAAGACACAGAGAAAGAGAGAGGGAAGTCCACATGGGTTCTAGTATGGCTGCCACTTTGTGCTGCAGCTATATTCGGCTTTTTCTCTCCTGATTAAATGAGCCCAACTGCACTAGCTCGCCTAAGAACGCTCAGACAGAGTTTCGTGTATTTTATTGCCTTGAGACACCACTTTTCTCCTGATGGCAGGACTCAAATTGACCTCTTGACTGTGTTTTGAAGGCGCTGATCGGACCCGTCTCCTTACGTTCCTCGCCTGTCCCTGTTCGCTCCGTCTTCCAGTTTTCCCCTTGGAAACCTGAAGATTGACTGCACGAGGAAAGGAGGCCCAGGACATTGCAAAGAGGCTGGGTTTGTTGAGAGTCCTTGGGAAAACCATTTACAAGGGAATGCAGCCAACAACGGCCAAGGAGCCCCATGCACTACCGATCTCCAGTGTGAGAGGCAGATCTTCACTACATCCTTGGTGAGCTGGTCCAGGGGAGGAATGAAGCTACACCTGGAAAGGGAAGGATGAGGCTGAGCCCTGTGGGGGAAAGAGAGTTGTGGGGTCTCACGAGAGACTAGTCACCCCCCCCTTTTTATCCCTCTGTGTCAAACCTGAGGCTTTGATGTACAAATCTTTACAAATCTGGTCCCAACGTGGGAGAGAGACAAGATTTGGGGAGAGACGAGTCTAAATAATTTATAGACCAGCCTTGGACTTGGAGCTGTGAAACGTTAGGGGGCAGGTTTGGGACTACTGGGCCCAGAATCCTCATTGCCAGCATGGATGCCATTGTGGATTCTGGGAGCTGTAGTTGAAATGATAGTCTTTCCCATCTCCAATGTCTGGGCCCATTGAGCTCAGCTTTGCCTCCTGGAGCTGGTAGCAGCCTTCCTAAGGCCAGTATCTGCCCCTCTTAAAGGACATTAAAAAGCCTCCAGGACACCAAGCCAGGCTCCCCAAAAAAGAAAGCTACCATCTACCCTCAGCTATCACCTCCTCTTCAACCTGTCTGCTGTTGGGTTCAGAACAAGAACGAGATCCATGGTTTGCTCAACCAGCTGGCAAAATATTTTCTCCTGAAATTTTCAGCTGCATCTATGAAGCAATTACTTACAGTATTTTGTCTTCTCATCCATACATTTGTACTCCACCTTTCCTCCCATGGGTTCAGGGCTGCATACATGGGTTTTTTAAGAGTCCCGTGGTGCAGTGGTTAAATGCCTGTCCTGCAGGTAAAACTGTGCTCACGACCTGGGGTTCAATCCCAGGTAGCAGGCTCATGGTTGACTCAGCCTTCCATCCTTCCGAGGTCGGTAAAATGAGTACCCAGCTTGCTGGGGGTGGGGGTGGGGGCAATGTGCAGCCTGCATACTATAAGTAAAAATGTAAACCACGCAGAGACCACTTTAAGTGGTATGGGGCGGTATATAAGCAGAACACTTTGCTTTACTTTGCTTTTTTCTGCTCCCCAGGTTGGATCACAACCCTCTTGCAAGGTAGGTCAGCATCGGTATACGACAGTCCGAGACCCCCCCCCTTGAGCTAGTTCCATGGCTGAATGGCGATTTGAAGCAGATCCCCTGAGCCCCAGTTAGGCACTCTCACCACTACCTCTACACTTGGGCATACATCCCAAATAACAGCCCCTCCTTCTGTCTCTCGGGGACCTGCCAACTGAAGGACACACCTCCTTGCTCCGTTTCCTGTTTTGCGGTATTTGTTCACACTCCATCATCAGCAAGGCTCCCTGACCAGGTGAAAACATTTCAGTGGCCCACTATACATGACCAAGGACCTCTCCAACCATCACAGAAGAATCAACTCGGGACCTCTAGGTCCCCTTCACTCCCTGCTAGTACTTTGCTGAGAGCAGCTTGGCTGATCCACCCCAACAGCATAAGATACACGCAAGAAACAAGTTTCCAGGCAAAACAGGGGAAATAGTCAAGAGTTTTCTAGATGCTTCCTATTAGGTGAACAAAGCTTTCTTCTTTCCATTAAGCCTTTCCTGTCTTCCCCAAAACATGAAATAATAAATGCGTGTCAGAGATTGAGTTATCCTCTACATCAGTGGTTCACCAAACCTTGGGTTCCCCAGATGTTCTTGGACTGCAATTCCCAGAAATAGAGGCCAGCACAGCTAGAGGGGAAGGCTTCTGGGAGTTGTAGTCCTAAAATACCATCTGGAGACCCAAGGCTGGGAACCATCTTTTGATTGGAGGCACCGTATTTTTCCATCTATAAGACATCCCCCATTTATAAGATGACCACCCAAACACACAGTTTTCCAACCCAGAATTATAGTTTCGCAACCACACAGTTCTTTACCTCAGCTTACTTCTATGCATAAGACGACTCTCAGTTTTTAGTCTAACAATTTTAGACAAAAATAGTCTTATACACAGACTCACCCAGGAGTCGTAAGCATCTTTTAAGGGACAGCATCATGGTCTGCGGAGGTCAGTTAAATGTCCTTTAACATCATCATCCTAGTCACTTTTTGTACTTCTGTCATATTTCACATCCTCCTCCCCAGTGGAAATGTTTTCTTATTGAAGACATTATACACTGTGTACATCTGAAAAAAGGGGGAACTGCAAGCCACAACAATTTATGTCAGGTGAAAACTTCTTAGCTTTTAAGGGGCCACAATGTTCCTTGTCCTTTGAGCTGTTCTCCGCTTCCAGTAGAACTTACACTCAGATGGGGGGGGGGGCAATGTGGAGCCTGCATGCTGTAATTAAAACTGTAAACTGCCCAGAGACTACTTGAAGTGGTAGGGGGCGGTATATAAGAACACTTTGCTTTGCTATAACCAACCACTGCCACCACCACACCTTTCCTGGGCCACCCATGAGGACTGGCCACTTGGGTTTTAAAATCGCCAAGAAAGTGGCCGGTTCCAGATGGCCACGCATGATGCGCTGGCAGCACCCACCCACAATCCTCTGTTTCCCCATAGCCCTGCCCGCTTTGACCAGCCACGTCGCCCACCCCACCCCACCCCGGCCTCCATGGTGCCACTCTTACCTGTATCGCATGGCCGTCCGGTTCGTCTCCAGCTCCTCGATGCCCAGGCCAGCCTCCAACAGGTAGCTCTCCACGCGCCTCTTCTCGATCAGCCGCCGGGCCACCTCCAGCATCTGGGCGGCCGTGACCTCCGGCCCATCGCGCCCCACCTGGCTCCCTTGAGCCGGCGGGTTCTTCCGCCGGACACTCTCCCCGCGAGACCCCTTGCTTTTCTTGGGCAGCCCGTACAGGTCGTCCACGCTGAACTTGCCTCCGCCCCCACCGGCTGCCCCCCGGCCGGCCGGGGCCGGGCCTCCCCGGGAAGAGCTGGCAAACATGATGCCCCGGCGGGCCGCTGCTTCGCGGACCGCCTGGCCGAGAGAGGCTGGCCGCCCTGGCTGCGCCCAAGCCAAGACAACAGCTTAAGCTGGAGTCACAAGCGCTTAATGCCCAGATATATTCTCTTCCCACTCCCCTCCTCCTCCTCCACTGGGGAGGAAACATGTGGGGGATTTGCGAGCCTGGCAGCTGGTGGAGCATGCCCTCTGGCCCAGCTTTTGCCTCCCTCCTGGACCCCCCCACCATTCCCTTGCCTTTGCCCCTGCCCCCCCCACAAAATCACCCCATCAACCCCCTTGCCTCCTGCTTTTGGGAGCCTTTTGGGGAAGCTTTCCTGCCAGTCCTTCCGCACGCCGATCCCCTTTCCCGTCTGATTTCCCGACCAATGCCTTTGGAGAACGCTGCGACTCTTCCCCACCCTATCCCAGACCGGGGTCCCTGGGCACGTCCATAGAACCAGAAGAGACCAGCCCGCCTGGCACCCCTGGGCGCTCCCGATATGTTTGGGGGACTCTGTGGGTCAAACTGATTGTGTCTTAACTGTAATGGACTGTATAGTCTCCCCTTACTGTAAGCTACCTTGGGTCCTTTTCCAAGGAGAAAGGTGGGGTTACAGGACTCAAAAAAGAACTCAGGTGTTTAGGCATCTGATTGCAGAGTCCAATGTTCAAAGTTCAATTCCCCACTGGGCCTCCCTGCCCAAGGCAGAAATCAATGATCACTAAGCTCTCTCATGGGTCTCCTACGTTCTTGAGCCAAGAGAGACCCTAGTTCTAAGGCTGTTATTAAGAACTGGTGGATAGCTCCATGGCTTAGGGATCTGGTTATGGAGCCAGAACATAAGAAGAGCCCTGCTGGATCAGGCCAATGGCCCATCTAGTCCAGCTTCCTGTATCTCACAGTGGCCCCACCAGATGCATCTAGAAGCGCATGAGACTAGATCTCTGTCTCTTGATACCACTCCCCTGCATCTGGCCCTTGAAGTACCCCAGTTTTAAGCCTGGAGATGACACCTCTCCCTCATGGTTTGTCACCTGGGATGGACTTCTCCTCCAGGAGTTCTGTGCTGTGTCCTCTTGACAAGAGCAGGAGGACTTGAGGACCCCTAGGGCCCCTTTCTTAGAAGTATCTACGTCGTATCCCTTATTAAAACTTCTACAAAACAAAACGTATCATGGTTCTTAGCATCACAGAGCTTTTTGTTTTCTTACTGCATTAGGCTAACGTGACATGACCACAGAGAGATGATCATTGAATCAGTTGTCTTTCAAACAAGAAAGAACCAGGAAGCGATTGTTTCGGAATCACTCCTCCAGCCCATCATATCTGCTGGCCAAGATTTTTAAAAAGTTTGACACTGGGTTTGCTTCTTAAACTCAACCGAGCATCTCATAGCCGGATGAAAGGCTATCAAGCTTGACTTGAGTCCGCCTCTCTGGAGATGCTCAAAAGTGAGGTTGAAGTGCTAAGTGTTTTGCGGTTCACGGTGTGTCTGTGTAATCCGCACCCATCACGGAAACCCAAGTTCACACTTGTTCTCAGGCCGTGTGCCAATCTGGTTGAGGAAAAAGAGGAAGCAGCAGGAGGGAAGGGAATCCAATTTAAGTTCTGACTCATGTCGGCGTCAGGTTTACTCCATGCAGGGTGGGAAGGGGACAATAAAAACTTCCCAATGCCGACAAAGTGAGACAGACCCATTGGGAGAAATGTGACAGGACTGGCTGGAGGATTCTTGGAAATGGAGTCCCCCCACCCCCACCCCCACTCCAACAGCTTTTCCAAACTCTCCAGCCTTAAGACACTAAACCCGGCTAAGTACCCAGGGATACAGCATAGAGATTTAAGGTGGCCAGGGGAGCTTCTGCAGCTCTGTAAGTCTAGGAACCCTGTGGCGCAGTGGTTAAATGCCTCTGCTGCAGGTAAAACTGTGCTTATGGCCTGGGGTTCAATCCCAGGTAGCAGGCTCATGGCTGACTCAGCCTTCCATCCTTCTGAGGTCGGTAAAATGAGTACCCAGCTTGCTGGTGTGTGTGTGTGTGTGTGTGTGTGTGTGTGTGTGTGTGTGTGTGTGTGTGTGTGTGTGTGTGTGTGTGTGTGTGTGTGTGTGTGTAATGTGTAGCCTTCATACTTTAATTAAGAACTGTAAACCGCCCAGAGACTACTTGAAATGGTATGGGACACTACCTTGAAACAGACTGGGAGGGATGGAATACAAAAGCCACCTGTTCCTTGCAAGGTGAGGAAGATAGTTGTGTGCTGAGTGGCATTTATTTATTTATATTCCTATAACGGTCCCTTAGTGCAAACTGAACTACCAGGGGTGGTTTACAAAATGGTGATAAAATACAACAGCATGGGACACGTCCTTTAGGGCACAAGTTATGTCATGCTTAGAACAGTCATTCAACCTGTAGCATGTTCCTCCTTTCTATGCCCTGTGTCCCCCACCTCCAAAAAAGCTGGTAACAGAATATCCATGAACCATCGTGTTAAAGCTGTGTTTTCTCCAGCAACATTCCAGGCCCCTACCTCTCCGAACCCCCGTTTTGCAGAGGCTGGACGTTCTAGCCATGCAACTTTCTCGAGTGCTTAAAAATCAGTGGGCCCTATTTGGGGCTTTGCAGGAATTAGAGCTCAGGAACTGTGCAAAAATTAAAGCCTCTCAGTGCACCCAAAGCACCCGAGCTACCAGCCTAACGCCACCTGGTCAGCTTGCTGGGATTAGCAAAAGAAGCTGGAGGTGGGGGGTGGGGGAGCAGGAGGAGAACAGGAAAACACTAATGGGCAAGGCCCGGCGGGAGGGTAAAATGAGCAGCTACTTTCAACGTAGAAGCAGCCAGGCAGGAATCGAGGCAAAATGCTTCACCCTTTTTTTGCCTTAGTTATGCCTGGGGTACGATAAAGGTAAACGTAAAGGTTCCCCCCGCACATGCGTGCTGGTCATGTCTGACTCTAGGGGCGGTGCTCATCTCTGTTTTCAAGCTGAAGAGCCAGTGTTGTGCAAGTCCATGGCCATGTGGCCGGCATGGCTGCAAGGAAACACTGTTTTACCTTCCCGCTTTTTACAGCGGTACCTATTTATCTACTTGCATTGACATCCTTTCGAACTGCTAGGTTGGCAGGAGCTGGGGTAACAGTGGGACCTCGTTCTGCTACATGGCACTAGGGGTTTGAACCGCCGAGCTGCCAACTTTGCAGCCAACAATTTTCGGAAGTCTTAGTCCACTGAGCCACTACGCCTTGCAGGGATGCATTGCAGCAAAAACTGGGGTGGGACACAGAGATGGGGGATGCCAGGATCACAACGACCCACCTTGTTTTCAGCTGGCCTGCAGATCCCATCATTCCCTAATCAGCAGTTCCCACCGTGGTCCACAATGCCGGCCAGGGATGGGGAAAGCTAGCCGAAGTCATCTAAATGTCCGTTTTGGACCACACCTAATGAGATGACCACAAAAATCACCTAATGACACAGAAACGGGCGCAAGTAAGTTTCTTTGAGAGGTATAGGATATGATTTTGATACACAGTTTATTACTTTAATAGGGTGGACAGGAAGGGAAACATAGGTCCTGGGTTCAGCTCTTCAGAGATATTTTGCTCAGCAGAAGGAAGAAAATCAGGTCGAGTTCCGTCCTGGTGGAAGGCAGGTGACCTTGGGGGGGACACATGAACTCTCCAAGTTATTATTTATATCCTGGCCTACCAGTTCCCACAACCAAAAATAATTCTGCTTTTTGTTTGTTTTTTAAAAAAGTATACTGCCACTATATGTTGCCACAGCCTCTTTTGGCCGTTACTTCACGAAGTGCATTGCTTCGCAGCGGCATTGCCTTCGCTTTGAATTCGGTGACGGTCACGTGCTCTCCCTTCGATCCCACCCCTGTTTTGTAAGAACATAAGAACATAAGAAGAGCCATGCTGGATCAGGCCAAAGGCCCATCTAGTCCAGCTTCCTGTAGGCCCCACCCGTTTGGGAGCGCATGAGATTAGATATCTGTCTCCTGATACCACTCCCTTCGCATTTGAAACCCTGGTTTTAGAGATTACACATCTCCATCATGGTTTTCCGTGATGGACTTTTCCTCTAGGAATTTCCAATTTTAAAAAAAGATGCCATCACCACATCCTGTGGCAGGGAGTTCCATAGACTTACAACGCTGGGTGAAAAAATATTTTCTTTTGTCAGTTCTTACTCTCCCAGCACTCAAAGTGTATGTCCCCTAGTTCTGGTATTTTGAGAGAGGGAGAAGAGCTTCCCTCTATCCACTTTACTCATACACTGCATTATTTTGTATGTCTCAATCATATCCCCCAAGCGCCTTTTTCCAGACTGAAGAGGCCCAATTGTTTTAGCCTTTCTTCATAAGGGAGGTGAGCCCAGTAATCATTTTAGTCGCTCTCTTCTGCACCTTTTCCAGTTCCACTATGTCTTTCTTGAGATGCGGTGACCAGAATTGTACACAATATTCCAGGTGGGGCCTTACTATTGTTTTGTATGGCATTATAATGTTGGCTGTTTTATTTTCAATCCACGGAGCATTTCTGAATCGACTACCTCACGTGCTCCCTTCGCATTAGAAAACTGCTTTGCAACGTCGGTTCCACCCTCCTTTTATTTTAAAAAAATATTAACATCGCGAGCCAAAAGGATGCATCGATATTTCGCGCAAAAGTAACTATATAAAAAAAAACACACACACACAAGTCCACACGTGAAACGAAGCGAGATGCGAAGCGAAAAGATTCCCGCCGCTGACAGGGGAACCAGGGCTTGGAGCACGGTAAAGGGGGCGTGGTCGGGAATCGCAGCCAAAAAAAAGTCATCTGAAAACGACTGCACAGAAAGGAGGGCTTTTTCCTCCTCTTTCCTGTTTGACTCCACAGAACACCTCTTTCATCTGCTTTGGTGGGCATAAAATTGGCCCCTGGAACTGCCCGAGTTGGCTGGCCCTATGGCATTGCTCAGGATATCCCCAAAGGCCTGGGTTCTCAACCCACCGTTGCCCCCTCCTCCGGCCTCCGTACCCCCCCACTTTAGAGCTACCTGCTTGTCCTTGTTGCCCGAGAGGATTAAGCTAAAATAATCGCCATCAGGCACTGAAACTCAGCGCTCAGGACAAGCAATCTGCCTTTTAGCGGTCGCCACTCAGCAGCTGGCTCTAAGGCAATCTGGATATCCCCCCCCCCTTCTGCTGCTGAGAGGTCCTGGGGGGGGGAGGTGAGAGCAGGGGAGACCTACCATGTCGGCAATCAAGGCTGCAGGAACAATCCTGGCCCCATGAGGATTTGCTGTCTCACTGCCGTGCTCCGTATCAGGCACTTAAGAATATAAAGAACAGCCTCGCTGGAACAGGCCACAGCCCCCATCCAGCATTCTATCTCACACAGTGGCTGAAGATTTGCTTCAGGGTATTCCCAAGCAGATGGCTTCACCTGCTTAAGAGTCCCTGCAAATGGCATTGAGAAATATCCTGCCTCTCTCTCCAACCCAGAGGTTGTCCTTAGGCATCCATCATGATAGCCATGGATACCCTTGTTCTCCATGAACTTGTCCAATCCTTTCTTAAAGCGGTCAAGGCTGGCAGCTGTCACCACTGATTCTGGCAGGGAGTTCCACAGACCAGTGATCCTCTGGGTGAAAAAAGTACTTCCTCTTATTTGTTTGAGATCTAGCACCCAAAAGTTTCATGGAGTGCCCCCTAGTTCTAGTGTTGGGCGACAGGGAAAACAGTTTTTCCTTATCTACTTTGTCCACACCGTGTATGATTTTATAAACTTCCATCAGGTCACCTCTAAGGCACCATCGTTCAAGAGTGAAGAGGCCCAGCCGTTGCAGCCTCAGATGCTAAGGAAGGTGTTCCAGTCCCCTCATCCTTCTGGTTGCCCTCCTCTGCACTTTTTCCATTTCTATAATATACTTCTGGAGGTATGGTGACTGTACACAATACTCCAGATGGGGCCTCACCATAGATTTAGGGTTAGGGTTAGGGTTGCACACTTGAGGGCAAAATGGCAGATATAAGCACTTGCCTTCAGCCTCAGAAGGCAGGAACAGACCTTATAGACGCCCCACAATTGGAAGAAGGAATTCCTTTACATCTGGAAGCCTCTTGAGTGCAGCGCAGGACTTGTACTCCCCTCACTGATTAGCAAATTATCTTTCATTGTTTTGTCACCTGTCTTCAGAGCTTAAAACCCAAGATTTGTTTGAGATCTCCCTCCCTATCTTAGTCACTAAACAGCTCTACTATTTGCAACATCTGTCCCCCAACAGTGGGAATTAAACCATTTTGTACCACCTGGCGCTGAGGGTCAGACAAGATGCTACCCAGACAACAAGAAAATGCCACCAAAAAGCACCACCCGTTCCCTGGCCTTCAACCACTTTTTCTCATCGCTGCCGATCTGAAGTGGGAGGAAGTTTCCAAGTATGACTCAGCCAGACCCTGAGCACAAATCCAAGCTATCAACCCAGGCCTCTTGAGAGAAATCTCATTAGGCTCCTCTCCAGGCTAAAGGCATAACGTTGAAGGAGACCTACTAGCACAGAAGCTTTCAGGCCATGCAAAATTTATCATGACACAAAGGAGAAGGGAGGCAGTACAATATCTTTATTTCTGATCAACTCATTTTCAAGAAGCCGGGAATAAGTTCAAGCACACAGAAGTCCCAGAGCTGAACATGATCGGAGCAACCCAAAATACATAAAAGGATCCAACCAGACTTTCGCAGCAAAAGACGCAAGGCAGCAGTTAACCCAAGCACTTCCTATTTGGCCTCGAGGTCTCCTCGCCGAATCCCTTTGCTTGCTTGCTTTTCGGTTCTCTACACATCAAAGCCTGCTGAAATGAAAAGCCGTGTGCGCATTTGCAGGCTAAGATTTAAGTACACCTCACTGGCTTTTGATGCCTTGTTTACTCAGACGATCAGACAGCAATTTAGATCAGACTGACCTACCACCCAGGTTGCGGCGGATACATGACTAGAGAAGGAGGGCTAAGAGAAAATGGCCAGGGGTACCGGCCCCAGCAAGCCAACAAAGCTAACTGGCAAAACAGAGAGGAGGGTTCTCAAGCCACTGATAAGAGGACCAGAGCTGCAAGGAGTCAGGCCTGGTGAGCTAAAGGCCGGGTCATGAGTATTTCTTTCACAAATGCTGGGGAGGCAGCAGCTTTTATTTTATTTTTAAAAAATGCATGCATCGTTTCTCAACCTTTGAGCTCTTCCGAGTATTGGAAGCGAGAAGCCTGATCTGCATCTGGGAAGAACATGTGGCGGCTGCATCCTTTCACATCCATGGACCCCAGGGTACTCGATGTCATGCCCAGAGTGGGACAGCGCTCAACTGGAAATGCTGGAGGTTTAAAAAGAGGCTATAAATAGGAGGCAGGAAGCAGGGGAAGATCAGGCCAAGGGGAGAGGGGCTGCTATAAATAGGAAGGAGCAGGTTGGGCTGGCAAAGCACTCTGGGTAGGAGGAATGAAAAGTCATTGGGAGAGGACCGACTGAGGGCTGGGGTCCCACCCAAAAAGAAGAACAGGAGGACAGGCACTGTGAGATGGTAGATCAGTGGTGAGCAACGCGGGGGGCAGGAGTTGTGCATGGCTCTTCTCAGCCTTTTTTGAGATTTGCAGGACAACTCTGGTTTGAAAACAGTGAGCCAAAGAAATGCATTTTCTGTTCCCAGAACCCTTCAGGATCTTTATTTTTGCAATCAGATCATCTTCAACCATTCACCGAACTAGATCAGAAATGGAAAATGCCAATTCTGCTTCAGATGTTTAGCAATTTTTTTTTGGGGGGGGTCCTGCAGCAGGTGGGCCTTGGGTCAGAAAAAAGGCCCTGGGCCCACTGGGGCTTTCCGATGCCTCGAAGCGATGAAAACTGAACCATGGCAAGGCTTCAAGAGAGAAGGCTCTCAAATGTACAGCTGGGGTTGAGGGTGGGGTGGGGTTCTCTCCAGGGGCAACTGGGTTAGGGTTAGGGTTGTCAAGCTACTCCAATCCCCAGAATCCCCTCGTTCAAGCAGCAAGGGTGGCAGAGGGCAGGTCCTGAAAAAGTGGGGAGAGGACACAATCCACAGAGTCTAGAGCCAGAAGACTGTCCGCATTGACAGGGCAGGAAACCCAGTTCTCGGCCGGGGGTGGGAAAGATGTCAGCCCGCCCGGGCCGAGAAGAAGGGAAGGCCACGGACAAAGGTGTCCAACTTGCTCCGAAACAGCTCGCTTTGGATGGTCTCGTTCAGGTTGCACAGAGGGTTTTTGACCACGTACTCTACGTAGATCTAGAGAGGAGAGGAAAGGACAGGATTTAAACCCCGTGAGCGGAACAAGGCCAGCTCCGCAACCCACGCCCGAGTGCTTTTTGAGGAGGCAGCAGTGTGGTACGTTCAAAACCTTGCCTCTCAAAAGAGCTCTTCCGCGGCTGACCTAAAACGCCCTCGGCTTCATCCTTACTTGGGCTTCAATGGCACCTCACACGGCAGACGGATTCGCCGGTGCTGCCGCCCACCCTGCCAACACCTCACCTCCCCAAGTTCTCATGTTCACTTCAGTCAACGAGCCACACCGCTATATCAAGCTGCAGTGGCACCATTTCAAGGCAGGTGTGAATGTGCCCCAGGAGACGAATTAAAGCCCAGAGAGAGAGAGAGAGAGAGAGAGAGAGAGAGAGAGAGAGAGAGAGAGAGAGAGAGAGAGCAGCCATTTGGGTACTGATCCGACTGCTGCATCCTTATCCTGAATAAGTGCTCTCCCACCATTAGCTAATCTTCCCGCTAAACTGTTTATACTTGAAAGGCTGTCATACAGAGGTAGAGCGGGATCTGTTCTTCATCACCCCTGAATGGGCTCAAGTGACAGGAAGCCAGATCTTGGTGGAATATTAGAGCAAATGTATCAACTGTTAGAGCAGTACAACGAAGGAGTCCATGACCTCAGGAAGTAGTGAATGCGCCAACAGTGGAGGCATTCAAGAGAAATTTGGACAACCACTGGGCAGATATGCTTTGATGTGTATTCTTGCCCTGAGGTGGTGGCCTCAGGCATAGTCTATCTGCTACTTATCAGGGTGTGCTTTCAACAGTACCCAGACAAATCAAAAAGCCTTCACTACCAAGGCCACAGCTAATGACCCATTCTTTGTAGGTTTCAGCATCTTAGGCCATTGTTCATTAAGGCTATGGATTCTATGGTCTACCTAACGAGGCTATTCAGGCCATTGTTCATCTTATGAGCCTATTTCAGATCAGGGTGACAAGAGGTCAAAGCTGACTATAAGATGGAGGACTTGCACTGACCGAGGAAGCTGTTTGGATGAGCAGCAAAATGTTTCTCTCTCTCAAGAAGTCCAGTAGCCATGACTCCACTTCCAGATTCTTGCCATGAGCAGCAGTGGGTGGGGGGAGGTCGGACTCAATTGCCTTAGAGCCCGCTTCCAACTTTCTATAAAATTAGACTGAGACAGGGAATCTCCGGGTGGGGCAGGGGACACAAATCCCCCCCCCATGGGTCTGCTGGCCATAGGGATATTGTCCTTGCAACATCACCACTGGGTACCTGGCTAAGGTGTCAGCTTGGGATTCTCCTTTCTCCATCTCCAGTGGATGAGGAAATAGAAAAAACAATTCAGGCAGTTTGTGCTCCAAGGAGTCAAGGGATTGTCTGCCTTTGGTCTCCCAAGCTCATGGGCTTTATTTGATGGTTTCATTCTGAATCTATGTTAGGTTAAAATGCACAGAAGAATGGTAGTTATCCAGCAACATCTTCTGAAGCTGGAGTTGAGCATCTTCAGTTCTTTCCATGGGCTTAATTTCTTTTGATTTTACCTCCCTCTTTTCCCCCCAGTGGGGACATGTTTTATCTATTCTTATTTTCTTTACTGTGGCTCATAATATTGTGCTTTTTTGAATTTTGTAATGGCTCATAGAACAGTGGTATTGTGCGGTCCGTTTTTGGGAGGAGGAGGCTCCTCCCCTTTTCCTCCGCCGCCCTCCTCCTCCTCCTCTTCTCTAATGGGCAGCCGGAGGAGGAGTCGCCGCTGCCGGGCACAGCGCACAGGCGGGGTGGGGGGAGCCCAGGGCTCCTGGGCGGGCGGGCCCCGCCTCCTCCTCCTGTCGGCGGCCGCGGCGGCCACGGCAGCCACCCGGGTTAGAAGACAGACGCCACCCCCAGCCTCCTCCCTCCCCCTCCCGTTCGACCGCCCAAAGGCCGCAGCCGGATGCAAGCGGCGGCGCAGAGGTGCCCCACCGAGGCGGGCAGTGGCGGCGGCCGCGGGCGCCCCGCCGCCCGGCTGTGGAGCCACAGCCGAACCCAGCGGCCCGCCTCAGTTGGGGCACCTCTGCGCCGCCGCTTGCCTCCAGCCGCCAACAGGAGGAGGAGGTGGGGGCCCGCCCGCCCAGGAGCCCCAGGCTCCCCTCCCCCGCCCCCAGAGCGCCGCCGCCGCGCCGCGCTCCGGTGGCACCCCCAAAACCACAAGCCCCCCGCACCTCCTCCTCCCCCTCCTCCCTCCCCCATCCCCTGCCCCCCACACCCTCCCCTGCCCCCCACACCCCCCATCTCCCCCTCCCCACCCCCACCCCCGGGCCACTGGAAAATAATCAAACAAATACTGGTCATCCTAGAAGACAGAGAAAAATCCAAAATCACACTTCCGGGGGGGACTACCAGCCTGCCTGCAGCAGAACCCCAGCATTCACCCAGAAACCACAAGATAAACCTAGCCCTTGCATCCTAAAAACAAAATGAATTCCTCTGCCCCTCAGTGACTGTCTGCCCGAGTGAACATTTTAAGTGGATGGTATTCCCTACTGCAGTGGTTCCCAACCTGGGGGTCGGGACTCCTTTGGGGGTCAAACGACCATTTCACAGGGGTCACCATGAGCCAGTGGGAAAAAAGGCACAAATGGCTTGGGTCTGGAGTTGGAGGGGGAAGGAAGGACAGAAAAGAGTGAGTTACAAATTGATAGGTTGGAGGGGATGTCAGTCAATGGCACTGGAGGCTGCGATTGGCTGAGGGTGCCTGTAGAGGGAAGTTCTCTATGGCCTCTGCGGCAGTGGCCTGCCAAAGAGGGCTTGTGGCCTCTTCCAAGGAGGGCAAGGGGTCACCACAACACAAGGAACTGTATTAAGTGGTCATGACATTAGGAAGGTTGAGAACCACTGCTTTACTGTTTGGAATGTGTTTTGGGATTGCTTTTATTTACCATCTTTTTGTGTGATGTTTGTTTGATCCTTTTAAGGTTTGTACACCATAGGGTGCCCTTATCTGTGAGATACAGTTTCCAATGACTCACTAATCCATTGCCTGAAAATATTAAAAATATTGAAAGAAAAAATACTAGAAATAAAATTTTCCCAAGGTGTAGTTGCTACATGTGGTCACTAGAGGGTGACAGGGGCAATGCTATAGAGAGCATTCATTAAAATCTGCATTAAAATCTGTGGCGGCCAGGCTGGTGGTTGGTGCGGGCAGGTTTGATCGCATCACCCCCATCCTGGCTCGTCTGCACTGGTTGCCCGTTGCCTGTTGGTTTTGGTTTACAAAACCCTCCATAGCTTGGCCCCTGAATATCTGGCAGAGCGTATTTCCCGACGATCAGAGTTGGCCCGACCCACCCGATCCTCTATGGCTCTCTCGCTCCTGGTTGCCACCCCTAAGGAGGCCTGTAAGGTGGCCACCAGAAAGCGGGCCTTCTCGGTGGCTGGCCTGGCAGTCTGGAATACCTTGCCAAGCGAGATACGTCAGGCACCTTTGTTGGCGTCCTTCAGAAAAGCTTTGAAGACCTGGCTATTTAGGGACACCTTCGGAAATTGCTAGGGGAGTATCACTTTTTTTTTTGCCTCTTGCTTACGGTTTTGTTGATGCTACTGTTTTTAATTTTTGTGCGAACCGCCCAGAGTTCCCGCTGGGAAATGGGGTGGTATACAAATGTGAAAAATAAATAAATAAATTTTTCAGCCTCTGTGGGGCGGTGGAGGCGCCTTGGGACCATTACACTGCAGGGGGTTCCAAGTGGACTTATTCCTGTTAGCTTTACATACTGCCGTTTAATGATTTAAACTGCTTTGGGTTCTTTTTAAAGGTGAAATACGGAGTAAAAATATTCTAAATAAATAAACAGACTGGCAGGAGATCAGTCGCAAGGATGACTTTGTGGTGTAAAGATGGGGGGGGGGAGAGAGAGAGAGAGAGCAAACACGCCACTCACATAGCTATAGATCTGGTGCAGGACGTCCCGGATGCTGCCCACCCCCAGGTCCGTATTCATCACCACCTTCAACCCCGTGGGCGTCTCGTAGTAGTGCAGCTTATATTTGCTGGTCTGGAAGGAGAGGAAGCCCTCCTTCCTGGGGCACAACGGTTAAGGAGAACAGGAGGGGGGGGAGAGAGAGCAAGGAGACTACCTGCCAGGTTTTCCCTCTGCCTGATTTCCAAATAGGCCAACTTTCCAAGCATCTCTTTGTATAGCCTGAACAGCAGCAGCAACAACAAAAAAGAGCAAAACCCTGACCCCTTTCCCACCCGGCAGCCACAAGAGAAAGGATACATGTCCACAGGGCTCAACTTGTTAACAAAGGATCGGATGGAGAAGAGCATGCCGTACATCAGTTTGAACTCCTGCAGCGGGGGGGAGGACAAAGCAAGGGATAAAAGCCCATCTGCATTCGGTAGAGACGGCCACGTCGGTTTCCTGGGCTCCAGCGTCACACGGTGGCCACTGGCAGCAGGTCAGCTGGTTTGTTAGGTCAACCCTCCCTCAACCCCCCCCCCTGGACCTTGGTCACCCCCCCCCCCAAGATTGCTGCTTTACATGTCACCAAACATGTTAGGCCTCACAGCCTTGCCCAGAGAAAGTCGGCGGCTCCATCCCCTTACCCCTCCTCCCCCATTTTTTTTTTTTGCATTTTTTGCCCATTCTGGAGCCCCTGCAGCCACCAAACCTGACAGCAGAAGCCATTTTAAAACTATATTTTAGCTTCAAACAAGACACATAAGGAGCATTTTTTAAAAAAGAAAAGAAGCCTCCTGCTGTGGCCACCGGCTTACGTCTGCCGCCCGATTTTGCAGGTGTCGCTGGGCAGCGTGAGGGGCAGGGTGTGGCCTTCAGGACTTGGCTCCATAAAAGAGATTGAGGCACAATATTCAGGCACCCAGCCTTCCTTCCCAGAAGGTTTACACCCACAGACTTGGGGGTCCTACAGAGTGCCTAGCAGGCTATTGGTGCTGTCGAAATTTAAGCAAAACTTTTAGGAGGCTGAAGAATTGGGGCAGGAATAGGCCTGTGCTTCCTGGTTCCGCCACTGATCTATTATGGCCTGGACGTTCAATGGCCATATGCTCGCTTGCACGGGGCAGATGGTCTTTCAAGGCTAAGAAGAGAAGGGCTGAAATACGCCTTCCCTTCCGATAGCTAAAGAGAGCACTGGGGCAAAGAAGGGCAATGCCTTGGGATAAGTGGGCCACTAGCCTACCTCAGGCACCCCAAAGCCCTCCACCCCAATGCTGCCCACCTCTCTGCTAGGGGCAGAAGAGCTCAGAGTGTATACACGTGAACGCTTGCTGGCTTGCCTGCCTCTGTGTGTACCTGCGTCAGCCTGCCTGTGTCTGTACACTTCTCTCCCAGCTCTGCCCACTGCTGATTGCTGTGCCATTTGCTTCATCAACCACAGTGGGCACTAGATGCCACCACTTCCCTTGGCACATTGTTCCTGCTGAACCTGCCGTGTTTCTTTTCAGCCATGGAGGGGAAAAACACAGTGTAGAAACACTAGGCTTTCTCAGGCTCACTCTCCCCTCATCCCTCCGGTTTTGGGTCTTGAAGGACCATTGAAAAGGGAATCACTGCAAAGCTATTTCCCCCAAAACTGGAAAGACTGCCGAAGACCTGGACTGACTGATTGCACAGATTTTTAAAGCACTAGGAAAGGTAAACAGAGAAGATAAATGGGAGATGCTAAAGCACTCTTAACTGGACTGATTAATTTTTTTTTAAAAATATAGTTTGCTCTGCTAATGCATCACACGTAATCAGCTTAAGGTCTTTGAACCAATTGTCAGCTTAGTCGCGTTCTCTTGGAAAGATACCAAATTTTGAAAGCTTTTTAAAAGGAAAGATTAAGAGAGATGGAAATAAGCACCATGCAGGACACTCCTCCCAACCAAATTACAGAAATAAACAAAACCATTGCAAAGCCCTGGAACTTAAATTTGTGATCTTTTAATGCCATATGTTTTAAATGTTAGCATTACCATCCATTGCAATTGTATCTGACTTTGAAAAACACTTTATAAGCCATCTCTGATGAGCTAAGAAATGGAAAAAATAAGTAGATAAATAAGTAGAAAAAAATAAGTAGTATAAAGCACAGTTGACATATCACATGATGTAATGTAGCCTTATCTGCAGAGGCTCCATCTTTGTGGAACCAACTTCTGGAGGTTCTTTGCCGGCCCACCTTCCTGTTGACATTCAAGAGGCCATTGCAGATATGGCTTTTCAGGGAGGTTTCTATTCTAACCCTGGTTGAATGGAGCAACCTTACATAACCTCTGTGCAGTTATTGTTATTTCCACTTTCACGGTTTATTTTCTGCTTAGTTCCATCATTTCTGTGGCCTCTATTGCCTTCACGTGTTTAGCTTGAAGTATGGTTTTTATTACAATATTTTATGATGATTGTATATTTTATGTGAACTGCCCAGATTAGTGAAGTGGTATATAAATTAAAGTACAGTAATAAAATTCTCCACACTGACACCTTACACATTCATATTATCCAGAGCCCTGTGTCCCTGGGAACTCTCTGAGACTACAGAGAGCCCAAAAGCACACAGGCTGGCACTTTGTCTATAAGGCACAGCGAGGGATCAAACTTTTAACCTCTAGAGCAGTGGTTCTCAACCTGTGGGACTCCTCAGATGTTTCTGGACTGCAACTCCCAGCAATCCTGGCCAGCTCAGCTAGTGATGAAGACTTCTGGGATTTGCAGTCCAGGAACATCTGGGGACCTTTGCAGCCATGTACTCAATTCAATGAGCTGTTCAGCCAATGCTCTTGGCCTTACCTCCTCTTTGGAGATGCCAGCTTGTTTCTTACGATTCCACTCACTGTAGTGCAGGCAGACGCCATTGCGGTCGAAGATGTATAAATTATGCACCGTCATCTGGAAGAAAAACAAGATTCAGGGGAAATCTTGCAAGATTCCTTCTATTCTCAAACATGGACCGATACTGCAAAACTCGATTACTGCTTCCCTGTGCAGTGAATCCAAGGTTAGAGCAAAAACCCCTTCCATGTGCTCTGCTTCCAGGAGGCAACTAGGGTGTGAAGCAAGCTGGGAAGGCAGAGCGGTGGCCGCAAACCCTCCAGTTTTCTTTGGGATCTTCTCCAAGAGGGTTGACCGGTGCCTCGGTCACACATCTGGGTCCCCATCCCATGTGTGACCAGGGCAAACAACTGCAAGCATGCCGCACGCAGCTTGGCTCGCTGACCTGAGCCATATGTCAAGCACAAAAATAAATAAATAAATAAATAAATAAATAAATAAATAAATAAATAAATAAATAAATAAATAAATATTAGCATAGTTTGCAGGCCAGGAGGATCACACCTTCCCTGTCTGGTGCTGGAATAGCAGCAACCAAATTTGTGTGGGGAGGGGAGGGAAGGGGTATGTCTGTGGCCTACAACTCCCATAAGGCCTAAATAGGACACTCAGGAGACAGGGCTCCTGGGAGTTGTAGTCCCACATTTGAAACCCCCATCCCCACCCTAAGGAAAAACTATCCTGTTGCAGCTCATGGAATTCTTCTGTGACGAAAAATGGCCTAATGGCTTGCCTTGGTGAGAAGAAAGAAGAACCACCCGCCTCAATGGACCCTCTGTGAGGATATATATATATATATAAAGTTGCGGCCTAGGCTAGTTCCCTCGCTTCGGCTCCTTGGAAAAGTCTCACCTTGGTCTCTATGGCAACCCCTCCCTATCCAACGGCTCCCCGAACGCTGCCACTTCCGGGAAAGGGGCGGGAGAGAGCGATACGACGGTTTCCCCCCACCTCACCCGTTGATTGGCCCTGTGCTCGGTCTGTTACACGTAGCCCCGCCCCCTGCCGGCTTGGTCGTCGGACGGACGACGCCTGCGTTCTACCGCCCCTCTTCCCGCTTTCCGCCTGCCCGGAAACAAAATGGCGGCGGCGGCTTCAGAGGAAGGGGGCCCGCTAAACCCAAAGAAATGAGGCCTACCCTGAGGGGTGGCGCCGCGGCCTGGCGTCGGTTACCGGGCGGGCGAAAGACGGCGCGCAGGCGCTCGCAACGCTTCCTTGGGCGGAGGCGAGCGGGAGAGGACCCAGGGGCCAACAGGTGAGGGGAGGCCTAAGGTTTACCTCACGGTGGGGGTGGGGGTGGGGAGGGGAGTGAGGAAGGGTGGGGCCGGCGCAGGGGAGGGGCGGAGCTACGGGACTGGAAGGCGGGGCCAGGGAATGGTGGGCGGAGCTTCCATCAGGTAACCTGAAGGTGAGAAAAGGGGTCATGGGGGAGAGTGTGTACCACTTAAAGGTGTTCTTGTTTGGACTACAAATCCCAGAAGGCAGCGATCCAGCGCGCCCGGTGGGAGGGGGTGGGGAATGTACAACTTAATATTAAGTTCCTTTTTGGACTGCAAATCCCTGAATGGCCCCACGAGAGTGTATTCTGGGAGTTGTAGTCCACCCCCCCTCCAGGAATATTGACTGGAAGAGAGCAACTAAAATGATGACTGGGCTGGGGAACCTCCCTTGATGAGGAAAGGCTAAAGCATTTGGGGCTCTTTAGCCTGGAAAAAAAGGCACCTGAAGGGGGAATATGATTGAGATGTACAAAATAATGCAGGGCATGAGTAAATTGGATAGAGGGAAGCTCTTCTCCCTCTCACAAAATACCAGAACTAGGGGACCTACACTCAAACTGAGGGCTGGGAGAGTGAGAACAGAAAAAAGAAAATACTTTTTTTTAACCGAGCATGTTGTTAGTCTGTGGAACTCCCTGCCACAGGAGGCGGTGATGGCATCTGGCCTGGATGCCTTCAAAAGGGGATTGGACAGATTCCTGGAGGAAAAGTCCATCACAGGTTGCAAACCATGATGGAGATGTGTCATCTCCAGGCTTAAAACCGGGGTACTTCAAGGACCAGATGCAGGGGAGTGATATCAGGAGACAGTGATCTAGTCTCATGCGCTCCCAGGCACATTTGGCGGGGCCACTGTGAGATACAGGAAGCTGGACTAGATGGGCCTTTGGCCTGATCCAGCAGGGCTCTTCTTATGTTACTTAGGTAAAATCTGTACAATATAAAAAATTCCAAAGATAGGGGAAATTTGCTTAACAGAATCATCTATGGGACAAACCTGTACAACATAAAAATGGTCGCGATGAGGGATTACTCTGTTTTCAACGCATTCCTATGGGAAAATTGTATAAAGGAAAATTTGCTGAACAGAATTTCATTTGGAACGAATTAATTCCTTTATACAAGGTACCACTGTATTCCCGGGAAATGGAACCACTTCCTAGTACTTGTCAGAGCGTCTCTCCTTAGTGACATCTGCCCAACCCACAAGATCTTTCCAGGGAGGGATCCGTTCGGGTGGCCACCCCGAGGGAGGCTCGTAAGTCTTCTGCAAGAGGTAGGGCCTTCTTCATGGTGGCTCCTACTACTCCATGGAATCAGCTTCCGGAGGAGCTCCGGCTGGCCCCCTCCCTGTTCACACTTAGGAGGCAGTTAAAAGGCTTGCTTTACAAGGAGGCATCCCACAAGGACCCTGGCTGAGTATTAATATTTTTCACCGTCTAGTTGCTTTTTAAAAATGTCTCCTTGTGCCGTCTCCTTTTTCATTGTTATTGTAGTAGCTTTTAATGCTTTATGATACCTATTTTATGTTTTTTTTTCTTTGTTAAACCACCCAGAGTAGTTCCTGTGGCACTCATAGGGCCAGCATAGAAATCCAATAAGTAAACAAACAAACAAATAAATAAATATGAATGAATGAATGAATGAGGCTGGAATCCTGTTGCTTAGCTAAGGGCCTTTTCACACGACCCCTAAGATCCGCTGGTCCCTTAAATTTGGACCAGAGAATTTCTGTTCCTGCGTCCCCACCCCTCAGCACTTCCTGCTCCTGTAGCAGGGGGTAGTCACTTCCTGGTTCCTTCTCATTAAAGGGCGGGAGGCAAAAAAAACAGAGTAGGAGGCCACTCTTATGCATCAATTTTTTTTTCATCAGCAGGTACATGAAAAATGCGCTGGGTCGCGCTAAAGTGGGCGGGGTCGCACTTAATTTCCTGTAAACTCCGGAGCTGGTGGGGAAACATTTCTAATCTCCGGAGCTGGGAGCCATTTTCAGCGCAGTTTAGGGGTCGTGTATAAACGCCCATAGTCACGTTAGAGTAAGGCCACTCAATCAATTACAAGCTGGTGAGTCAAGTGTAATTTCCATTGATTTAATAGTCCTACTCTACTTTTGACTTGAGTGTACATAGGAATCAGTGGATTTTATGAAGATGACGGATCAACAGAATTTGTGGAGGAACTGACACAAATTCCCTATTGATTCAGTAAGTCGACATGCTAAGCAATGGATTTTCAGCCATTTAGAGTCAGGGAGCTTACAGAACTTCAGTTTCATGTGTAGTGTTTTTTGATTTCCAGTTGCCTTCAGATGCTTTTAGCCACTGGAGCTGCCTCCAGTTGGCGGTGGAATCTGAGAAGGATCAGCTGAGGTCCAACCATTGCTTGATGTGAATGGCATTTTTCTTGGTTGCCTTCTCTTAATCCAGCTGTTCTCAACCTGGGGGTCGGGACCCCTTTGGGGGTCAAATGACCATTTCACAGGGGGCGCCATGAGCCAGTGAAGAAACAGGCACAAACGGCTTAGGTTTGGAGGAGGAGGGGGAGGAAGGGGGGAAGAGTGAGTTACAGCTTGATAGGTTGGAAGGGATGTCAGTCAATGGCACAGGAGGCTGCGATTGGCTGAGGGTGCTTGTAGAGGGAAGTTCTCTATGGCCCCTGGGGCAGTGGCCCGCCGAAGGGGCTGGTGGCCTCTTCCAAGCAGGGCAAGGGGTCACCACCACATGAGGAACTGTATTAAAGGGTTGCGGCATTAGGAAGGTTGAGAACCACTGTGTTGATCTCTTTATCCTAACCTCTCGATCTGGTCTCCTAGGGGCTAGTTAGGATGAAGTCATGTTGACCCTGTTTTCCCTGGGACTCCAAACAAAGCATCTCCTCACCGCATCTTCTCGACAGCGCTCGTGTGATGGATCAGTACATACGAACGCCCTTTCCTTCTCTCGGGACTGTGTTGTCTTGAGATCCTCCATTATGACAGAGACTCAGGGCTGTTAATCGTAGAACTGCCGCTGCCTCGTTAGCTGGAGGAACCTCGTTGGACCCCCTGACCTTTCCCATGGCAGAGAGGAACATCAGCCGGGCGTTGGCGTCTTCCATCCACAGCGAAGATCTTTTGAGTGACATGGAGCTTTTGCCGGCCTCGGAACCCACCACCCCTGGGCGCCGGATCCCTTGTTCTCAGCCAGCCACCTCGTATACCTCCAATGTGACGGCACAACTCTACTCCTCTCTGCACCAGAGCCGGCAGGCTGAGGCCGAGGCCCGCTCCCACCTGGAGAACCATCAAAGCTTGGCTTTAGCTGAGGAGGCCAAGGCCACCGACATCGATCTGGACGTGCTGGCCGAAGAACTGAGCCACCGGCTTTCGACCGGTGTGGAGACCAGCTCGTACAGGAAGGTGAGGAGAGGGTATCATAAGAAGGGGCTGCCTTGGCATTTTTTTTTAATGATGTTAATCCAGCCATGCGCCATTTCCACCCTCAAGTTCAATCATTCAAATAAAAGCCAGACTTTCATTATCCCAACGGGAATTTCAGTAGCATTTTGCTCAGAAGAGACCACTGTGTCATTCTGATGGTCCGCAATCTTGTCTCGTTTCAAATATCAAGCAGGTTAAAGGTAAAGGTAAAGGTTCCCCCTGCACATGCGTGCCAATCGTGTCCGACTCTGGGGCGGTGCTCATCTCCGTATTCAGGCCAAAGAGCCAGTGTTGTGCAAGTCCATGGCCATGTGGCAGGCATGGCTGCAAGGAAACACTGTTTTACCTTCCTGCTTTTACGGCGGTACCTATTTATCTACTTGCATTTACATGCTTTCGAACTGCTAGGTTGGCAGGAGCTGGGGTGATCGGCGGGAGCTCACTCCGCTGCGTGTCACCCGGGATTCGAACTGCCGAGCTGCCAACATTGCCGCTGACAGTTTTCGGAGCCTTAGTCCGCTGAGCCACCACGCCCCCTATCACGCAGGTTAGGGCCTGCTTAATACTTGTTTTGGTGACCTTGTAGTAAATCCAGGTGGTACTAGACAGGAATCTAAACTCTGTAAATTGATTGGTAAATAACAGGGAAAATCTACTTCCAACCTTTCTGCACCCTCTCCAGAAAGGTGATGCAAAAGACAAGAGTGAAGGTGTGAGGATGGACAGGATTTGGGCTGGCCCAAGACATTTTGATGCCTGAGGCAGAAGCCAAGACACCCCTGCTCGCCTGGCAGTTCAAAGGGCAAAAGCTGGCAGAACTGTTAACCGTAAATTCCTTCAGTTCGAGCCGTTCCATCCACCGAAGGGAAACATGTTAGTTGAGGTTGTGACGAAACAGGTTCTGGGGGTGAGCAGACTAGTTTGGGGCTCAGCAACCATTGCTTTTACCAGGAGATCTCCCAATCCGGCAGACAGAGAGGCCAGTCATGAACAGAAAAAAGAAAACAGGCACTGTTTCCTCTTACAGGGTAGCAACGGTGCTGCCGTGGCTGAATCCCATCCCATCACAGAGATGGAGAGTGTGCGCTGCCACTTACAGGGCATTCTTCGGGGCTCCAGAGATGCTGCTCATGGTAAGCTTCATGGAGGGCTTGTATACCCGACCTCGATGGGCAGAGCCGCTCCCCAGGCAGACGAAAAGCTGCACCTCTGAAACAACTCGTTGTTCCAATGATGCTTTATATTGGGAATGGGACTCTTTCCTTCTTATGAATTATTAACCCATAATCATCTTTAAAAGATTTGGCAGCACTGATGCACCTAAGTGTCTTTTATTTGTTCCCTTGTGTATCCGTGAGTAAACTCCGAATGGCTTGCAAGGCACATTTAAAAGGCAGCATTTATGTTCGGCAGGGACAAAGTAGGTAGAAACTCGGATTTAAAGATGTAATACGATGGTGAAAGTCTAAGATTTATTTAACTTAGACGGGGCTTAACATGCTGGGATGACTAGGAAGGCTTTGCTTTATTTTCCCAGGACAGAGCTTACAGGCAGGTGCGGCAGCTGGACAGTAATTTATTAATTTATATTTTATTTATTTTATTTAGTTATATGCAACAGATCTAAGTTTTCAGTGGGAATAAACCTCCAAACCTCCATCTGCTTGAGCTCTTCAACCCTCTTCATGCCACGAAATCAGAAAAAAAAATCCTGTTGGCACCCAGGCCCCACCAGTGTCCCCTATGAGCCTGGCTAGGCTAGTTGGGAGGCATCTGAAGGTCATTATGTAAAAGAGCAACTATTTTATGTACTGAAATGTTGTTTTTTTCTCAGCAAGACTCTGAGGCTAACACGTAGAAAAAGAGGAGAGATGGTTTGTTTGGGGCTCATGAATCACTTTTGTCTTTCTAAGGGCCTTTTTACACGACCCCTAAACTCCGCCGCAAATGGCTCCCAGCTCCGGAGCTTAAAATTGTTCACCCACCAGCTCCGGAGTTTACTGAAAATTAAGTGCGACCACGCCCACCTAAGCGGGTCCCAGCGCACTTTTCTTGTACCTGGTCTCCAAGAGTGAAAAATCTTGATGTGGATGTGCCGGGCTCTCCTCGCTTGTTTTTTTTTGTTGTTTTTTGCCTCCCGCCCCTTTAAGAGAAGGAACCAGGAAGTGACGGGGCTCCGGGAGGTAAGCCTGCATTCTTTTGTCCCTTTTTTTCTCCCTCCCCTCACGCAGCCAGCAGCCAGGAAGTGCGGAGGGGTGGGGACGCACGAAGAGCGACAAAGCCCTAAGATCTCTGGTCTGAATTTAAGTGACCAGCGGATCTTAGGGGTCGTGTAAAAGCACCCTAACTTTATATATTTTTAGTCCCGTGAGCTGTCTTGACTTCCTTTATCAGGAGAAGGTGGCCTATAAATCAGATGGGTGGGTGGGTGGATGGGTGGGGCGGACGGACGGACGGACGGACGGACAGACAGACGACTGGATGGATGGTACCAGTCTTGTGGGGCATCCCCAGAGAACCATCAGGAGTTCCATATTTGATGCCGTGCAACCAGCTGTTCTGCTCCCTCCCTGCTATCCCCAAAACTTCCCCCACCCCCGCCTGCAGATGACAATGTCGCCCCCCCCCTCCTTGCAGGGGACGCTGTGCCATTGGGGAACTTTGAGCGGAAAGATGACGATTCCTTTGAGAGCGACAGCACAACTGCCCTGCTCAAGTAAGACCATCTTTGGTTCTTAGCAAGCTTCCAGCACCATTGTTGTACTACTCTAACAGTTAAGAGGTTCCCCCCCCTTATCCTCAGCCTAAATCTGGCTTCATCTAACTTGAGCCCATGGTTACGTGTCCCAAACTCTGGGATGGTGGAGAACAGATCCTGCCCCTCCCCTGTGGAACAATGTTTTTCCTTTTGCCTGTGGTTTATTTAGGGCTCAAGGGCATTCCATTCAGAGGGACCAAGGCTAGATAGAGAAGGTGTTTTAATTATGTGAACCACTTTGGTTCCCATTTAAGGAGAGAAGCAGCATAAAAATATTTTAAAGTAACGTGGCCCAGAGCAAAACCAGGAGAAGCCTCACTGTCTAATAACATCAGAGCTTTGTTTGTTTGTTTGTTTCATTTCGTTTCATTGATGGGGCACGTTTCTCCCAGCATTGAGACACCGGGTCCCTCACAGGGCAGTTTAAAAGAACAGCCAATTAAAGTGCAATAAATGGACAAACATGAAGGGCAACAGGCACAATGAAAGTCAGTTTAAAGGTACTTGCATGTGTCTTGTCCAAGGGAAAGCTAGTCCCAGTGGAACGGAAGGAGAGTTAAAGTGCTAGCAGAGTATCTAGCAGCAGTAGTTCTCAACCTGGGGGTCGGGACCCCTTTGGGGGCTGAACAACCATTCCACAAGGGTTGCCATGAGCCAGTGAAGAAAAAGGCACAAATGGCTTGGATCTGGAGGGGGAGGAAGGGAGGGAAGAGTGAGTTACAGCTTGATAGGTTGGAGGGGGATGTCAGTCAATGGCCCCGGAGGTTGCGATTGGCTGAGGGTGCCTGTAGAGCAGGCATGTCCAAACTTCGGCCCTCCTGATGTTTTGGACCACAACTCTCAGAATTCTAAACTTAGATTGCCAGTGGCAAAGGACGGTGGGAGTTGCTGTCCAAAACATCTGGAGGGCTGACGTTTGGAAATGCTTGCTGTAGAGGGAAGTTCTCTATGGCCCCCGCAGCAGTGGCCTGCCAAAGGGGGCTTGTAGCCTCTTCCAAGCAGGGCAAGGGGTCACCCCAACATGAGGATCTGTATTAAAGGGTCATGGTATTAGGAAGGTTGGGAACCACTGATCTCGCGGGAATTGAGGCTTTTAAACAGGCCCGTCTCTGCTCCACCTACTGCTCAGCTGCGGTTTCTCCAAATGAGGAGACCTTTGCCCTTGAGTAGACCACTTGTACCAGCCACGCTGTCTTTCTAGCATGCCTCTTTCAGCGTCCACGGGGTGGGAAGGGCAGCCGCTCTGCCTCTGAGTCGGAACTTTGCCATTCTTGGGAAATGGAGGTTCTGTGTGTGTGGGGGAGGGGGGGATCTCTTGTCCTCTCTGTCAAGAGCCCTAGTTCCTCCTGGACCTCTGGCGTGCAGGGTTCTGCGGGGGCTGGTGGTTGCCAAGGGGCCCGGATCGTCTTGTGAGTCCTTCTAATAGGGGCCAGGAGTTGCAACACCGAGAGTTCCTCTATGTTCGCGTCCCTTTTGGCCCATTCATCAGAAAGAGGAAGAGAGGAGCGCCTCTCGCTGGCCGGTCCCCAGGGCCACCGTCTGGGCCGTGACCTGATCCTGCCCGCTCTTGCAAACTGTGTGATCCTGATGTTTCTCACTGGACTCCCTATCACACAGTTCACAAGAGTGGGGCAAAGAGGTAACTCAGCATACCTGGACAAACAAAAAACATCCTTATTTTGGCCATGCTGGCTGGGGCAGGGGGAGATTCTGAGGCTTACAGTCTGAAACAAGGACCCTTTCCAAGTTCTGGAACTTGGGCAAACCCTGGGATTTAGCGTCAGATTTGCCCGGTGGGGAAAGACACGGTCCTCAGCCTGTATTTCCTGCTGTTGCAGAAGTGCGGTGGGAGGTTTGCAGAGGAAGAAGCTGTTTTTCAACAAGCCCCCCCCCTTCCTCCTTTGTTTCTCCCTCCAGCGCTCGGCCTCTGCAGGAGAGCTCTCCGCCAGCCTCCCTGGCAGGTCTGGAGGACCTTTTCCCTCGATACGCCAGCCTGCGCCTGGGACAAGTCCGGGACCAGTCCTCGTATGCTGATTGCCACCAGCTGAAGGATTCTTTGGACAGAGAGCAGGCCCGGAGGAAGGTGAGTGGGGCAGGGCACAAGCCTGCTTGAAGGATTCTCAAAGGCTTATGAGCCAAGGGTTCAAAAAGGCTTATGGGCCAAGGAGAAGGGTTCGCAAAGGCTTATGGGCCAAGGACCAGTTGGACCCGACACCCTCCAACTTGCTCACAGAACGTTCACAGCAGTTTTCAGTTAAAACAAAAAACCAACCGACGACTCAGTGGTGGACAATGCTGGGAGATGTAGTCCGACCACATCTGGAACGCTCCGTTTTGCCCATCCCTGTGCACACAAAAAGGTTGCTTCGGCAGATGGAACTAAATGTTTGGCTTTTTTTTTGGACAGCCCAATCCCAGCACGCCCCTGGCAGTGGAGATGCAGGGCATTCTGGGACTTTGAAAGCCACGTCTCCTGTCACTGCACTTACCATGGTGCCCAGTCCTATGTCTTGCCCAAACAGAGTCTGAACGAGTTGGCATGGCAGCCTTGTGGCCGCCCCCCTGCCCCCATCTGCCTGCTGCCCGCTAACCTTCTCCCCTGAGCAGCATCTCCTAATTGTCAGGATTACTGGTTGGCACAAGGCAGCCAAAGCTGGTTGAAAGAGGATGGACCGATCTGGTTCAAAGGGAGGGGGAGGGCATCATGTGACCTGCGACTTTTGAGCAAAGCTCCTTGGCTTAGGTGGTATCATGGCCTGTAATGAGCTTTCCGTCCTCCCGGCCACGTGGCCCCTCTTCCCTCCCTCCCTCCCCACTCAACAGAGGGGGAGAGCCCCTTCTCGGCCCAGTTAAATGGGCCAAATCCCCAAGGAGCAGCCGGGGTGCCTGTCCCTAGGACTGAATGGGTGAGATCAAGAGGAGATAAGACACACTAAGGGCGTTTATACACGACCCCTAAGCTCCACGGCAAAGGGCTGCAAGCTCTGGACCTTAAAAATGTTTCCCCACCAGGTCCGGAGTTTGCAGACAATTAAGTGCGACCCCGCCCACCTTAGCGCGTCCCAGCTGCACTTTCTTGTACTTGCTTTTGGGAGGTGAAAAATATTTGATGCGGAGAGTGCCTGAGCTCTCCTCGCTTCTTTTTGTTGTTTTTCTTTCGCCTCCGCCCCTTTAAGAGCAACCAGGAAGTAAAACCGGGGCTCGGAGCAAGCTTCCACGCACGGTTGTCCGTGTCTAAGGCTTTTTTCCCCTCCCTCCCCTCCAGCAGACAGAACAAGGAAGTGCGGAGCGGGTGGGGACGGAGGAACAGCAAGGAACCCTCAAGATCGCTGGTCCGAATTTAAGGGACCAGCGGATCTGAGGGGTCGTGTGAAAAGGCCCTAAGAGAGACATTTGAGCAGCCATTAGCAGTGCAAAAGCAGAACTCAGCAACCAAAGGCTTCTGAGGGGTTGTCGGATCTTCCCTCAACACCTTGACTTTCATTCTCCATGGGAATGGAGTTGCATTTTTATCCCGCCTTTTCTTGCCATGAGCAAAAGCTACGTGGCTCTCCTCCTCTGCGGATGAACCCCAGAACAACTTGAGGCGAGAGAGCTAGCAGATGGAGGGCAAGAGGGAAAATCGGACGCAAGGTCCCCCTGAGGTTCATGGCACCGTGGGGACTCGAACCTGGGACGCTCAGTTCAGCACCCAAGGCCCTCGCCGGCCAGGCCCGTCCGGTGGTCTGAACCCTTCTTTGCTGTCCAGCTCTGCATCCAAAAGCAAAGCACGCCGGTTTCTGTACTTAGAAGCCTAGAATTCTAGAATGCTCTCGCGTGGATCTTGGCACTGAAAAATCTCAGCTTTCCTGGGTCAAATATCTCGTCCAGAGAGTGGCAGCAGGACATGGACGGGAAGTCCAAAAGTTGAGGAGACGACTAAAAACCAAACGTTTCTCGTCAGCTTTTGTGAATAAAACCCACCTCCTCAGACATAAGGCAGAAAAATAAGGAATGAAAGTCTCAGGATGTTCATGGTGGACGTAACATCCTCAAACCCAGAAGAAGATGCGTTTAAGGCCTTCTGTTTTCAGCCTCTTTCCCTTCCCCCAAAGTTCTGCCAAAAGAGAATACCGATATGCAGAATGAAGACACGCAAGGGTATGCTTGGTGTGCATAGTTTTTACAGCAGACCGTGGCTCTTGGGCAGATGAAATTCAGACTCATTTAGCATCATGTGCCATTTCAGGTCCTTGTTGGGGCGTTTATACACGACCCCTAAGCTCCACTGCAAATGGCTCCCAGCTCCGGAGCTTAAAAATGTTTCCCCACCAGCTCCGGAGCTAACAGAAAATTAAGTGCGACCCCGCCCACCTAAGCGTGACCCAGCGCACCTTTCAGGTACCTGCTCTGGGAGAGTGAAAAATTTTGATGCGGAGAGTGCCGGGCTCTCCTCGCTTCTTTTTGTTGTTGTTGTTTTTTTGCCTCCCGCCCCTTTAAGAGGAACCAGGAAGTAAACGGAGGTCGGAGCAACTTCCACCGGCACCGGCACCGGAGGTAAGGCTTTATTCTTTTGTCCCTGTCTAAGGCTTTTTTTCCTCCCTCCCCTCACGCAGACAGAACAAAGAAGTGCGGAGCGGGTGGGGACGCAGGGAGAGCGACAAACCCTCAAGATCTCTGGTCCGAATTTAAGGGACCAGCGGATCTTAGGGGTCGTGTAAAAAGGCCCTTGGTTGACTTGTGTGCCACTGAGCCTCCAGAAGCACCTGTGTGGGAAAGAGCCACCCGTGGGCCTCTTTTGATGCCAAAAGTGGGGAGCGCCAAAACCTTTTGCAGAGTCTGTTAATCCTCTGGACCATACCTGTTCCTTTTAAACAGATAAAAGCACGGGCATCCTGTTAGGGTCCCTCTGGTTACGACGCTCTTGACCAGAGGTGAGAAAATGTTCCTTGTTGCACTACGATGACCAGAATCCCCTGGCTTTGCTGGCTGGGGGAATATGAGGGTTTTGGTTCTCCCAAAGCCACGTTTCCTCTATTTTATATATACATTTTTTTTCTTATATTGTTTTTGATCGTTAACTGCCTGGAGTTCCTCTGGAAGACGGGTGGTATAGAAATAAATAAATAAATGAATGAATAAATTTGCTCCGGCTGAGATTCAGAGCATCAAACCAAAGCCTACAGTAGTCTAGCATTTTTTTTTTTTTTTGTAAACACCCGATCAATCCGAGGATGTTAGGCTGTCCACCAAAAACCGGCCTCAAACAACCTTATGCCCACCGTCTGATCGCTGAAGGCAGTTGGAAGTGATTGAATCATAGACTCATGGAGGTGGGAGGGGCTTGTAAGTCCATCAAGCGCCCCCCGCTCAAGGCAGGAATCCAAACGAAATCTGGTAGGTGGTGGTCCAGTTTTCTCTCGAATGCCTCCAGTGCTGGAGTGCTTGCCACCTCTCAAGGTCAAAGGTTCCGTTGTCGTACTGCTCTAACAGTTGGGAATTTTTTTCTGATATTCAGCCAGAATCTGGCTTCCTGTAACTCGAGACCATCGTTGCATGTCCTCTTCTCTGGGTCGATTTGAGAATCCTGTCCCTCCTCTGGGTGGCATATTTTTGTGTTGAAATTTCCTTGAATGCGCCTCCAGATGTCCCGTTTTCCTGGGTTCCGTTCAGTGCTGCTCCACCTCCCACCTCAAACTGCATTCTCTCTCGCTCTGCCTCTGCAGGTAGAATCTGCTGGCCTTTCTCTCTCAGTCAGGTTCTGGAGGCAGGCGCTGGGCGGTTGCATTGACGGCGCACAGAAGGGGTTTCCCCATGTCCAGAAGGAGGTGCTGGTGTGCCTCGCACCCAGCCCGCGCGGCCCTCCAAGCGAGCGTGACCTTGCTGCCGAGAGCTTTAAGCTGCTTGCTGGGGTGGGTGGAGGCCTTGCTTCCCGAGGCCCAGTTTAGCCCTGTAATCTTATTAGGCCATCGCCTGCCTTCCCCGGCCCAGGTGTTGCTGGGAACCTAATGTAAGCTTCCTGGCTCTTAACTTGAGCCTCCTCTGACTGCGATTCCAGAATGTCCCTTTGGCTGCTGGGGAAATATGTAGAAACATCAGGGCTCAAAATGCCTGCTCTTTTAGAGATTGAGGGTGATCAAGTGCACACCTGGGTTTGAGCCATCTTAAATTGAAATGTTTTTGTAAAGAATAATAGTATAGAATCATAGAATCACAGAGTTGGAAGAGACCTCAAGGGCCATCTAGTCCAGCCCCCTGCCATGCAGGAACCCCATCACAATGTTTCCGATAGATGGCCATCCAGCCTCTGCTTAAAAACCTCCAAAGAAGGAGACTCCACCACCCTCCTTCATGGCAGCATATTCCACTGCCGAACAGCTCAAACTGTCACGAAGTTCTTCCTAATGTTCAAATGGAATCTCTTTTCCTGTAATTTGAAACCATTGCCCCGCATCCTAGTCTCTGAAGCCATGGAAAACAAGCCTGTTCCCTCTTCAATATGGCATCCTTTCAAATATTTAAACATAGCTATCCTATCCCCCATCAGCCTTCTTTTAGAGAGGCTAAACATTCCCAGTTCCCTAAGCCGTTCCCCATAAGACATCTCTTCCAATCCCTCAACCATCTTGGTCGCCCTCCTCTGTACCCGCTCTATCTATTCAATTTATATTCTGCCCATTTAGCAGCAAGGCTACTCGGGTGACTTACAACTATAAAATGCAAACAATATAAACACAATCCGTTAACAACCCATAACGTGAAAAATAAAATAAACAGTCATGAGAAAGGCAGAGGCAGGGAAGTTTGAACCTAATCATCATAGAATCATGGAGCTGGTCGGGGTCTCCATGGCCCTGCGGAAGGCAGAATCCAAATCAATAATGCAGATCTGACAGGTGGCTGTCCAGTTTTGTTTTGAATACTTCCAGTATTGGAACACTCACCACCTTCTGAGGTCACCGGTTCCGTTGTCATACTGCTTTAACAGTTGAGAGGTTTTCCCTGGTACTCAAAGAGTTAGGTGGGTAGCTAGGAACATATTTCTACAGATGTTCTGCATCTTGTCTCTGCTTATATGGTAGGTTTCCATCTGAGGCTGCAATGGCTGGGCCTCTTCACTCTTGAATGACGGCGCCTAAGAGGTGACCTTATTGAAGTTTATAAAATCTTGTACGCTGTGGACAAAGTAGATAAGGAAAAACTGTTTTCTCTATCACACAATACTAGAACTAGGGGACACTCCATGAAACTTTTGGGTGCTAAATCTCAAACACATAAGAGGAAGTACTTTTTCACCCAGAGGATCACTGGTCTGTGGAACTCCCTGCCAGAAGAAGTGGTGACAGCTGTCAGCCTTGACCGCTTTAAGAAAGGATCAGACAAGTTCATGGAGAACAAGGGTATCCATGGCTATCATTATGGATGCCTAAGGACAACCTCCAGGTTGGAGAGATAGGCAGGATATTTCTCAATGCCATTTGCAGGGAATCTTAAGCAGGTGAAGACATCTGCTTGGGAATACCCTGAAGCAAATGGAGAGCCACTATGGGAGACAATGCTGGACTGGATAGGCTGTGGCCTGTTCCAACAAGGCTGCTCTTATGTCCTTACATTTTCCAGCCATGGAGTCTTTCCTTCTTCCTAGTTCTGAACAGAGTTTGGGAAAGTTACATTTTTTGAACATCAACTGCCAGGATCTCCTAGCCAGGGTAGCCACACCGGCTGGGAATATTCTAAGAGTTTTAGTCTTTTTCCATGTATAAGACTATATTTTTTGCCTAAAAATGTTAGACTGAAAATGTAGGGTCATCTTATCCACAGAAGTAAGCCGAGAAGAGAACCATATGGTTGCAACACTGTAATTTTGGGTTTGAAAAGTTGCAATCGTCTTATACATGGAGGAGTCTTCTAGACAGGGAAAATACGAGAAAATTTACGGTGTTCTGATCCTAGAGACACAGGATTTGAGTTACTAAGGGGTGGAGGAAAAGGAATCTGCACATGTTTAGTTTTCAACATTAGGATGTCCGGTATCCCGGGCTTGTGTCTCAACGCTAGAAACAGGTTCTGTGAGTGGGGGCGCTCCCACCCACTTGTAGCGCCATGTTCTTTTGATATCCCAGAACTGAGAAGACCCACATTGTCCTTCAAACTGGGACTCCGAAGGGCTGGGCTCCGATCCCTGCTCAGCTATGACCCTGGCTGGGGGGCTTCCCTCAGCCTGACCGACCTCACAGGGTGTTCATCAGGATGCTGTAGGAAGGTTGGAAGCCATATTGTGCCATCTGGAGCCCACTGGAGGAAAGATCGCAGCCCTGGAGGATTGGAAGGGATCTCGAGGTTGGTCTAGCCCAGTGGTTCTCAACCTGTGGGTCTCCAGATGTTCCTGGTCTGCATCTCCCAGAAGCCTCCATCACTCGCTGTGCTAAAAGGGGTTTCTGGGAGTTGCAGTCCAGGAACATCTGGGGACCCACCGGTGGAGAACCACTGGTCTAGCCTGACCCCTGCTGAAGCAGGAGAGCTGCCGTTAGGACATCCCTGATAGTTGGCCAGCCACGTCTCTACTTAAACCATCTCCACCCAAGGAGAATTCGCTGTGCTCTGTGGTCGTCCACTCTGCTCTTGAAGAGTTTCTGCTATGTGACAAAATTCTTCCCAGTATATAGCCAGAATCCTCTCTTTTGTTATTGTTCCGTGAATCCCCTGGTCAAGATCCTGCTCCCTGGAGCTGCAGGCCACGAGGCTCCCTCTTCCGTCGGACAGCCCTCACTTCGGGTGGCCACGCCCAGGGAGGCTCGGAAAACGGTGACTCGAAACTGAGCCTTCTCTGTGGCGGGTCCTGTGTTATGGAACCATCTCCCGAATGAGTTGCGCCTTGCACAGTCCCTGCCAGCCTTCAAGAAGGCCTTAAAGACCTGGCTTTTCTGTGAGGCGTTCGGTGACTGTTAATTTTTTCTTTTCTTTTTCTCTCTCCGTCCTGCCATCTTGCCATTAATTTCTTTTTGTTGTTTTATTGCGATGTCATGTATCTAATCTGTTATTTTGTCATGGTTTTTACTCTGTTGTAAACCGCCAGGAGTTCCTCTGGAAAACGGGCGGTATATAAGTATCTAAATAAATAAATAAATAAATAAATAAATAAATAAAATAAAAGGGTTGTGAAAGCAGTTGTCCTACCCACTTCCATCTAGCAAACAAGTAAATCACCCTGCTCCCGCTGGCGTAGCCTCACCCAGCCGGGTGCTACCCTTCTGCCCTTCCAACTCTGTTCTCTGCTACTCTTCCTTTCTTTCCCCTCTTCCCAGCACTGCGAACGGCACATCCGGACCTTGCAGCACCGCATCCTGGAGCTGCAGCAGCAGCTGGCGGTCGCCGTTCGGCCGATAAGAAGAAAGACAGCATGGTCGAGCAGCTGGACAAGGTGAGCCCAGAGGTGGACGGCAGGCGGACCTCTGGCTGGACTGGGAGGTTGCCTTGGGTGCCATTAGGAGGGAGTGACCAGAGCCTGGCGAAACGGCCTTTGTTTTTGGATGGTCACCACGCCAAAGGGACAACAAGGCCCATGGGTTTTTTTTTTTTTCCTGACAAGTTATTGTGCTGTCTGGGTTGAACCAAGCAAGTCTGGGGCGGTGCAGATGAAATGGATGAATCTTGACAGCAATTTCAGAAGCCACTATTTGGGGCTGAAAGGGAATCTTTCTAAGGTCTACTAACACGAGTGCCTGCCTCTTTAACTGTGTTTTTAGTATTTCCCATTTCTCAGAGTGGTAAATGTTAACTGTTTACTATTTCTAGACTGAATGTTTTCAGCTTTAAATTTTGCCTTTCACTGTTGGGATAGGAATATAGGATAGGAATAAGAATCCTTATTGTCATTGCCCCCTTGCAGGAACAACGAAATTTTGTGGTTGCTATATTCAACTCATTTAAAACATTTCACATAGATTTAAAAACAGGTACGACACATAATAATATGACATATAAAATGACTAAAATATGACAGATAAAATAAAATAAGCTGACTTCAAAGTCCAGAATTTCCGTTTTTACGGCCAATATTGCTCTAAAAAAGAAGCTATTTTTGAGACGGTTTGTTCTTGCCCTCAGTACTCTATATCTCCGTCCTGATGGCAGCAACTCGAAGAGGCGATGACCAGGTTGCAAGCCATCCTGGGTCCTTTTTTAAGAAGGAAAGGCAGGGTAAAAATATTGTAACTAAGAGCCTTTTCACACGACCCCTAAGATCCGCTGGCCACTTAAATTCGGACCAGAGATCTTAGGGGTTTGTCGCTGTTCCTGCGTTCCCACCCCCTCCGCACTCCTGGCTGCCGGCTGCGTGAGGGGAGGGAGAAAAAAAGGAAGAAAGGAATGCCGCTCACCTCCATTCTGCCATCCCGGCACTGCATTCAGATCTCTTAAAGGGGCGGGGGGCAAAAAAAGAACAAACAGAAGCAAGGAGAGCCAGGCAGTCACTACGTTATATCCGCATCAGGAGTTTTCACCTCTGGAGAGCAGGTACCTGAAAAGTGCGCTGGGACGCGCTTAGGTGGGCGTGGTCGCACTTAATTATCTGTAAACTCCGGAGCTGGTGGGGAAATAGTTTTAAGCTCCGGAGCTGGGAGCCATTTGCGGCGGAGTTTAGGGGTCGTGTACAAATACCCTTGATCAGTACATGTTGTGGCCTCCTTCCCAACAAGCTGAGGGGTGATTCCCCCCCCCCCGGGTGTCCTGCCAGTATCTTTGGGACTGAATTTTTTTGTTCTCCTTGTCCACAGACCCTGGCCAAAGTGGTGGAGGGTTGGAGCCGACACGAGGCAGAGCGGACGGCTGTGCTGGGACGCCTCCAGACAGAGAAGGAGGCGACAGAACAAGCCCTGGGGAGGCAGAAGGAGGTGGGGCTTGAAAAGGAGGTTCCCAGGTTTAACCAGAGATGATTTTGTGGCTATTCACAGGGGCAATTAATGAGAAGATTGATTTAACTCACAGCAGGTAAACCCAAGAGCCATGAAACAAAGGCACCATAGAAAAGAAATCAAAGGAAAATCAGTGAATTTCTAGCAATGATGAAATGAAAAGTGGGAAGCAGAACAAGTGGGGGTTTAAAGCATCAGATGGAATTACCGTATTTTCCCCATCTATAGGATGCCCCCGTGTATAAGAAAACCCTCACTTCCCCAGCCCAAACTTACAGTTTCACCACCGTGCGGTTCTCTCCACGGCTTATTTCTGTGTATAAGATGACCCTCAATTTTTAGTCTTAACAGTTGCAGAAAAAATATAGTCGTATACACAGAAAATTATCTATCTATCTATCTATCTATCTATCTATCTATCTATCTATCTATCTATCTATCTATCTATCTATCTATCTACAAAATTAGCCACAGTTCATCATCATAAATGTGTATTGCCCAGCCAGTTCTGATTTACAGCAACCTTTTCCAGGGATTTTGAGGTATCATTCAGAAGGGCCTTCCCTTTCTTTGCTTCTGGGGCCTCTCAGGCAGTGTACAGCTTGCCTAAGGTCCCACAAACAGGTTTTCCTCTTGGGAGACCCAGCGTGGGATTGAATTTATTTATTTATTTATTTATTTATTTATATGCCACCCATCTTCCAGAGGAACTCCGGGCGGTTTACAGCATATTGATAAATCAAAAACAAATATCAAACATATTGTTCAATAATAATAATAATAATAATAATAATAATAATAATAATAATAATAATAATAATAATAATAATAATAATAATAATAATAATAGACAAAAGTAATAAAATAAGCAGCAAGATGGTGACTTATATTTTACAAAAAATAAAAGCTAATAATGGTCTCCAAAGGCCTCTCTGAAAAGCAGGGTCTTAAGCGCTTTTCTAAAGGCGGGCAGGGACTGTGTGAGGCGAATATCACTTGGCAGTTTGTTCCAAAGAGAAGGGACGGCCACAGAGAAGGCCTGGTTTCGAGTGATTGATTTCCGGGCCCCCTGGGAGTGGCCCCCTGAAGTGAGAGCGCCTGTGACCTTCTGGTGGGTCAGGCCTCATTTGGCCTCTGGAAGATCCGCTCTGTCAGGTATTCAGGTCCCAAGCCCCAGAGTGTTTTGTAAGTCAAAACCAGCATCTTGAACCTTATTCGGGACGCAACGGGCAACCAATGCAAATGGGCCAGAACTGGGGTGGTGCAGTCATATCCGCCTGCACCAACCACCAGTCTGGCCGCTGCATTTTGTACCTGTTATAGTCTCCGAATAAGGGTCAAGGACAACCCCACGTAGAGAGCATTTGCAATAATCTATCCTTGATATCACAAGTGCCTGCACAGCTTCCAACCTCAGGCTCCGTTGATAGATCCCTAGCTCACTATCTGGTCAGCTAGCCACAGTTAGCTCTTTATATAAGACACTTTATTTGTCACTAGCTTTCCACCAGGCCTCTAGCTAAAGCCCACGGCATCACTTTTCTTTATTCCTAAAAAGTAAACCATCCCTTTGCCCTGTGTGTGTGTCACATGATTTGACCGTAGCATCTTCTTGGGGTACACTTTGGGCCTGGAGCCATTGGTTTTGATTTTCAAAGCCCTCCATGGCTTGAGACCAGAGTACCTGTCGGAGCGTATCTCCCTGAGAGCAACTGGGACCAGGCCCACGAGAATGGCGCAGGCGCACTCACTGCGGGTGGCCACACCCAGGGAGGCGCGGAAATCACTCACGCATAACCGCGCCTTCTCTGTGGTGGGCCCCACGTTGTGGAATCATCTCCCCAGTGAACTGCACCTAGCACAGTCCCTGCCCGCCTTCAAAAAGGCTTTGAAAACTTTCCCTTTTTAAGGAGGCATTTGGCGACCTTCTCACTTAATTTTTTTTTCTCCCTCTCGCCGCCCGCGTTAGCTTCTCTGAGGGTACCGTTCCTCCCCATTTTTTTTATTTTAATCTGCTTTTGTTTTCTCATTGTTTTATGTTCTATTTTATTGTTAGCTGCCCAGAGTTCCATTTCGGAAGATGGGTGGGATATAAGTGTAACAAATAAATAAATAAATAAAAAATAAAATGTCCAACCTTCTAGCTGTCCACCCTGTTCCTTTGTCTTCCAGCCTGGCCAGAGCCTTGTTGCCACACCAGTCGTGTCTCAGTCCCTTCGCTTGTCCCCTTCTGCAGTTGAGAGATATTCTCGGCTCCTTTTTCTCAGAAGGAAGCAGTCGGGCATGCTGTTTATGAAACAGGCCAAATATTTCCTCGATGCCATTCTAGATGCAGCCCTTCCACCAGTCCATTGGCCAAATATCTGCTGGCCAATCCTATCCACATGTCTGAGCAGGGCCCAAACTGAGTGCCTTTCACCCGTCCCTAACATTGGGCATGCCAGTCCAACTTGATAGATGGAAGCAAGGCTTCTCCCTGTCCGAACTGCTCCCAGAATCTTCTAGCTGGTGTGGCCAGTGGGAGTTGTAGTCCAAAACAACAACAATAACCACCACCACCACCACGCCAATTTCGTTTCCAAGTTCTTGGGCCCCGAGTGGAGGTTTTGGGGAGTCTCCTGTTTTTAACAGCTGTTATGGCATTCAACCGGTGGTACTTCTGCCTTAGAGGTGGTTCTCTCACTTCCCTTTTAAGGAGATGGCTTACTTCTTTTTGTTTTTTTGGGGGGGTGGGTGGGTTCTTCCATTTAGAAATCCTCAGAGCTGGAAGAACGTCTCGAACAAGCTCTGTCTGCCCTCAGCCGGGAGCAGCAAGCCGCCAGCCAGTACAGCAAGGAGAAGGAGTTGCTGGTGAGTACCACACCTCCTCTGACCCCAGGCACGCCGTCAAAGTGCCATCAGGAGCCAGGAGGCACCTCATCCCAACCAGAAATCTCCGTGGACAGACTGCAGAGTAAGCATGCTTGAGGCATGGCTTCTGCGTGTCCCAGTGCAAGGACAGGCTTACCAGTGGCTCTTCTTCGCTGTGGCCGCTTAAGCTGGGTTCTTTATATTCCGGAAGCTGAACTTGGCTGTTGTGGAGTGGAAATTATTAGGTGAGCCTGGAGGATGGAATACGGACCTCAGTTGAACTACACTTCCCAGCATCCTTCTGTCAGCATCACCACTAGCAGTGCTGGCTAGCTGGCCGGAGGTGGTTTGGGTGCTGGAGCTGCAGTCTCAGAGTATAACTTTTCCGGTCGCTGGCTCTCACCCTTCCCTGCCTGGGAGCTTTCGGGCATCTCCTGCTGAATGCGAGTCTGTCCCATAGAAGTTGCTCTCTCACATCCAAACTCGTAGTTAGTATTAGTGACAAACACCTAGTGGGGGATGATGCTGTTTCGGAGGACTGCATCTCCCAGAACAATGGTTCTCCACCGGTGGGTCCCCAGATGTTCCTGGACTGCAACTCCCAGAAGCCTCCACCACTCACTGTGCTGGAAGGGGTTTCTGGGAGTTGCAGTCCAGGAACATCTGGGGACCCCCACAGGTTGAGAACCACTGTCCCAGAAGATCCACCGGTAGAATTTTGCGGCATTCTGGGAGTTGCCGTGTAAAGATTAAAATCTCCCATCCCTGATTATCAGCTCACCATTATGTCCCTTCCTTTCTGCCCCGAGTACAAGGCCGTCCGCTCGCCCCTCCTCCTCGTGCCGTCTGCACAACAGCCCTCCGAGGTAGACCAGGCCGAGAGCGGCCAAGGTCAGCCGGTCAGAGCCACAGGGAGCAGAACCTTCCTTTCTCAGGCCCTCTGCCCAGGGCCGCTCGCCACTAGGCCACGCTGCCCTGCTCTCTCTTTCTCTATCTCCCACCCATCCAGGAGGAGGCGAAGGCATCCCTCTCGTGTACCTTGGAGGCGGAGAGCTCCCGGGCGCGCAACCTGGAGGCCCAGCGCGATCTGGAGCAGCATCAGCTGGAAGCTCTGAGGGCCACGCTGGAAGGGGAGCGGCAGGATTGGGCCCGGCGAGAGAGGCAGCTGGAGCAACACTGCCAGAGCCTGGTGGAGCAGCTGCGTGCCCAGCTGGAGACGGAGAAGGTGAGGGGCCGGGAGTCCTTCCGGAAGGTCCCCTGTTTGCAGAGACAACAGCTGGGCTCCAACCCTTCCCAAGAACCTTACAAAAAAAAAAAAAAAAGCCTCAAAGATTATTTAAAGGGAACACCCTTTGGCCATGATCTTTCCACAACATGGAAATGTTGGATGATAGAAGGCTGCAACTCCCAGAATCCCCCCCTTGCCAATGGCTACGGGAGTTCTGGGAGTTGTAGTCCTAAAGACAAAGCTTTTTTTGTTTGCCCAGACTTGTTCTGGAAAGGTGATTACGATGGCTTCCCTCTTTAAAAACGGTGAAGCTGCATCCCTCTTCCCCCCCCCCCTGCTGATTTGGAGGTGACCAAGTTGCCGTTACACAGGGGTGTGGTGGACCAGCGGGCTGGAGCACTAAAACGGTCAGCTGCAAAGTCAGCAGCTCAGTGGTTCGAATCCCGGGTGCCATGCAGCAGAGTGAGCTCCCGCTGTTAACCCCAGCTCCTGCCAACCTAGCAGTCTGAAAGCATGTAAATGCAAGTAGATCAGGAAGGTAGGAAGGTAAAACAGTGTTTCCTTGCAGCCATGCCGGCCACGTGGCTACAGACTTGCACAACGCTGGCTCTTTGGCTTGAATACGGAGATGAGCACCGCCCCTAGAGTCAGACATGACTAGCATGCATGTGTGGGGGAACATTTACCTTTAAGTTGCATTAAGGGTGCGGATTTTGCTCCTGAGTAAGTCCCCATTAAACTCCAGGATTTGACGTGAGCAAGCTGGGCTTCTTGGGGCGAAGGCTGTGGCCCACGTTGAGAGGCACCAGGTTTGGGAAAGGCTGCTCTGCAACTTGCAGTCACACCTTTGGCCGAGGGCGTGGCCTTTTGCTACCCAAGGGGCGGGGCTGCTGCAGACTCCACCCCCTTCGCCTCTTCCGCTGCCCCTGGGAGGCAAGGAGAGGTTTTGCCTCTGCCATGGAGTCCCTGGGCTGGGAAGAGCTAGAAGTGATGAAGCCTTCCTGCCTGGATAGAAAGCGGAGACCCTCAGCATCAGTGAGTGGTGAGGCCGAGAGCGACGCTTGGACCCCAAATGCCGGATGACACCCCCCCACCCCCCACCCCCACCCCCACCCCACCCTGGCATTGTTAAGCGTCGTCCTCTGTTCATTCCAGTCCCATCTAAAGAAAGGTCCTTTTGAAGTGCCTTGCATACCTTCAGCTCTGGCTTAATCACACCTCTCGGGGGCTTTTCCCAAGACCTCTTTCTGCCTTGAGGGTCTCAGGAGTTATTGCATCTGTTTAAAGTTTGTAGTCCTCAGTGAGGACAAGATAAAGTTAAAATATCAGCTTTGTTAGTTAGGGCTGGGTTGTTGTTTTTTTAGCAGTGGTGCTGTGTGTGTGTGTGAGAGAGAGAGAGAGGGAGAGAGCCCTACTCCTGTTCATTGTACCTAGAGGCGTAAGAAGGTTTTGAACAGAGCAAGGCTCTTCAGTGGCTTAGCTGAGTCTTGTGATCTATATAGAGCAAGCATGTTCTTTAAATCAGTAAAGAATGGCCTCCCGGCTCCTTGAGTTATGCTGGACCAGACCCAAGGCCTCTCCTGTCCAGCTTTCCATACGCTTTGCCCCCTACCTATGAGAAGCTAGCTAGCACAGTGGTTCCCAGCCTTGGGTTCCCCCGGTGTTCTTGGACTACAACTCCCAGAAATCCTGGCCAGCACAGCTGGTAGAGAGGCTTCTGGTGGTTGTAGTCCAAGAAGACCTGGGGTCTCAAGGTTAGGAACCACTGATCCGGTCGGATGGGAAGGCCATGGCGGTCCCTGCAACTTGTACTCCAGGTCTCTGACATGGGAGGTATAATCCGGTCTTGAGGATTAGTATCCTTAGACAGCCTTTGCTTTCAGCAGCCAAAATCCATCTGGGAGTTGAGTCATGGCCACTGGACTTCTTTTTCCTGAGAGATTGAAATGTTTCACTCCTCATCCAAGCAGCTTCGTCTGTCTGAAATCCAGTCAGCCAAAATCCAGGTCGTGTTCCTCCAAGAACTGCCCTCTGTTCCCCTTGCAAGGAACCTCTGTGCCTCAGGAAGCTACATCATGGTCAGATATTCTTCAGGTGGAGCCTTTTTAATCACCAGGCTAGTCATGGGTGTTCCTTGTTTAATTGTTGGGAAGCATTTATAGCCACCAGACCTCTGCCAGAAAAGATGATGGAGGGTGCGAAGGGAGATTTTAGATAGATAGATAGATAGATAGATAGATAGATAGATAGATAGATAGATAGATAGATAGAGATGACAGGAAGGAAGATAGATAGATAGATAGATAGATAGAGAGAGAGAGAGAGAGAGAGAGAGAGAGAGAGAGAGATGACAGGAAGGAAGGGAGAGAGAGAGAGAGAGAGAGATGACAGAGGGATAGATAGATAGATAGATAGATAGATAGATAGATAGATAGATAGATAGATAGATAGATAGAGATGACAGGAAGGGATAGATAGATAGATAGATAGATAGATAGATAGATAGATAGATAGATAGATAGATAGATAGATAGATAGATAGATAGAGATGACAGGAAGGAAGGATAGATAGATAGATAGATAGATAGATAGATAGATAGATAGATAGATAGATAGATAGATAGATAGAGATGACAGGAAGGGATAGATAGAGATAGATAGAGAGAGAGATAGATAGAGAGATAGATAGATAGATAGATAGATAGATAGATAGATAGATAGATAGATAGATAGATAGATAGATAGATAGATAGATAGATAGATAGATAGATAGATAGATAGATAGATAGATAGATAGATAGAGATGACAGGAAGGGATAGATAGATAGATAGATAGATAGATAGAATGGCATAGCATTCTTTTTTCTTTTCAGTAACACAAACACTTATCTTTTACCTCTTTCTTCCTGACATTTCTTGCTTCCTCTTGCTAAATCATCTGGCCTTATTCTTTTGAGTGCCAGGTGGTATTACGTCTTGTAGTCTAAACTTCCCATTGATGGAGAGCTGAAAACGGCGTTTACTGTGTTTCGCAGTCTCTGCAGAGCTTGTTCCCCCTCAGCCCGCTTGGCTGCCCCTCTGGTGGGGCTGCTGCCCAGGAGGAACAGATTGAGAAACAAGACCTGATTGCGTTTCTGTTCCTCCTGCCAACTTCCCTTCCTAGCAAGTTGACCCGAGGGTCCCATCATCTCTGGGCTATTGGGCTTGAGCTTATTGAATTGGTTGGTGCTAAAGCTTTGTTTTTGATGGGCTGGGCTATAATGGGAATTGGATGTTTTTCTTAGGAAACCCAAGGGCTGCTGGAAAATCCAGCTGTACTTTTCAGCGGAGTTTGTAGCAGAGGCTGGCAAAGAGATGTCATAAGCAAGGCTCTGCCTCTTTCCCCAGTAAGGCTGCTGCATCCTTAAAGCTTCCTGGGTGCAAAATTCAACAGATGCAGCCAGGACACAAAAGCACCATTGCCTCCGTTTCCTGCCCTCTTCCTGCAGCGAAAGGAGTGCCTGATCAGGAAAGGAGCTGCAAAGCAGGCTTGATCAAACTTCGGCCCTCCTGATGTTTTGGACCACAACTCCCAGAATTCTAAGCTTAGATTGCCAATGGCAAAGGACTGTGGGAGTTGCGGTCCAAAACATCTGGAGGGCCAAAGTTTGGACATGCCTGCTGTAAAGGTTTTAGGGTTCTGCGAAGAGAGACATTTGCTTATCTGTGTTTGGTGCCCAGAGGAATAACCCTGAAACAAGTTAAGAGATACTTTTGGGGCTTCACACCGACTAGAATCATTGGAGAGCCCCTGGGCTGCCAAATAATCCCTTACTAGGGGAGACAGTAAGGTGACCAGCCCCCCAAAAAAGAGCTCAGGCTTCCTGTATCTTTAAGAGCTGCTTAGAAAAGGAAGTATCCAGTGCCTTTTAATGCAAGCTGCACCTGCTGAAATATCCTCCCGGACACAACTCTTAAAGCTGCAGGAACTCTGCTGTGTTTAATCATTTGCACACACACACCCCAATTCCCCGTGGCTTAAATCTGTTTTCTCCAGGCGGGGGGGGGGGGATACTGGTTTTGGAGCAGCAACACTGGGCTCCCTGTGGCTTCATTTGGTCTCATGCCACCCCTACCCCCTCCACGGGCTATCCCCCCCACACACACACACACACATTACACTGGTGGTGGACTTCTGTGTGTTTGTGTGACCTGAGGAAGCCTCTTGGAAGGAAGCTGTCAAAGTTGGCGTCTTTGACTCTGGTGGCCCAGTGGCTTCCCCCCCAGAGTGGCCTTCTGTCGCCTTCTGGCAGAAGATACAGAACAATTAAAACTCGGACCACATGTCTTCTGAACGGTTTTTATCCCAGAGTGATAATTGCACTTAATAATGAACTTAAGGACCACCAGCCGTGAGCACTTGGACAGTATTACCCATCTGCCTGTGTAGATGCTTGTGTTTTTTTTGGGGGGTTGGATGGGGGAGTATTTGGGGAGCTTGTGTGTGTGTGTGTGTGTGTGTTGAAGGGATTTTTTAATGTGTGGGAGAGTGTTCGGGGATTTTTCTATGTGTGAGTGTGTTGAATCTGAATTTCGTTGTACATTGGTACCTCAATTTACAAATTTAATCCGTTCCAAATGCATGCTCTTAAGTCAAAATACTCTTAAATTGGGGTACCTATCTTAAAAAATATTGAAAAAATAACTTAAAAAATAACAAATGAAAAAAAGTACAGTACTGTATATGTAAGTCGAGCAGACCATATCTAAAATTTGTAGGGCGGCAGTTAAAACGCCAACAGTTTTCTGCTCTTAAGTCGAAATTGCTCTTAAGTCAAGCTGGTCTTAAGTCGGGGTTCCACTGTATGTGTATACTGTGTATATATACACACAATGACAATAAATTATTATTATTATTATTATTATTATTATTATTATTATTATTATTATTATTATTATTATTATTATTATTATTAGTCATTTTTGTGTGTGTTTTATACTGTATTTATATATTATTTTATTTGATAGGTTTTGATTGTTTATGATCATTGGAGTTTGTTTGTATTTGGGTAGTCACTGTTACGTGATGTCTGTACACCACCCAGAGTTCCCTATGGGAAAATCGGGCGGTTAATAAGTGTAATAAATAAATAAATAAATAAATAAATAAATAAATAAATAAATAAATAAATAAATAAATGTATTTATTATTATTATTATTATTATTATTATTATTATTATTATTATTATTATTATTATTATTATTATTTGCACCTGTCCGTACCCTTCCAGGCAGTGGCCCAGCGAGAAGCCCAGAAGGTGTCCGAGGCCCAGCGTGCCCTGGCTTCGGTGCAGTCGGAAGTGCAAGGCCTCCGGGGTGAATTGGAGGCCGTGCGCCAGGAGAGGGACAACCTGAAGATGGAGATGAGTTTGATGAAGGTAACAGCCCTGCGGGCCTTCCGCAGTCAAAAGCTAGTTTGGGGGCAAAAGGGGGGGGGCTCCAGAACAATTCTTACAGTGCCTGGTTCTTAAAGAATTTATATTTATTTGCTTACTGTATATACTCGAATATAAGCCTAGTTTTTCAGCCCTAATTTTGGACTGAAAAAAGCGGTCCTCGGCTTATATTCGGATCAATACTTTTAGTCACTGAGGCAAGTTTGGATCGGTGGCTAAAAGTCATTTTAAACATTGTGCACCACTTCTCCTGACCCCCCCCATGTTTAAAACAACTTTTAAAAAGTCATTTTAAAGCAATGTTTAAAATGACTTTTAGCCACCAACTCAAGCACTTGCCTCGGTGGCTAAAAGTCATTTTAAACATCACACACACACACCCAGCTCACAAAGGAGGAGTTGCCAGGCCCTGCTGCATTTCCCACCCTAGGCTTATACTTGAGTCAATAAATTTTCCCAGTTTTTGGGGTTTAAATTAGGGGCCCCGGCTTATACTCGGGTCGACTTATACTCGAGTATATACGGTATTTATATTTGCGCTTATTGACCACCCGATTTTCCCATGGGAACTCTGGGTGGTTTACAACAAATTATAACAGAACAACATATCCCCCCCCCAAAGACAACATTAGAAATCCAGTAGGCAACAACAGAGAAACGATAAAGCAGACAACCACACCCACACCACAAGCACAAAGTCCGGCATGAAAAAGGCTGGGAAAGCAATACCAACCAACCAACAACATACCACGGGGCACTCAGCCAAAGCCAAAGCTTTCCCTAAAGAGCCAGGTCTTGAGAGCTATCCTGAAAGCCGGCAGAGACTCTGCCAGCCTGGTCTCCGTAGGCAGAGTGTTCCAAAGTGCTGGGGCAGCCACCGAGAAGGACCACTTCTGAGTAGAAACCTTTTGGGCCTCCCTCGGAGTGGCCACCTGGAGAGACGGGGAGAGCGAGGCTCTGGTCGGGCGAGACGAAGCTGACCTCTGGGAGATCCGCTCCGCCAGATAGACAGGTCCCAGGCCATGGAGGGTTTTGTAAGCCAAAACCAGTACCTTTAACCTTATTTGGGAGGCAACGGGTAAATTAAATAAAATAAAGAATTGGGAGAGCTGGAGCTTCTGCTCTTGTCATTTAGGGAGCAGGATCCCCCTCCATAATTTGGGCAAAGGAGCCTTGCCCATCCCCTAATTTATTTGTGATTCTCGAAAGACACAAATCCAGGGCTGTACAGTTCTGGAGCCCAGAGTCCCCGAGTGGTACTGTAGCTCTCTTTCCAGCTCCAAGGCTTCCCATCTCAGAGAGATTATTTGAAATCAACACAAAGCGTGAACTCCTTGGGGACTAGAAGCACGTCACGTCCGACGAGCGACGCTAGAAGGTTGACGTTCGCGGGCTTTGAGCCTTCCCCTGGCTCCCTTTCTTCACTTTAGGCACGTTACGAGGCGCAGAAGGTGAAGCTGGAATCGGAACTGAAAGTGGCGCTGGAGCAGAGGGTGACCGAACGTCTAGCTGAAGTTCACGAGGAAGGCTTGCGCCAGATGAGTGCCATGCGGGAGCAGCACAGGTGTGGTGGGGCTCTCTCTGCATGGCAAACCTGTCCTTGGCTCTTGGGGTTGTGGGTTCTTCCTGTTTGTTTGTTTTTAATTTATTTATTATTTAATTATTATAAAACCAATCACCAACAACCCAGATGCAAACAGTGACCCCCAGGCATCCAATACATTGGATATACATTAACAATGAACCATATTCAAATTAACAAAATGTACAATTCTATATAAATTAACATTTAACAATCCGCAAGGTTTATTTCGCTTTTAATGTTTTAATTATCCCAAATTGATCAAACATACTCAAATAATTCAGTAGCTTCTCAAACCATTCCTCCTCTTTCTCATTGACCTTAAACCCTTTCATTCTGCGTATCTTCACAGTTAGGTATTCTACAATTATAGTATTATTTAATTTCTTCCTCCATTGGTTCACCGCTAACTCTTCTGCATTTTTCCAATTACTTGCTATGACCTGTCTGGCTGCAATTACCATCAGATTTACCCATTTACATTCCTCTTTTGTTTTTAACTCTTTGCTACCCATGCTAATGATAACCATTAATTTAGATATTTCCACTTCCCACAATTTTCGATATTTCTCTACCAATCTGTATCCAAAAATTATTAACTAAAGGACAACCCCACCACATGTGACTGTATGTCCCCATTATTCTGCATTTCCTCCAGCAATTTTTACTTCCTTCCTGTTTGTTTTAATGGGGCTAACATCCTTTCCTCACCCCAGTGCTTTACCCCACTCCATTCACGTGCAAGTTCTACACATGGTGTATGTATTGCAGGTGCTTTTTTGAAAGCCCAGGTTTACAGAGGTGGCTTTTCAGTTTGGGATGTTGTGCATGTGAGGGTGTGAATGCCAAATACTCCAGGCTGGGAGCCTGTGTTTATGGCATTTGGTCTCCCGTCCTCTGAAGTCCATTTTGATTCCTGTGGCTTTTATTTTGCAATGGTTGCCTCATCACAGTAACCATTGCACGTGTGTGTCAGAGGACTGCAGGAGAGGTAGGTGCGGTAGCAGGCATGTCCAAACTTCGGCCCTCCTGATGTTTTGGACCACAGCTCCCAGAATTGCAAGCCTGTATTTCCAATGGCAAAGGACTGTTTTGCTTATATACCGCCCCATACCACTTCAAGTAGTCTCTGGGCAGTAGTCCAAAACATCTGGAGGGCCAAAGTTTGGACATGCCTGGGGGTAAGGGGTTGGTAACCTGCAGAAGTCCTGTTGCTGTCTACGGGATTTTGGGAATTGAAGTCCAAAAGGAGATAACCGTTTCCGACACCGAGCATTGTTGAGCCATGGTAGAGTTCGATTGATCCTTCCTTCCTTCCTTCGACAGAAAACAGCTGTTAGAGCTAAGCAGCCACCACGAGAAAGAGCTGGCCAGCCAACTAGCCCAATTCAAATCTGACCTGGCCGAGAGGGAGGAGCGTCAGCGGCACCTCATTGAAGACTACGAGCACAGGTATTTTCCCCCTGGGGAAGGTTGTGAAAACAGCTGCGTCTGGTATGTCAGGAGAGCCTTCTGTATTGGGACTCAGAGGCAGAATTCGGTCAAGTTCCTTCCGTAGATTGTAGCACCCAGAATCAGCAGGGCCACCCCCATAGTGGGCACCTCAGAATCACAGAATGGTCAAGTTGGAAAGGTGCCTATAAGACCATCGGGGTCAATGCAGGTGTACAAATTAAAGCAGATCTGACAGTCGGTTGTCCAATTTTCTGTCAAATGCCTCCACTAGTGCTGGAGTGCTCACCACCCACCAAGCTCATGGTTGCCTTTCTTGTACTGCTCTAACAGGTAAGGAGTCCCCCCCACCCCCCATATGCAGCCTAAATCTGGCTTCCTATAGCTTGACCCATAGAATCATAGAGTTGGAAGAGACCTCAAGGGCCATCCAGTCCAACCCCCTGCCATGCAGGAACCCCCATCACAGGACTCCCGACAAATGGCCATCCAGCCTCTGCTTAAAAACCTCCACAGAAGGAGACTCCACCACCCTCTTTTGTGGCAGCATCTTCCACTGCCGAAGAGGTCTAACTGTCATGAAGTTCTTCCTAAGGTTCAAATGGAATTCTTTTCCTGTAGTTTGAAACCATTGCCCCGAGTCCTAGTCTCTGAAGCCATGGAAAACAAACCTGTTCCCTCTTCAATATGACATCCTTTCAAATATTTAAACATAGCTATCGTATCCCCCCTCAGCCTTCTTTTTGAAAGGCTAAAAATTCCCAGTTCCCTAAGCCGTTCCTCATAAGACATTTCCTCCAGACCCTCAACCATCCTGGTCGCCCTCCTCTGGACCCGCTCGAGGTTGTCAACATCCTTTTAAAGCTGAGGCACACAGAACTGGACACAGGACTCCAGGTGGGGTCTGACCAGAGCAGGATAGAGTGGTACTATCACTTCCCTTGATCTAGACACTATGGTTCTGTTGATGCAACCAAGAATCGCATTGGCTTTCCTGGCCGCCGCATCACACTGCTGACTCATGCTCAATTTGTGGTCCACCAGGACTCCCAAATCCCTTTCACAGGTACTATTTTCCAGCCAGGTGTCTCCCATGCTATATCTGAGCTCATCTTTCCTGCAGTGAAAGGACCCTGGATATTGTTATTCTAGAAACATTTTTCCAAAGTTCTAAACATTTAGAAGAAAAGTACAAGTGTGTCTATTCCAGCAGCAGTATACTGTATTATTGAAACATTGGGGATGGGACTTGAGGTTGTGTTTCCTTCCCATTTTCAATCAACGATCAATTAATGACTGATCTCTTGTGCTGACTGAAAGATTCCAGGGTGTGCAGTCCAAAAAGAATGTAGCTTTTTGAGGCTTCCAGCCAAATGTGGTTTGAAGACTGAGATGTACAAAATAACACAGGGCATGAGTAAAGTGGATAGAGGGACGCTCTTCTCCCTCTCACAAAATACCAGAACTAGGGGACCTCTACTCCAATTGAGGGCTGGGAGAGTGAGAACAGACAAAAGAAAATATTTTTTCACCCAGCACGTTGTTAGTCTGTGGAACTCCCTGCCACAGGAGGTGGTGATGGCCTCTGGCTTGGATGCCTTCAAAAGGGGATTGGACAGATTCCTGGAGGAAAAGTCCATCACACGGTGACAAACCATGATGGAGAGATCTGTCATCTCCAGGCTTAAAACCGGGGTCCTTCAAGGGCCAGATGCAGGGGAGTGGAATCAGGAGACAGAGATCGAGTCTCGCGCCCTCCCAGAGGCATCTGGTGGGGCCACTGGGAGATACAGGAAGCTGGACGAGATGGGCCTTTGGCCTGATCCAGCAGGATGGCTCTTCTTAGGTTCTTAAGGGGCAGGAAAAGGGAGCAGAGAAGGAGTTGGCTGATAGCATAGAGAGGAAAGATCTTTTCTTCACCAGCAGAGCGGAGGCATGGGGAGGAAGGAAATTGACATACGTGGGTCCTTTGGGGTCCCGGTTGTTCTTTTGATCCATTCCAAAGGGAGATGGTGGATCTGAGGGCCCCTCTGTGTCTTTCCATCAAAAGCTGAGCCTCCTGGGCATTTTACAGCCACGGGGAATTTTAAATGCTGCAAATCCTCTGCCCAGGCTCTCCAAGCAGCAAGACGAGATGAGGGACCTGCAGGCCCAGTACCGGCGGCTGGAGTCCCAGCGGGCTGAGATGGTGAACCAGTTTCAGGCCATGATGCAGGCCCACTGGAACGAGGCCTTGCGCCTCTTGAGCGGCAGCGGGACCTCCTCGCGGAGCTCGGCCAAAACCCCTCCGCAGGTGAGTGCGCGTGACCCCTGCCTTTCTCTCCCTCCTTGCGTCATGAGCGGGGTTGCCCTCCCTCCCATCATCCCCGGCTCCTGAGGCCATAAGGAAGAACCGTGGGTGGGTGTGGGTGTGCAATTAGGAAGTCCTGTTGCACCAGAGTGGCTTGAGGGAGTGAGGTAGGAAGAAAGACATCCCTTCCCTGGGCCTGGGGCGTGCAAAATTTACGAGGGCAGAGAAATCCTGGGACATGTCTCCCCTGGAAATGCATTTCCCCATGTACAAGCCTTTTCCCATCATCTCAGTACTGCCCCTTGGTGTGTGCAAGCCATAAGAACAGCTCACTCTACAGGGTAATGGTTGCAAGAGGCCAGTATCGAGATAAACATTGAAAATTCAAAGTATTACCTTTGAGCTAGACCCATTATTCTGGTCGATGGTAAAATAAGGCAGAATATCTGTTGTTTAATCCTGAATTTTGGGAAGTGAGCTATTCTTTTGGGGAGGGGATTGCTTGTTTGTTTGTTTTTTGTTTTTGTTTTCATGTTTAAAAAGAAGGTAAAGATTCTCCCCGCACATGCGTGCTAGTCGTGTCCGACTCTAGGGGCAGTGCTCATCTCTGTATTCAAGATGAAGAGCCAGTGTTGTGCAAGTCTGTAGCCACATGGCCGGAATGGCTGCAAGGAAACACTGTTTTACCTTCCTGCTTTTAATGGCCGTACCTATATATCTACTTGCATTGACATGCTTTCAAACTGCTAGGTTAGCAGGAGATGGGGGTTATCAGCCGAGCTTGCTCCGCTGCGTGGCACCCAGGATTCGAACCGCTGAGCTGCCAACTTTGCAACCCACAGTTTTCGGAGCCTTAGTCTGCTGGTTGGGTTGGGGCGAATCAGGGCATTTTTGGAACAGTGACTCCCCGATTGCTGTGCCCAGTATGTCATCCAGCTTCTCCAAGGTCTGGTGGCTTTCTCTAACCTCTCACCTTTGCTCCGTTAGGAGGTTTCTTCTAACACGGACCCCACCTCTTCTGACTCGGAAACTTTGCAGCCGTCGGAACCCATGAAAAAGAGCCGGAAGGCAGACGCTCTTGAGAGCAGCCAGGCCGCCGGAGACTGTGTGCCACGGGCATGGGCCCAGGCCATCCCTCACCATCCTGTGGCCCAGCGCGGCAAACCTCAAGGGCCTCTGGAAGCCCCGGAGAAGTCAGTACACGATGCTTACCGGCAGTTCTTACCCCTCCTCCCGGACCTGGGCCGGCCCTCCTCCGATTTCAGCCACGTTCTGAACTACAGCCTTCTCAGCCAGCAGGGATTCCAGCCACTCGAAGCGCAGATGGATGCGACCGTCTTAGGTCCAGGTGGGTGCGTGGCTCGGAGATTCGGCGCACAGCTTGCTTACAGGTGCCACTGCTTTTCAGGTTCCCGAAGGAGTCATCGGCCAAAATTCCCTAGCTCCTGTTGGGACATGTGTTTCCGCCTTACACTCTGCACAGCTGTTACCAGCTGTTTGAAATGAAACAATTGAGGCCCCTCCTTTTCTCTTGGCACAGAGGTGTCTTGAGTTATTTAGGAATCTAATTAGCTGAAGACCGTCTGCTGTCCTCCTTACTATGAAACTGTGCCCTTGGTGTAAGCCACTACAGTGGCACCTTGTATAAAGGAATTAATTTGTTCCAAATGCAACCCTGTTATAAGCATTTATACAAATTTCCCATAGGGAATGCATTGAAAACAGAGTAATCCCTAATCGCAACCATTTTTATGTTGTACGGATTCGCCCCATATAGGCAATTCTGTTAAGCAAATTTCCCCTATCTCCGGAATTTTTTATGTTGTAAAGATTTTATGTTTTTACATACCGTTTGTTATACGAGGGTCCACTGTATATGATTGGTGGACAACGCGTATCTTCAGGACAGGACATTTCAGCCCATTCATTCATTCATTCATTCATTCATTCATTCATTCATTCTTTCATTCATTCATTCATGGATTTATATACTGCCAAGTTTGATTCAGAGAACAACTCCAGGCGGTATACAAGGGAAGTTGTATTGCAGAATTCCCTACAATGACAAGACCTTCCCAGGGAGGTATTTGGTGGCATTGTATCCTGGAGAGGTTTTGGCCCATGTTTTGAATCTCTTGCCATAAAAATGTTGTTGGTTCCCCCCCCAAAAAAGAGAAACAGCAGAGAATAAAACAAAATAAAAATGACCCACTTTTTGTGTGTTTGTCCCAAATCAGTGTATCCTATTTGGACAAAAAGAAAAAGAAAGATTTATGCGGGCCAAAATTCTCTTGCCTCTTTACATTGCCATAACACTGGCCCTTTTCACACGACCCCTAAGATCCGCTGGCCACTTAAATTCGGACCAGAGATCTTAGGGGTTTGTCGCTGTTCCTGCATTCCCACCCCGTCCGCACTCCTGGCTGCTGGCTGCGTGAGGGGAGGGAGAAAAAAAGGAAGAAAAGAATGCCGCTCACCTCCGTTCTGCCTCCCGGCACTGCATTCAGATGTCTTAAAGGGGCGGGGGGCAAAAAAAAACAAACAGAAGCAAGGAGAGCCGGGCAGTCACTACGTTATATCCGCATCAGGAATTTTCACCTCCAGAGAGCAGGTACCTGAAAAGTGCGCTGGGACGCGCTTAGGTGGGCATGGTCGCACTTAATTATCTGTAAACTCTGGAGCTGGTGGGGAAACAATTTTAAGCTCCGGAGCTGGGAGCCATTTGCAGCGGAGTTTAGGGGTTGTGTACAAAGGGCCACTGTCACTTTGGAGGGGGTTGTTTCATGTTAAGAAACCACCCTAGGCATCCATCCTCTGTTGCTAACAGGGTGGTGTGACTCAGCGTGTAACTGATAATGTCTGTGGTGATTTTCTTAACTTAATCCAATTTAGCTCCGAGTTAAGCTGCATCCATCGCTAAACGATTTCGGCCATCGTGGGCTTTTTTAGCAACTACAGAAGCAAAAGCCATGTGCTGTTGGCAACGAGGCAGCCCTGTTTGCAAGGACATTGAAATTCTTACTGGGGGTGGGATGTGCCAGAATTCAATTCCTTTTTTTATGATCCACAGATCAGATAAATTTATTGACAGAATTCCGTATGAATGGGGATTATTAAAAACACAATTAAAATACCTGGTGCATGGTTAACTGTAAAGTAGACATTTCATAATCATTTTGGCACCAGGTAAAAACCTTCTTGTTCCAGAAGTTTTTTAATTGATGCAATATAGACTATGGGTCCTCTGATAACAATTTTAGTGTAATGATTTTAGTGTAAGGTTTTTATTATTGCTTTGATTATTTATTGAAATTCTATTTTTAACTGTTTTAATTCTTTTGATTGTAAGCCGCCCAGAGACCTTTAGGTAGTGGGTGGCATATAAGTTGTAAAAATAAATAAATAAATAAATAAATAAATAAATAAATAAATAAATAAAATATTATCCTGATATTTCTTGCTGGCAAGCTAATGAATATGCAAAGTCTTCCTGAAAGCTTATTTAGATGATTGACTTGTTTGATCTCTAACCTACCTTTCTCTGAGAACTGGGGCTCAACTGAAACTTGCCCCTATATAATTTTCCATACATCGGAGTCCCGCTGGAGTCTTAAAATATCCTTTTTCTCCTTTGGTGCGCTTTTCCCCAAAGCATCTGGTGCAAGAGGGTTACAATTATTCTGGTCTCATTATTCCAAGGGAGTTGAGTGAGTGGTACGTTTTGCAACATGGGAGAACCCTTCCCGCGGCCACCGCAGAAGATGCAAGGTTTAAAATAAAATCTGCCCACTTAGGGCGTTTATACACGACCCCTAAACTCCGGGGCAAATGGCTCCCAGCTCCGGAGCTTAAAAATGTTTCCCCACTAGCTCCGGAGTTTAGAGGAAATTAAGTGCGGCCACGTCCACTTTAGCACGTCCCAGCGCACCTTTCAAGTACCTGCTCTTCCGCGGTGAAAATTGCTTGATGCGGTGTAACGATAGTGAGTGCGGGGCTCTCCTCGCTTCTGTTTGTTGTTTTTTTGGCTCCCGCCCCTTTAAGAGCTACTATATAGTAGCTCTTACAGAGACAGGAATGTTGCCGGCAAGAACGGAGGTGAGCCACGATCTTTTCTTCCTTTTTTTTCTCCCTCCCCTCACGCAGCCAGCAGCCAGGGTGGGGACACAGGAAGAGCGACAAGCCCCTAAGATCTCTGGTCCGAATTTAAGTGGCCAGCAGATCTTAGGGGTCGTGTGAAAAGGCCCTTAGATACTCATCTGAAGTTTCACGTCATGCCTTGATATTTTTCTCAGGTCCCGCTGCAGAATGCAAGGGTCCCAAGAGGCCTGGCATGGCAGAAAAGCCGCATTTCGTAGCTAAGCATATATCTCATGCTGGTTTCCCCAAGTGTCTCTTTCTCCCCTTTTTAGGTCTCTCTCTCCGACCAGAGAAACTGGCAGAGCATCCATTCACAGACGACACGGACGAGACCCTCACAGAAGGGGCTGGCAACGAGGGGGAGATCTCCCAGCACGACAGCTCAGAGAGCAGCGTTCAGCTGTCCCAGCATGATCTGAATTACTATATGCACCTGGTAAGCCTCCCTTTTCCCCCCGTACCAGCCTGAAGAAGGAATGTGTGTGTGTGTGTGTGTGTGTGTGTGTGTCGTGTGTTGTAACTTAGGGCCTTTTCACACGACCCCTAAGATCCGCTGGCCACTTAAATTCGGACCAGAGACCTTAGGGGTTTGTCGCTGTTCCTGCGTTCCCACCCCCTCCGCACTTCCTGGCTGCTGGCAGCACTTTTCAAATACAGCGGCACCCCGACTTAAGAGCAGCTCGACTTAAGAGAAATTCGACTTAAGAGCGGAAAACTGTTGGTGTTTTAACTCCCACCTTAGACATTTTAGATACTGTATGGTCTGCTTGACTTATATTTTTTTCCATTTCTTTGATTTTTTTTAAACGTATTTTTTCAATTTTTTTAGATAGGTACCGTGATTTAAGAGTCGTTCGACTTAAGAGCATGCATTCAGAACAGATTAAATTTGTAAGTTGAGGTACCACTGTACTAAAAAGGTTGTCATCCAGAGGAGGGGCAGGATCTGTTCTCGATCGTCCCCAAGTGCAGAAGATACAACAACAGGCTCAAGCTAAATCCAGATTGAGGCCGAATATCACGAAAACCTTCCTGACTGTTAGAGCAGTACGACAGTGGAACCAATGACTTCCAAGAAGTGAATAATTGCTTGTGTATTTAATATACACGAACTGGCCCTTTCATTCTTGTGCTTCCTTGTCTCCTAGCTTTGGGACCAGTCTGCCCATGAAAACTGTCCTCAGAAGCAAGAAGGCTTTTCCACGGTCAGCCCCACGGATGCCACAAACCAGACTCAATTTGGTAATAGTTTCCCCTCCTCTTCCTGCTCCTCTGCTCTGTGAGAAGTCCGCCGTCCTCCCACAAGGGCTCCTGCCTGTGTTCCAGGGAAGGAGCTTAAGGCGTCCGGGTGGAGTAAGGATTGCGGCCTTATGGGAAGCTGCCAGCCCACCCCGTGGCCCCTATTTGCCAGCCCAGAGCCTTTCCCAGCCCACCTGGATGCTCACGGGTGACAATTTTATCATGCATTTTATCAAAACCGGAAATTAGCTTTTGGTTGCTTTCATTTTGGGGAGGAAATTAAGCTGTTTGGATTCCCCCAGCGCCCTGGCTCGCCCTGGGTCGTTGGGAAGCAGGATTAGACCCCGAAAGTGGTATATGATGCTGGTATTTGAAGGAAGCCACTATTCCCAGAACCACTGTAAAATTCCAGGAACGCTGGAGCGGGGCCATTCATCCTGGCCTCTCAACCTTCACCCCATAATGTTCTCTGGCTTTCCTCCTAGGCACTTCCCTGTCTTACCACGAACGGTCCACAGCTCTCTGGGAAGCGGCGCAGCCATCCGCCCACACCATCCGCATCCAAGCCCCCAGCAGCGCCGCGGTCCAGAAGACAAAAGTGCCCTTGCTCAGAACTGGGCCAGGCTCCTCGAGCCAGGCATCCACCAGCCCCTCGAAGCAGAACCCTGGCGGCTCCAAACCCTGTGAGTGACCACTAAGATCTCGGGCACTGTTTCTGCTTTGGGCTAACCTTTCCTTCCTGATGTATTTTTCCCTCCTGTTTCTTCTCCTACCCAGTTCAGGAAGAACGGATCCTGTCTCCCAAGCAGGCGGCTGAACTTTCACGGCTACTGAAACAGTACCAGGCAAAGGGGAGGCCTGTGCCTTCGCCCGAGGAGCTGTACAGATATTTGTGTGAGATGGTCCATAGCGGGTAAGGCCTGAAGGTGGCGAAAAGTGGGTGGGTTTCTGGGTCGAGACACAAAGCTTGCTTCAGCTGGGGTTTCCGAGGAGGGATGGTTAACAGGGAGCTGTGGGAAGAGGTGAGTTCTGTTCTAGAGGTTTCTGATGCAAGTAGATAGATAGATAGATAGATAGATAGATAGATAGATAGATAGATAGATAGATAGATAGATAGATAGAGGAAGGGAGGAAGGAAGGAAGGAAGGGATAGATAGATAGATAGATAGATAGATAGATAGATAGATAGATAGATAGATAGATAGATAGATAGATAGATAGATGGAAGGAAGGAAGGGATTAGATAGATAGATAGATAGATAGATAGATAGATAGATAGAGATGACAGGAAGGAAGGAAGGAAGGGATAGATAGACAGATAGATAGAGATGACAGAAAGGAAGGAAGGAAGGGATAGATAGTTAGATAGATAGATAGATAGATAGATAGATAGATAGATAGATAGATAGATAGATAGATAGATAGAATTTTCAAAACTTTTGGATGGGAAGGAAAGCCCTACGTATAGAGTGTTGAGGCCATGTGTGGTTGGGTTCCATGTTGAAGCAATGTTTTCCATTTTCTTGTGTGTGGTGTTTCCCCTCTGCCTTCTTTTTCTTTTGGACTTTCATCTCCAGGACAGACGCAAAAGGGATAGGAAACCTGCAAGCGCGGCGGAACCCCGATCTTAAACTGCCCGAAGTTCTTCGAAAAGAGGCACGTTTCTCATCTTTAGCAAAGGCGGGGAGTGAGCGCGCAATATCGGCCTTCTGTGAGGCCAGGTGGGGGGAAGTAACAGAGAAACGGGCCAAGGCTTTAATCTGCAAGCGTGGCATGATAGCAGATTCCGGGCGGTCATTTCAGGACGGGGCTGCCCGTCAGAAATGACGACCGACCTCCCTCTCTTCTCTTTTCAGGGGGCTTCTGCCCGCCGCTCGGGCACTTCGGGCACTGGGCGCGAGAAACCGCAGCCCTCAGCCAAAGCTGGGAAGAAGCCATCTGCCACGCCAGCCCCCAACCCTCGTTCCAGCCGGGGAGGAAGCGTGTGGAGATGATCCTGCAGAGGGGACTGCTTCCTCGGTGCCCTCACTAGCCTCTTAACGCTCTCTGCTGCCTCGGTCCCCGGCAGGGTACCTATAAGCCCCCACTTGATGAATGCAACTTTAACTTTACCATCTGCTTTTGGCTTCAACTTGGGATGAAAAACTTTGCGAGAAGGGAAAGGGTGCAGTTTTCCTACATTTTCTTAAACACTTGGTGTAAATCCTGCAGTGCCATTTTTTTAAAAAAAGAACTGTGGGTCATGTTTCAGATGTCCCAACAAATGCTGGAAGGATCTGCGTCTTCCTAGCTCTTGGGGAATTTGTGTGCCTTTTGCCTTTCCCAGCTTCCTCTCTGCCTCCCTTAACTCAGCCGTGACCAATTCCATACCCAGAACAGCGTGTCCATTCCAAGGCACGGCTGCTTGCCGGGTGGGGAGAAAGTCAGAGTGCAGTGGCAAAATGCCTCCCCTGTCCTACCCAAGGCCTCTGTGTCTTGACAATTTGGATTATTCCATTCTGGGTGTGCTGTTTGAGATACACCCGGCTTTGCTGTACATGTTTGCTCTTTTTTGCACCGTTAACTATTTTTGTATTGTAATGATTTTCTAAATAAATGACTGCTGCTTTTAAGCAGCGTATTTGCCTTACCCCTTGCCACTCTGTCTACCCCATCCTTGAAATACATAGAAGCTATTAACCCTTTTCTTTCACACTCAATGTATCCTTCCCTTGCCTCCACCCACTCACAACCCTCCTTTAAGATCTAGTCTGTGAAAAGTGTAATTCTTCAAGTAAAGGATTAACTTCCTTCTGTTCCTTAAGCACAATTCTAGTGAAATCCCAGTTTCCTCCCTGAAAAGAAGAGGTTTAGATCTTGGGGAACCAAACTCTAAAATATGGCGAGCTATCTGAGTTACCAAACCTCGTGTAAATTCAGCCTTTCCCCTCCATCCAGCCAAGCAGTTGTGAAACACAGCAGAAAAAGAAAGAGTTTTGTAATACCCTTAAAGCTGACAAATCTACAGTGCTACCTCGATTTACGAATTTAATCCGTTCCGAATGCATGCTCTTGTCGACCTACTCTTAAGTCGGGGTACCTATCTAAAAATTAAAAAAAAAAGTTTAAAAAATCAAAAAAATATTTGTAAGTCGAGCAGACCATGTCTAAAATTTGTAAGGTGGCAGTTAAAATGCCAACAGTTTTCTGCTCTTAAGTCGAATTGCTCTTAGTCGAGCTGCTCTTAAGTCGGGGCACCACTGTATTTTGTCTTGAGCTTTTATGGATGATGTCAAGCTTCTTCGTCTGAAGTAGTAGACTGTCGTCTATAACACATCTTATTTGTTTTCAGAGTGTTACAAAATCCTTCCTATCTTTTTTGTTCCACTGAAACAGCAAGGCTATATCTTTGAAAAAGACACACACAGAGAAAACATACATGCAGAAACCTAGCAGGCCACTCTCTTCTCTCATCCCACATTTCAAATTACACCAAAATTACACAGAGACATGTTGCCCTGTGATCACACATCTGGCGCGGTTTGTACTACGCATCTCCCTCAAAAATAGGACATTGAAGCCTCCATAAATAAACAGCCACAAACTCAATCCAGTTTAAATGCATGCCCGTTTCTTCAGATGTGGGACATTGAATTGTGTGCGTGTGTTTGGACGGGAACTTTATTGCAATGGTCAGCTCTCCCTGTGTGTGTGTGTGTGTGTTGCATCGTTACAGTCTTGACCGACTCTTTGTGACTCCATGTCCATGGAGTTTTCTTGGCAGGAATACTGGAGTGGTTTGCCAGTTCCTACTCCAGGCGCCTACAGCACCTGGTCTTCCCTGGTGGTCTCCCATCCAAGGACTAACCAGGGCCGACCCTGCTTAGCTTCTGAAATCAGGCGAGATCAGAAGTGCTTAGGGCATCTAGGCAGCTCAGCTCTCCCAAGACAAAATAAAATAAACACATTCCTCCTGCACTCTCAAAAGGTACTCTAATAATGGGGACAGCTTGTCCTGGGGTTTATTCCTGGCTGGATGGGCAGCTGCTCTGATTTTCTTTTTTTGTGTTTTTCCTTCCATTTTCTTCGGTGCCGCATCAGTTGCTTCTGAGCTCCACGAATTTCAGAGGAAGCTTTTTCATGGGTTCCTGAGAAGAAACTATTTTTGTGTTCTTTGCTGCGCAGCCCTTCTGTGGCATCTGGAAGGCGCCGTCCAGGATTTCCTCTCGGGATCCCTTGCTTCGCTGTGTGACAAGGAAGCCTGGCATTTGGAGAGCACCTCTCCGCAATAGGGGAAAAAAACAAACAACACGCCGCCCACCTGTTCTCTACTTTCGGTGGTCTTCGTACAAATGTCACGTACCTCGGTGTGGCGTTTGGGCTGCTCTGCTCCACGTTTATCTCCTTGCAGCGCCTCTTGACCCACTTTTGCACAAGTTGCCACCCGCTCTCTGCGTTGTGATTTTTGCACAGAGCTGCGCATGTTGTCGTTGTTGAGATACCTGAACGTCCCCTTAGTCTGAGCTGACTGGACGTTGTGGTGCCCATCTCCTTCCTAGCGGTGTGGCTTCTCCCCCTGCCGACCCAAAGGCAAGAGGGATTTATAAGGAACGCATCCTTGTCTTGAAAGGGTCTTCCTTGCTGGATAGTCGCCTCCGTGGCTCTGTTCTCCCCCACCCCTTTTATTCTGGTTCTTCCTTCCATCTTCCGTGCAGCTTTCTCCCCTCTGCTTTTCCAAATTCCCTCACCTGTCCAAGCTCGGCATCCTTGCACACCTCACCCTGGGCACCCACCTCCCTGGCATTTTGCTGTCTGGCAGCCTCCATGCATTCCCGGGCTCTTGGCACCCACGCGCTCGTCTCCGTGTCCTTGCCACGGATGAACTGTCTGAGGACACCGATCATGAAACTCTTGGTGCCTGAACACGTGGACTCCTTCGCTCCCTACCCCTCTTCTCCATCCTCTCTCCCTACACACACACACACACACACAAACACACACACACACACCAGCAAGAAGACCTAATCTGATTAGCAGTGTTAAGAGACAGCGAACATGGATTATAGGTTTTAGAAAAAAAAACACCCCCCTCTCCCTCCTGCCTGCCCTCCCCCTCCCCCATCCACATCAGCTGGAGAGCGTGCAGACATCCAGGTCTACCGTTTGGTCTGCTGCTCTTTGGATCCAAGGGGGAACCACGACCCGGTGGCCACCAGCGCCTAGTATTCCCTTCGGGGGGCCCCCCACGGGGAATTTCCAGGGAAGGGAAGGAGCTCTGCGGTGCTGGGGAACCCCCCCCCCTCCAACCTCAACCCCATTCTTCCACACCAGATCGCCCTGAAATGGCTCATGGAGGCTGGGATTGATCTTTGGTCTTTGCCTTTTGCTGGGCCACCTTTGTCTCCTTCTGTTCGGATGTCCGGGTCTTTTTGGCAACACGAATCCGCCTGGATTTAGCAGCTGGAGTATTATTATTTTTGGCCAAGGGCTTGCATTTTTTTTTAATTCCGTTTTATTTTCTTGGAAGCACCAAAAGTAGTTTGTGGAACAGATCTTGGTAAGAACGTGTCTGTAGTTTTAGCAAGTGTGGTTGTGGGTTTGTTATCCACTGGCAGGGTGGAACTGGGAGACCACCGTTGTCTGCGATTCACTCTCCCGTTCTTGGCCTACTGGGTTGAAAAAGCAGAAATCCACCGGGGGAGACAGGACTAGGTTTAAGGATCTCCTACAGTGTCCTTTATATGAATTTGGCCAAGAGAGGCCAAGAAGAGTATCTACTTGGTCTTCTTTATTTCACAGGATTGGGATTAGTTATCTTCTCAAGCTTTGCCTGGATTTAAGCAAGGTACAAATCCGATTCTTCGATTTGGATAAATCATGAGAAAAATCGGGAGGGGGGCATTGAAAAAAAATCCATGAGACACCTATATATTGTTGTAGAGGGTGGACAATGAGAAATAAGGAGGGTTGGCCATTCCAGATGTGGGTTTCTGAATTCTTAGGAAAGAAGAATGTGATTTTGGATGCTGGCTGGGTTTTTGCTTGTGGGGGGTGTCGGGCAGTTAGGGAGGCAGGCGGGGAGAGTCGGCAGCGATGGAGCCATGGCGAAAGAGATGAAAGTGGCACCCAACGTCTAGAACCAGCTTGGCAATCGACCCATACGTTGGGGGCTACCTCAGGAGAAAGAACGTAGGGGTGATTTTTGTCTCTTGGGTGGGAGAAGGACAGTGGGTCTACTCAGATCCCCTCTGCCAACTCAGTGTGTTTTTAATTATTCTGATAGCTTCTCATTTCTTCCCTCCCTGCCGTCTTGTCATGGCGAGAGAAGGGGAGAAGGGATTACTGTATGTTGTCAACCCTTGCGCCTGTCTGAGCCTCATGTAAGAGGCTCTTCTGAGGAGGGTGGGGTGGGGTGGCTGTTGTATAAGAAGGATTTGCAGCTCTTGAGTTCTGGAAAGTTCAGGGTTAAACATCACTCTCCCCCTCCCCACCACCACCCTCCTACTTCTTGTTGGGAATGATCCAGAAGCGTGAAGGAGTCTGGGAATAATTTCGGAGTGGGAGACAGACAGGCAGACCGGGCATTGGGTTTAGCACAAAAGGCATACCTGGGTTCCCAATTTCCCTCTCTCCTTCCCCGCTGGTCAGAATGTGGATGAAAGCAGGCCTGAACACTCAAATGGCCAAGTGGAGGCTGTTGTGCTTTAGATGCAGCGTGAGAAGACTCACTCGAAAGACAATAATGGTGGCGGAAAGGGAAGGCAGTAGGGAAGGAGGAAGACTGGGCATCAGATGGATTAACTCAAAAAAGGAAGCCACAGCCCAGGATCTGAACAGGGCTTTTAGGTGCCAGATTTGTTCTGTGTGAACACGTGCTAATTGAGGTCTAGTTCTTTATGATAAGGATCAACCTGTGCTTCGGATAGGCCAGTTCAGAGAGCATATGAGTTCTGCGTGCCTGAATGTCCTTCCCTGCAAAATTCACACTAAAATATGTAAGGGACTGGACATTAGGAGTTATGCTCAGACACCCTCTTTAAGAGATGTAGTTGTCTATGCAAAGGATATACGGAGGCGTCTGATATGTGATTGGAAATATTGTCGCCATTCACAACAAGTGAGAGCCACTGCCACCTGGGCACTGGCTGGCCAGCTCAGCAGCAAAAATTATGTTTGGAAAATGGGTCCTTAATAGAATCACAGAATCATAGAGTTGGAAGAGACCTCAAGGGCCATCCAGTCCAACCTCCTGCTATACTTAAGGAACAGAGCCCCAACAGTTTGACTGGCCATGCCGATCCTTCTTGTGATGACAGGGCGGTGAAGGATGTTGATAACCTTGAACAGGACCAGAGGAGGGCGGCCAGGATGGTTAAAAATCTGGAAGAAATGTCATGTGAGGAGTGGTTTAAGGAGCTGGGAATGTTTAGCCTTACAAAAAGAAGGTTGAGAGGGGTATGATAGCCATGTTTAAATATTTGAAAGGATGTCCTATTGAAGAGGGGGCTGGCTTGTTTTCCATGACTTCAGAGACTGGCACGCAGGGCAATGGTTTCAGACTACAGGAAAAGAGATTCAATTTGAACAATAGGAAGAACTTCCTGGCAGCTAGAGCTGTTTGGCAGTGGAATAAAGTGCTGCCCAAAAGGAGGGTGGTGGAGTCTCCTTCTTTGGAGGTTTTTAAGCAGAGGCTGGACGGCCATCTGTCAGGACTACTTGGATGGGGGTTTCTGCACAGCAGGGGGTTGGACTAGATGGCCCTTGAGGTCTCTCCCAACTCTAGGATTCTATGAAGTCCAACATACCTGGAGATCAGCATCTCTGTTATCAAACTAGAAGTCTGTCTGTGTTGTTGGAAAGTCTTCTCTTTCCACGTCAGTACAGGAAACACGCTTCCCTCCGTCTAATGGAACACAGAGTCCTGCCCATGCCTTAATTCTTTACCACGTGGCTGCTAATTCTTCCTGTTCCTCACCGTTGTTCCAGTTTCCTACTGCAAAACAGTAATCATTACCATTCATTACTTTCCTTTCATCAAAGCAGCTGCACCTTCCATGTCTTTGTCACCTCCTCTGTTCCATACCTGCATGTCACAGGGCAGTGTGTGGCATGGTGTGTAGGATGTCCCACTCGGTGAATCGTTTTCTTGAATCTTCCTCTTTTTCCTTCATGTCGATTTTCTTCTTCCATTTAAAAGTCATCCTTCTGATAAAAACAGAATGTCTGTGAAGATTCTCAGTCATCCAGGTGAGTTTATCTTGAAGTTGAGTCATAGCAACTGGACTTCATTTTCTTGAGAGATCTCTTGAGAAAAAGAAGTCCAGTTGCCATGACTCAACTTCCAGATAAAAACAGAAGTAATATGGTTCTCTCTTTGCGATTCCCACTTTTTTTGGAGGAAAAGTGACCATCTCACACTCCACTTGAGCCTGTTATATATCTCCCTTCCCCATCCATGTTGAATGGGTCTTCCATTCATTCTTTGCCTACCATCCATCCAAAGGTACCACTTTTCTGGCCACTGAATTAATGAGAAGAATGGTTGGTTATGCTACCTATAGTAGAAATCTGCTTTATGGCTACCCTCTGAGCTTCCTCTCTGTGGAGTTATGCCTCAAGTAGTATTGGGCACACACCTGCACTTTTGACTTTTGGGGTTAGCCTAAGTGCTGTCTTTTAATTATTGGAGACTGTCTTGGGCCCGTTCAGAGCGAGTTTCACGTTCTGAAAGCAGTGAGAGAGAAGGCCATTCCCGCATCCCCATCAAATGCACCTGCACCAGATGAAAAGCATGTGCTGAAAGTGATCTAGCAAATGGACCGAATCATATTATTGTGCATTTCTGAACTAAACATTTAAGGCAGGCATGTCCAAACTTTGGCCCTCCAGATGTTTTGGGCCACAACTCCCACAGTCCTTTGCCATTGGAAAGACAGGCTTGGAATTCTGGGAGTTGTGGTCCAAAACATCAGGAGGGCTGAGTTTGGTCATGCCTGATGGAAGGTTACTTCACACAGGAACCTCGAGGGACTGGTGGATAGGACAGACCCCTCAGATTGGGCCTTTGTGGGACCCAGGGTTATAAGGTTAACATCCTTTCCCTGCCATGCTGGGCGGAGGGAGAATTCCCACCCTTCTAGTTCCTTCTTAATGGGGATGAGTGTATTTATCCTTTCCTCAACTCCCTACAGATCCTGAATGCAGAAAGAGGGATTGAGGCTGAGGGAGCCGTCTGGCTGTTACAGCAGATACAGCTCAAGCTGAGAGCAGAACTGGGTGTGATGAAGTGTCTCTGATATCAGCCTTAGCCTTGAAGAATGTGACACAAGAGTGGGCAAAGCCCCTTGTTTCTTTGTGGTCTGCTGCCAGGCCACGTCGTAAGGTGTTTTAAAGGAGTGATTAGGAAGCAGGGTGTACAAATATTCCCCCAAAACTCAGAGAGGTTGCTTTTGAGATGCTGTTTTCTCCATGGTTATGTTGTCAAATGAAAACATTCCTGCATTTTGCAAGTTGGTTTACAGGCTTGGGATATGTGCAGAAAGATTTATTTAGGTGAAGGAATTATGAGAATAAGTCCCCCAAGCACTAGGGTTAGGTTCACATTCACTGCATGGTGTGATCATATAAGCATAAGTGGAGAACTAGTCCACTATATTTTTGCTATTATATCACCATCTATGTGTCTGTCTATATGTATTTTTATTTTATTTTATTTTATTTTATTTTATTTATTTATTTATTTATTTATTTATTTATTTATTTATTTATTTATTTATTTGTATACCACAATCTGATTTTCCTCAAATGGGAACTCGGGGCAGTTAACAACAATAATTTATCAAACAACCCAAAACATAATAAAAATGGTAATAAAATAATTTCATTCCTGGACCACCTCAACCATGCAAGATTATAAGTTCAGCTTTAAAACCCTGAAAAACCCCATGTAACAAAATATATTCAACAATATGGCAATTCACAACTAGAGGAATAAAATTTATATTTTGTTTTGCAGGGTTTTAATGCCAAATGCCTAGACTGGAGGCAAGATGGCAAGCATATTTATCAACTGCCTTATTACAGAAAATTACTTATATTATTTGCTTTAAATTTGTTATAGAAAAGTTGAAATGGTAGAAGGAAGTAGCATATTTTGGATCCATGTGCAGTCTAATTGTTTGGGGATTTGGTAACTCTTTTTGGGGAGAAAGGTGGAACAGAAATAAAGTAAATATTCTCACCTATGTCAAGTGTGGCAGGAAAGTTCTTGAAGAGCGGCAGTAGCTATTTTGGTGTCATCAATAAATTGGTCTGGGTGAAGCAAGGTCTGGAGGTAGAGGATTAATCCGTTAAATCTTTCTGAAGGGATTCCAGTTTATCCAAGCACACTTAAAAGATGGGTCAGATTTTGTTTAAGTTTAAAATGGGTCTTCACTAACCACTACCAGTATGATAAATGCAAGGGAATTCAAAATTCCTCACATTACACTCTTTGCATGTCAGATGGCAATTTTAAAACAAAAGTTTCTCCCTTTGGTTTTATAATTTCTTAAGGTCCCATCTACACCCAGAAAAGTATTCCCAGACCGCTATTGTACAGAGGGTAGATAACTTAGTAGTACCGTATTTTTAACTGATTGTTAGTTGGTTTTGCTCTTCAGGCAGGGTATTCCAACTAGACATAAAATTCTTCAATCTATTCTTGGATTAGATTTTTTTAAAAAAATGGATGTGCATGAATTTCACAGCCCAAAGGGCTCGGGTAGTGAGCTCCAGGTTGACTCAGCCTTTTGTCCTTCCAAGGTGGGTCAGTTGGATACCTGTCTTGCTGGAGGGGGGGGGAGAGCAATGTGAAGCCTGCATCATTGAATTGTCAAAAGCCCAGAGAGCTGGTTTCCTGACTGTGCCGTTTTCCCCTCATTCTTTTTTGGAGAAAGACTAGAGAAGTCATATGCTTTCTGTATTGTGCTGTTGGTTGCCTGCTCTTGCCACCACCTCAATGCATACTCATTTTAAGCCTCCCCTTCCTTTCTCTAGAAAACTGAAGCATCTTCAAGTGGTTTTGATCAATAAAACTTAAAGATGGATTTGAATTTGTGTACTCTTGAGCCATTTTGGATGGTTCTAAAAGCAGGCATTGCAGCAGACCCAGCCTATATTATAGGAACTGTTGAGTCCCATCCAGTTATTAATGGCTCTTTAACATCATTGCAATGAAAGAGAAAGTCCTTGTCTTTGTGTGTTTCTGGTTAGTGATTTTGTTCTTTTTAAAGATCAGGAAAAACATTCTGTTCAGATCTGGCATTGAGGGATTGCATCCTTGGTGGCCTCTGTGAATCACACAATTGCCAATAGTCTTGAGAAGTGCGATTTATAGAGTTACAGATGCTGAATGTAGGAAAAGGAAAGACTTGTTGTAGTTCTAGAAGTTATGTTGTCAATACATCCAGTGCACAGTTGTCGACCACAAAACTGGAGGAACAACCAGCCGTGCAACCCTGATCAAAATTAATTGCCAGTTCAGGATTTACGGAGGATCTGTTAAAATTTCAGAAAGGAGGGTCTGAAAAGAGATTTTAGTTTGCAGGAACTTCCCCCAGCTTGATATCATCCAACATAATTGGGCTACAGTTCCCATTGTTCTTCCTTCTGCTGTCTGGGGATAAGGGGAGCCATTGTCTAGCACCTTTGGTGACGGAACCTCCTTGTATTTAGATGCAAACCAATAGGCTAGCACACAACCACTGGACGAAATGTTCGATTGAACAGATCGGCAGCTGCGGTAGTTGCATAAAACTCCAACGCAGTCGGGAGAACCAGCCGATAAATATTTTGTGTACAAAGGGTTCAGTTCAGTTTTGCGCAAAGGTATCTCAGAGCAGCACACGCTTGTGTGCCGGCCTGCCTAGGAGATCTGCAGCTGTGAATTAAACATTGCTAATTCCCCAAGACTGGGGGTTGATCAGCCTTTGTGCAGGCTTATGTAATTCTCCTTGGCTGTACCAAGAGCAGAACATGTTGCTTCTAGATGCTATAACTTCCAGAATCTTTGTGGTGGCCATGCGGGCTGTGGTGTTTTCTGCGAGTCCTTATTTTAAATAGTAAAGGTTCCGGTTTCTGCCTAAAACGAATGGTCTTTGGACTGCCCTTCTTTTGCACTGTCTTCGCAGTCTTTGAAACTGGTGCCAGATTGCCCCACGTGTGCCTTTCATGCCAAAGACTGGAGCATCCAAGCAAATACGTGAATTCATTCCCTGGATGGGAGTTGTTGTGATCTGAGGCGACACAACATATGGTGATTAATCGCTGTCAATTGAACGGTGACAGCTGAGTCACCCAGGCAGCATCGTGGAATGCATGCCAAAAGCAATGCCTGTGCGCCTGTGAACCGGCCAAGATACAACAGTGTGCCTTTTCACACAGGTCAGGGTAGGGTCACCCTTTTATTAACCTGTCAAATGAGGGCCCTTAGTGTTTGCCAGTCATTTCATAAGAGGGAGAAATCCAAAGGTCTTACTGCAAGCACACGACAATCCAGACAATGCATTCTAGTTCTGCGCATGGCTAAACATGGAATCTGAAAACTAGCTTCCTCTATTATTCTCATGATTTAATAGTACAGGATAATATTCAGAGTGGCCTCTAGGCCAGATGGGTGGTGTATACACCAAACCAAACCAAATAAATAAATAAATATTGTGCCATGCTCCTATTTTCAGGGCTGATCTGATCAAGTTTAACATAGTTCCGAACCAAGATGGCCAATTTCCGACACTTTATGGAGCTTGGATGCCCATCTTGGGGTGGGTGGGTTTGCTCTCCTCACCCCACCATGTGTTTTTCCCCTTGCACAAAAAAGTTGTGCTTGTGTACTAAAATGTCTATAGCATCAACCTTAATTCCACCACCAAAGTGCCTCAAAGGTGCTGAGGTTTCCTAAAAACATGGCCACATTTTCTCCACAGGGGACATTTTGATTAAAAAAACTTAATTTAGGGAGGCATGTGGGGATACATACAGGTACTGCATTTTTGCCAATGGCCTTGTACAGTAAGTTGTACTCATCAGTTTTTCTTTTGTTGGACTGTCACTTTAATTAGTGAGGTCTGAGGAACTGGACATGTCCCAAAAAACCTTACATTATAATATAGCAGTGAGTCTTTAAGGTGCCACAATGTTTTTGTCTTCCTTATTGTTTATTTTTCTTTTGTTTTTGCCTGAAATGCTAGCACAGGCCAACATCGCTACCTCTTGTAAACTGTCCAAAGTACATAGCCTTCAAAAGGAAGTGAATTATTTAGCATGAGGCGGGGTAATCCCATAAGAATTGTTCATCCCTTCTGCAGTGAAAATATAAGGAGAAATCAAATAGCCTGAAGTAAAAAGCAACCAACAAGAAATAATAAGAAAATAATAAGAAAGAATAAGAAAATAACAAGAAATAATAAGAAATAATAAGAAAAAGAAATTAATAGCTAACAACATGCTACATTGCCTAAAAAGCCTGCTCTCTGAGGCCTCTGCCTCACTCTGCCTAATAGTGAGGCCGGCCCTTGTATCTCCTCACAGGAGCCTGCTTCTAATCATTTCAAAGCCTTTCTAGTACACATCATCTAAAATTTTGCTCTGGGTGCCTTTTCCTTCCTTCCTTCCTTCCTTCCACCGACGTTCTGTTGTCAATGGCAGACTGTTTTCCCTCAGACACAGATCACAACCCCTTCTGAAGTGCCCACACAATGTGTGAAAAGAGGTCCCTGGTTCTCCTCAGGGAAGGAGGAGAAAATTTGTCCCCAAACTACTGGGGCAATGACTCCCAAGACAGCGAATAAGTCACATATATATATATCCCCTCAGGACATGGCTTTTCATAGAGAAAAATGCCCTCCTCTGACGAATCAGGCTAAACTTTTTTAGGTGGATGTCATGGCAGATGCAATGGGAAGCGTGGGGTGTACAATGGGCTGTTTCGCCACTGCCCAGGCCTGAAAGAGACGGGGAGCCATTCAAGTTAAAATTAGACTTTTTCTTGAGTGTCCCTCAAAGGTAAAAATCATTTGAGATGGCAACAGTATTAAAATTGGCCTTCTCAGTGTTTTTTTTCCTCAGGATATGGAGGCCAGCTGGCTGGACAGATTATCTGCTCTCTCATCACTTTTTTCACATTTTTCTCCTCTTTTTGATATTATAGTGTCAATGGTGTTAGCCAACCTCACTTTTTCTTATCAGAACTAAATAGCATTAAAGGTTGTGTGAAATACTTGTGGGTGTTTACATACACGCACACACATATACACACAATATGTGTAAAAACACACATTCTTATAATTGTGTATGTGTGTGTGTCCACACACACCATATAAAGATATAAACATTTCAGTGATTAATATCTATATATTTCAATGATTAATATCTATATAAAGCATATGAAATATAAAATTTATTTTGTGGGCCAGTCAGGCCTGTGTGGGCATGTTTATGTGAATCTATGTGCGAATATTTAGTGGACTCTTGGCAACAAGTTGTGACAGCATAACCGTCTAAAATCTAAACCATTTTTTAAAAGGGAGAAATGAGTACATCCTCTATTCAGAATTAATGATTTGATTATGCTGTTGATGATGACTGAGAAGGGAAAGGAGGTTGTATTATATAGAAAAAAAGTTTGGTTATTTTGGGTTTGTGGTTCGCATTCCCTCTTGAATATTCCCTCTAAGGACTGCTAACTGTTCATCTAAGGAGGGAGAAGCAGAATTATACTTTGTGCATGCTTAGAGGTTCTCTGCCATTGAATCCTGAAGCCATGCAGCCCTTGTGAACCCTTGTACAAATTAAGCTCCATTTCCTGATACAAAGCCAATGGGCTTAGGACAACACATATGGGTATACCCCCAAATAATCTGTGTTGTTGTTTTTAATGAAGGTTATCATGGTTTAAGCCTATCTAGATAGCTCACTATGTGCCTACTAAAAGTGGTGCCACACTTTTAAACATTTGAGTGTTTCTTTGTTGCTTCGTTGGGTAAACAAAATGATCTGTATTCATGGTGACAGCAAAGGTTCAAGAAGTTCATTTTTTAAATTATAAGGCTCATAGCCGCCGTCTGAGAATTGTGCAAAAATGAAATTTCACAAGTTCGGTATCAGAGGTGTTTGTTCTAGTTTTAAGTTTTAGAGCCAAAGTAACTGAAAAATAGCTTCCACTCCAGTAATAAAATTTCTTAAATCACAACCTACATCATAATGATGACTGTGATTAACTGTAGCTAGCAAAAGGAAATCATAAAACATTGACATTTAAAAGCCAAACACAAGAAGAATATTTAAACAGCAAATATTTAAAATTAGCAGGAAGCATTAAAGCCAAGGCTCAGAATTGTGGTGGGTTTTTTTCCTAGACAATAAAGTATTCAAGTGCTCCATATGTAGATAGATTTGAAAAAGAATGTTGAATAATGTGTTTCCTCCATTATTCCTCCCTCTACCACTGCTATCTTTTTTTTCCAGATTAGCTGTTGGTGGAAAAGATACCATGCCAACATTAGATGGTCACTCATGCTTCTAGGTTCAGATTACAATGTCCTACCATTAGGCAAAGTGAGCCTACTGTCTCACCGCCTTTCCCCCCTGGATTTGCTAACATTTCTCTTCTTGTTGGGAATAGAGCTAGTCAGAGTTACAGAACCTGTCCTCCACTTACTAGCTTCCAACATCCAGAAGTTGTGGAGGATCCCTATTACCCGTTGAGTCAGTTTCCATATATGTTGGAAGGAAGGAGAATGACATGTTATCATTTCCTTCATGCACCAAAAACAGTTGTGCCAATCCTGAAAGGAACATAGTCAATTACATTTTTGAAAAATTAGAAAATTTGCATAGGGTCCCTTGCTACGATGGGCTCAAGTTCCAGGAAGCCAGATTTTGGTTGAATTATCAGGGAAAACTTCCTAACTGTTAGAGCGGTACGACAGTGGAACCAGTTACCTCAGGAGGTGGTGAACACTTCAGTGCTGGAGGCATTCAAGAGCAATTTAGACAACCGTCTGTCCCAACTGGTTTGATTTTGATCCCTGCCTTGACCAAGGGTTTGGACTTGATGGCCTTGTTGACCCTTTCCTATTTCATGATTCTAGGATTCTGTAGACATAACATAAATCAAAAGGGGGACAAAAGCAGACACTGATCTAGATAAAACTCTGCATGGTAATTTTTACATGCAGGTAAAATATTTTTGATATTAAGTGCAATTATATAACATATATAAATCCAGTAGGGAAGAGAAAGACTAGATCAGTGGTTCTCAACCGGTGGGTCCCCAGATGTTCCTGTACTGCAACTCCCAGAAGTCTTCATCATGAGCTGAGCTTGCCAGGATTTCTGGGAGTTGCACTCCAGGAACATCTGGGGACCCACCGGTTGAGAACCACTGGACTAGATGGATTGTGTCCTTGCTGACGTGGCTGTTCAGGCTGACTTTGCTATTCGCTCTGGGTTCCAGGCAACCTTAAGCCTCCTAGTTTGCGTTTTCACACAACCCCTAAACTCCGCGGCAAATGGCTCCCAGCTCCGGAGCTTAAAATTATTTCCCCACCAGCTCCGGAGTTTATAGATAATTAAGTGCGACCACGCCCACCTAAGCGCGTCCCAGTGCACTTTTCAGGTACCTGCTCTCCGGAGGTGAAAATTCCTGATGCGGATATAACAGTAGTGACTGCCGGGCTCTCCTTTTGTTCTTTTTTTGCCCCCCGACCGTTTAAGAGATCTGAATGCAGTGCGGGGATGGCAGAACGGAGGTGAGCGGCATTCCTTTCTTCCTTTTTTTCTCCCTCCCCTCACGCAGCCAGCAGCCAGGAGTGCGGAGGGGGTGGGAATGCAGGAACAGTGACAAACCACTAAGATCTCTGGTCCGAATTTAAGTGGCCAGCAGCTCTTAGGGGTCGTGTGAAAAGGCCCCCTAGTTTGCCTTTTTCTTGCAGTTATCTGTTTGCCTTGTGTCCTTTCGGGGAGAAAGGTGCGGTAGAAGTATTTTAAAGAAATTTGACCTGGACTGAGCAGATTTTTGAACAGAAGACACATTCAAAGAGAACCATGTCCTCTGGCAGCCCATAAAACAGAGGACTGTTCTGCTTAAAAGAAAACACGCGGTCACCCTAACTCTCATCGTAAAGAATTGTGTGGAGTGAAAGGATGCTTGCACGGAAGCAGCAGCAAGGCTCAGGGCTTCAACACTTCAAAGAAAAAAAAAGCTTGATCATGGTCTATTGCCTTCAGACACTTTGCAGCAACTGCTCATTGTAGCTTTTTCCAGGAGGATTGTCTCTAGGTGGCACTTAAATGAATGAATGAATAACGTTATTGTGGCTGCATGACATAATAAATTAATGCCGTTGTAAACATTACAGTTTTAAGAAGTGCTACAATCGTAATATAGGATAGATCCATAACAAGGAACAACCAAAAGTCTTCCTGTTTAATTAGTTTTCTAGGATTCTGTGATTTTATCCCCTCTTCTTGATATGGTATTTTGTTAAATACAAACAAAATCTGGCTGTCTGCTTGGTAATAAAAAGAATTTTCATCGTTTAAAAGTATTTACAAGTCCAACTTGTTTGGGTCTGCTGTTAAGATAAATCTCTCCCTATATAGGTGACGAAGGGGACAGTGGAAATAAATATGTGTTGATTGTCTCTAGATGGCATTTTACTCTGTCCTTTCACCCCTTGTGGACTTCCTCACATTTCAGTGGGGAGAGGGGCTACCTGTCTCGAGTCTTTCCTCTGAAGGAAATGGTACAGGTGACCAGCTCACCACATGTGCGCACGCGAGAAGTGTCGTGTGGCTTCACACCTAATAACATCAGGCAGTTTGGGCCAGAAGGTTAATCCTGTTTTAGTTCAGCGGCAAGATTAGGATTTGAGGGGTGGGGGACGGTTTATGGAGGTGCTGAAGTGTGAGCGAGGCAGTGGTTTCGCAAATATCAGCCAAGGCTGATGGGACAGGGTGGATTTTGGCCACAGCAGTTGGCCTCTCCTGCCATGACCAAGGCGTGTGTTTCGAGGAACAGGGGGACATCTCCTTTTTTAATTTTTTTAGCACATAAATGGACTCTTGTCTTAGGACGTGTGGTGCTAACAGGATGGGGTGGGGTGGGGTGAATACTTGATCAGATTATCAAGTGAGATAAACCCTTTCTGCTTAAATGTCCCCAAAAGAACCTGAATTCATGTGGCAGAAGTCTTTCTATTCAAAAGACAATGATGGCCACAGAGGCAAGTTGTCCATTACAGGCAACAACATTATTTTTAGCAACAAAATGGAAGTGACCAGAGGATAGGCCTGTGGGCGTATTCTGTCTAGTCAGCTCTCTGTTGGCATTTGTAACATAAAGTTTTCCCAAACAAAATTTGAGAAAAATGACTTGGCTGGATTACAACTTCCCGATCCTCCAACTAATGTGGCCAGTGGTGCTGCTGAACAGGGGATTCGTGGTCTTTTAAAAATCACGTTCCCAATTCGTTTTCCAAAACAGTGAACCAGGCTTTTAAATGTGGGAAATCACATTAAAAACTGGGAATGTTTGCGATCTTATGCTCCACAGCGAGAGATGAAACCTAGGTACTCTATTCTGATGGTTTTCTTTTCTCTCTTTTCCAGTTGCATTCTCCTGTCCTCGTCTCTCCTTTTGGCTGTTGGTTGTGAACTTTAACCAGGTGTAGCCAAGCAAATGGACCTCCTCCAACCAAAGACTTTTGGGCCTGGCCCTTGAGGAACTAAAGGCTCTCTGAGCAGTGCCTTCTCCGTGTTTCCCCTTCCCTGTCCTCCCCTCCGCCCCCATCACATTATTCCTTGCATCTACACAACAACATGATTGTCGCCTGGTTTGACTTCCACAGTTTCTTGCTCCGTCTCTCCAACCATCCCAGGTGGGGCTGTTGCCGAGGTCCTCACCGACTAGCCCTCCTCTGGCTCTTGTTCCTCTGCTTGCCCCGCTGTGTCCAGTCGTCTACTTTTAAAGTCGGCGTGATGGGCCCCTGGAAGTGCGACTCCATCTACGCCAGAGCCTACCCGGATGAGGCCGCCCAGCTGGCCGTTTCTCGCATCAACAAGGACCCAACGATCAACCAGGGCTACTGGTTCGATTACGTCATCCTCAACGAAGACTGCCAGACCTCGAGGGCGCTGGTGGGCTTCGTCAACTCTGAACGTTACGCCTCTGGCTTTGTAGGCCCCGTCAACCCTGCCACCTGTGAGGCGGCTGGACTGTTGGGCAAAGCCTGGAACAAGCCAATCTTCTCCTGGGCTTGCTTGACTGACGATGCTGAGGTAGAGCGTTTCGGCACCTTTGCGCGCCCGTTACGGCAGGCCTCCGCGGTACTCTATACCGTGCTCAAGTATTTCCGGTGGGCACACGTTGCCGTGATAACCTCCGAGCAGGACTTTTGGGTAGAAGCCGGACAAGGACTGGCAGAGTCATTGCGCAACTTTGGCCTCCCTGTCACCGTTGTGACCACCATGGAAAACGATCCCGACGGGGCACGGGACGCCCTTCGTAGGATACAGAGGACTTACGATGTACGAGGTATGGCCAGCAGGGCATCTTGTGCAGAACATCTGCACTTCTAAAAAAGGGTCAATATTTAGGGGGTTATATTTTGAATTTTCAGGTTCTTTCAGAGATGGGAAATTGATGGGTTTATTATTATTATTATTTAAACTAAAATTCCCAGGATTCCAAGGCTGCCTGAAGAAATTATAGTCTCTCCCCCCCCCAACCACCACAACAAAGTTCTTTTCTCTCTAGATTCTGTCAGCAGGGCATGAGATAATTATGATGATGGTTTTTATGCTCTGCAATGTTGTGTGCTTGCCACCCATGCATTAATTGGCGATTCCTTGACCTTAGTCATATTCCATGGGAAATGAGTTCCCTGATGGGCTGAGGTGATTCTCAAAAGACAGGAGGCTATCTAGATTCAACGAAGTTGCTTGATACCAAGTTGGGTCGTTGATCCATCTAGCGTCATATAATGACCACACTACTCTTCCATTCCTTGGTGCTGTCCAGGTGTGTTGGTCTCCAGTTCCCTGTGTTGAGCATGGTGTCTGATAATGATGGGCTCTGTAGTCTGACATACCTCAAAAATATAAAGGCATCAAGCAGCAGCTGTTCACTAGGAAAGGAGTCTTTCTCAGTGGCAACAGGTTATCCAGTAATCATGGGTGAAGCAAAAGGCACAACACGGGTTCAGAGCCGGGGCTTGTGGGCAGAACAGGGGCAGAACTCACACAGTCAAAACCACAGAGATACAGGCAGGGATTCACACATATAGTCAGCAGGAGGGGAACATCGGGTGGTAGTGCTTGATCCTCTACCTCTCGTGAGGAAGCAGGCAGCCATGGGCTAGCTAAAGGTGATCTAGGCCTGAGGTGGGATAGTTGTCCTGGTCAACTAGTCACAATTGTTTCCAGTCCTGCTTGGAAATCTATGAAAATGGAATGGAAAGTATATGCTCTGCCATTGAGCTTTGTCATTTCTCCTTCTTTAGCTGCTAATAATATGACGCTTATACTTTGTGAAATGATGCAGATACAGCCAAGGATTCTGAAACTGCAGGATCAACTGCATGTAGAAACTTGACATCTGGTATTGAAACCAGATGATCTGATCAGATCAGCCCTAGCAACATCATTAGACATTCTGATGAGTCTGAGCAGAAATGTATGGGAGAGAGATGATAGCTGAACCTGATTGCACAATAAATCAGTGTGTGCATGAAAAGGCATGTGGTCATATATTGTGTAGGTGTGTTAGATCCTGTCAAGCTGGAACTGACATATACTGGCTCTTCAATATTTAAGAAACACTTTTAGCAGTTTCTTGAGTTTCCAGGGGCATTTGAGTATTTAAACTAAGGTCTTCTGAGCCCCTCAGTCTACCCGTTGCATTTATGTTACAGATCCCTATTGATTTTCTGTAATGTGGGGTGAATTTGACGGGATATATAGCTGTGGAGACAGGCTGGGAGCTTGATTCTCGACCCAGTCTTCGTGGCCTTGGGTGAGATCATAGAATCATAGAGTCATAGAGTTGGAAGAGATCTCAGGGCGACCCCAGAAGAGGGGAATGGAAAACCTCTATTATGGTGACTTATGGTGACCCTTTCCACTCTGAGTATTGAACATTATTATTAAGCTGACCAGTTTAAGTTTGTCCATTCGATTCCCCTCTGTTCCTCCTGGGAGAAGAGCCAGCCTTGGTGGCCTTGGTTAAGCTGCACACCTGCTAGAAGAAGGGAAGGGGAAACCGCTTCTGAGTACAGTATTCTCTGCCTACAAAACTATGGAAAGGATTGCCAGATGTCAGAAGTGATTTGGTGGCACACATGGTTATTATTAGTGGGGAGAAAGCAGTGTAGAATCCCAGTTATTTTCCTTACATGTCGGGCAGGTATGGGGGACTTAAGAGGTACTCAACCAGCTGCAATGCCTGAGGTCTGCAGGAGGTTTGCAGTCAGCTTCACTGCCCCAATGCCCCCCCCCACGTGCCACTGGGAGCCAAAACAGGCACCGGGGTGGGAACCTGTGTGAGGAAGCCTCACAAATTAACTTAACTCAAGGAGAGCCAAGGGTGGGCAACCAGATGGGACAAGCCTTGATCCAAGCTTTTGCCATCCTTGGTTATGGTGGCCACTTGGGTTGGAGTTTTAGGCCATTAGTACGTGAAGGGCTGTACTTTGTCCACCCTGCTTCTGAGCCAGCCAAGGCTGCCATTTTACCTGAGCTTTACTGGGCCCAAGACATTCTGAAGTGCAGTAGCAGAAGAAGTAATCTGAGGTCTGGCACAGGTAACCCAGATACATGTCAGTATGTAACTGGTAACTTCTCTCATTCTAAACTCTGTGGGTTGTTTGTTTGTTTCTTTTTTGTTCAAATTGTTGAAATAATTATTCTAAAAGCCAGATAACACCTATGTTGTACGAAGGCGATAGCAGTGGTAAAGAACAATGACTGCCCTTTAATGAATATGCCATTTGTTTTATAAAGATGTGAATTGAGCAAATCATAGAATCATAGGATCATAGAGTTGGAAGAGACCTCCAGGGCCATCCAGTCCAACCTCCTGCCATGCAGGAACCCCCATCACAGTACCCCGACAGGTGGCCATCCAGCCTCTGCTTAAAAAACCTCCAAAGAAGGAGACTTCACCACCCTCCTTTGTGGCAGCATATTATTCCACTGCCGGACAGCTCTAACCGTCATGATTTTCTTCCTAATGTTCACATGGAATCTCTTTTCCTGTAGCTTGAAACCATTGCTCCGAGTCCTTCTAGTCTCTGAAGCCATGGAAAACAAACATGCAAATGTGCTGTGTGATGTAGTTGCACCCCTCTCCTTGAAGTGTCGAGCCAGTCCTGATTTTTAGCTTTTCCATATGGGTGAGGGCTGTGAAAGGACAAATGCTCCTTTCACCAGCCTATCATCATGGAGTGTGTTTTTAAAGCACGCTACAAAACAGATCCCCCCCACCTAAGTCAAGGAAAAAAAAACACATCAATGAAACCACCTCCTGATGGCTGTTGGGAATCTCCTTCCTTTCCTTCAGGAGGTTTTATCCCCTTTCCATAATGGTGACAGCAGGAAGAAACCATCGGGTTGCGAGGAAAAGGTGTTTAGCATATCTTCAGGGCCCCCCTGTTTCTCCATTACAGCTTCGTTTGAACCCCACTGAAAAGCCCCTGTGGGTCCCAGAGCTGCATGAAGGCTTGCAGAGGTTGCTTCTGCCTGGAGAGAGGCACCACTCCGTGCGGACTAACGCTTCAAAAACTGTCAGCTGCAAATTTGGCAGCTCAGCGGTTCGAATCCCGGGTGCCATGCATCAGAGCAAGCTCCCGCCGATGACCCCAGCTCCTGCCAACTTAGCAGGTCGAAAGCATGTAAATGCAAGTACTGTAGATAAATAGGTACCGCTGTTTTAAAAAGCGGGAAGGTAAAACAGTGTTTCCTTGCAGCCATGCCAGCCACGTGGCCATGAACTTGCACAACACTAGCTCTTCGGCTTGAATACGGAGATGAGCACCGTCCCTAGAGTCGGACACAACTAGCACACATGTGCGGGGGGAACCTTTACCTTTTTTTTTTTTTACGTTTAGGATGTGACTGCCACAGAATGACATGTGGAAAATATACAGATTGCCAGTTTACCTTGTTATGGTTCCAGAAGTTCAGCGATAACTTTATGAGTAGAAATGGGCACGAATCAAAGAAATTGCATTTCGTTTGTCGTTTGTCATTTGGAGGGTCCGTTTCGGTTCGTTTCCGTTTTTTGTGGATTTTTGCAAAAAAATCATTTTTGTTTTCGTTCGTTTGTTACCATTTCGTTACCATTTATTTCATTTTTTTGTGATTTTTAAAAGGATTTTAAACAATTCACTCATATTGCAGTAACGGAAACGAAACGCACGACAAAATTTCCGGTGTTTCTGTTCGTTTCGTTTCATTTTAGAGACAAAATTCGTTTGTTGTTTCGTTACGTAACAAAACGAAAAAACAAAAACGGAAACGAAAAATTCTTCGTTTCGTGCCCATCTCTATTTATGAGCTTCCAAATTTGCATATTCCTCTTGAACCTCCAGCCTAGCTGGAGCAGCAGAGGTCAGCTGTAGAAGCATTTGTAATTAAGTCTGCAACTACACTGGCCCTTTTGAAGCAGGCTGGTATGGTCTAAATAGGTTCGCCTGAGGTCAAGGGGAGGGGCAAGATGCCATTTGGTGCCACCATTTTCATCCAAATGGCATATGGACCTCAGTTGACCATCTTTGGTTCCCTCTGCTGTCAGTTTCTTGTATCTTGAGTAGAGATGGGCACGACTTAGCGGTATTCCCGTTTCCGTTTCCGTTACTCGTTTCCGTTACTCTACGGAAATGGTAACGGGAATTACTCCGCCAGACTTCGAGCTCGAACCGACGAACAAACAATTTTGGTCTGATTTGTCGTGCTCGTTCCTTGCATCACGCGATCGCGCGATGCCACACGGCACAGAAAAAAAGTTTTTAAAAGTGAAAAAAACCCGGTTCCCGGCCGAAAAGCAGGCGGAAAAATGCCTGCCGTGCCTCAGGGCACCTACCAGAGGGGTTGTTTCTGGAGGTCCCCGGCCTCCCCCCCCATCCCCCGTCCTGGGCTGCTCTGGTGGGACTCGCCGCAGGCTCGCAGCCAGCCAGCAAAAAGCCCAGTCTCGCCGGCCGCTGGCCGCCGCAATTAAAGCGCAAGCAAGCGGCACGGACGGCACAGGAAAAAACTTTTAAACTCTCCCCCACCCATTCCCGGGCCAAAAAAGCAGGCGGAAAAATGCCTGCTTGACTAAGGGCGCAGGGCACCTACCGGAGGGGTGGTTTCTGGAGGGGGGGTCCCGCCTCCCCCCCGTCCTGGGCAGCCGGACTCGAGTCGCCATGCCATGCGGTGCGGGCGGGGGATCCAAAATGGGGCGGCGAAGGCAATATTGTTTTTGAAATCGTGGTCCAAAAACACACAAGCAAAACAGAAACACGCGAAAATTTATAAACTGCCAGATTTTTCACAGTAGCAGTGGGTTTTTTCTTGCAACAAAATGTCTCTCCTCTCCTCCTCTGTCCTCCATTGATTTTATTTTATTTTATTTTATTTACACCTGCGCAATGATGGGCTGGCCGAGTGGCCAGCCATGTGGGAGTGGACGACCATGCAAATTTTTGGAGCCATCCCACCAAACGCATGGCCACTTGGCCATGGAGACTTCTGGGATGTGCCAAAAGCCCCTAAAACCTGCCCTAGCCCCCTAACCCTAACCCTAACCCTTGACTCCGTACCCATACGTCACAGACTGTCTTCTTAGTGGGTCAGAGAGGCACCCAGAGGTGCAACCCACTAGCCCACCGTAACCTTACCCGTCACTAGCCTAACCCTAGCCCTAACCCTAACCCACCTTAACCCTAAGCCAGATGTACTTGCATTGCACTACACGCAAGTACAATTCCCTTCTGTGTGAGACATGGTGTTGCGAGAGCCTTAGTTAGGCATCTCACCTATGGCTCTGGGTTCAGTGCCATCCACTAGTCTTCACAGTCACTGTCTGCACATTTGCACAACTGGTATGCAATATCCATATGGCTATTGCATACCATTTTGCAGCAGCAGCAGGTGAGGAGGGGAGACCCCCATGTAGAGGGGTCTCTTGGAGCCTGCTTCCCCTTCCTAGTGGGTGAGGATAGGAGGCACCCACGGGTGCCTCCAGGAGCCCACTTTCCCTTTATAGCGGGCCAGAGGAGGCACCCACCCACAGAGGTGCCTCCAGGAGCCCGCTCCCCCCCCAAAACCAGTACTAACGACAACGAAAAAATGAAAAAATGAACCGACTAATTTTTGCGAATTTTCGCGAAAAACGGAAACGACCCGAAACGGAACCGGCCCGACTAACGACAACTCGAAAAAAAATTTTTTCAAGTCGTGCCCATCTCTAATCTTGAGGTGATCAATGACTCATTTCAGGATTTTGGCAAATTGAATAAAATTCCTGCTCCTCTGTAGAGAGGCAGAGAAAGTGAAATTACAGTGGACCTTCATTTAACAAATGGTTTGCATAACATAAAATCTGTACAACATTAAAAAATTCCAGAGATAGGGGAAATTTGCTTAACAGAATCGCCTATGGGGCGAATCCTTTCAACATAAAAATGGTCGCGATGAGGGATTACTCCTTTTTCAATGCATTCCTATGGGAAATTTGTGTAAAGGAAAATTTGCTTAACAGAATTTCATTTGGAACGAATTAATTCCTTTAGACAAGGTACCACTGTACTTTGTTTTGCCTCTGCTAGACCATTGTTGTTGTGCTGAATCAGAACTTTTATTAGATTAATTTTTAAAAAAATATTTGCTTTGTGTGAAGTTCCAACTGAGAAGCTGCCTGAAGCTGTGATTTTAATTGTCACTTAACACAAAAGAAGAGGAAATATTTTAAAAAATGTAATCTAACTGATTCAGCACATCAACAATGGTCTAGCAGAGACAAAAATATTTTTTCACTTTCCTTCCTGCTCCACAGAGGAGCATGGCAAGTGTTCAATTTTTCTATATATCCTTCATGATACTGGCAATTGACAGAGGAAGGAGCCTTGGCAGTTTTGCTAGCTGCAAAACTTGTTTTTGGTCCACTCCCAGAGATCACACAAGCTAGAAATGAACCAAAAAAGAGCATACCTGCCCACATCAAAAAGGTAGAAGTCCTTAACAGAAGCTGAAAAAATAATGGGAAGGAGCACTCGGGATGGATTAGTTTGTTCTAGCAATTTATTTATTTATTTATTTTTGCATTTCTATACCGCTCCCATTTCCCTAAGGGAACTCTGGGCGGTTCACATAAAAAGTTAAAAACATGTTCATCAGTAAAAAGGAGGTATTAGGCAAGAGGCGAAAAATTAACAATAAAAGGGGTAAAATTAACAATTAAAAAAATCAGGTCATCTGGTTGCTAGAAAACAGAGCAAACCAACCAACTCTTGCAGCATACTATTTATTTATTTATTTATTTATTTATTAAATATTTATAATATTTTTACCCCGCCTTTCTCCTTTGAAGAGGACCCAAGGTGGCTTACAATAATGAGGGAAAATATAGAGTCCAGAACACTTAAGACATATTCAAGTTAAGAACAGGGAATTTGAAGAGGCATCTTAGAACATTAAAAGGTAACAACATTAGAGCTACAAAGTGTACGCAAGAAGAAAAGAAAAATCCATTCTGAGGGGTGAAAAGCAACATGGAGAACACCAGTGTTCTTATAAAATCAGCCAATGCAATCATGTCACATAGTAGGTAGTCCCTCATTCAGGGAAAGCTTGCCTGAAGAGGGAGGTCTTTGCCTGCTTCCAGAAAGACAGTAGAGATGGGGCAGTCCTGGCCTCCAGCAGAAGGGAGTTCCAAAGTCTCGGCGCAGCTGCCAAGAAGGCCCTTTCATGTGTTCTTCTGAGATGCACCTGTGAAGGTGGCAGGATGGAGAAGAAGGCCTCTCCTGATGACCTTAGCACCCAAGCTGGTTGATACTGCAATATTCGATCTTTGAGGTAGCTTGGACCCAGGCTGTTTTGTGCTTTGCAGATTAAGGTCAGGACCTTGAATTGTGCCTGGTAGGTGATTGGCAGCCAGTGAAGCTGCTTTAATAGGGGTGCAATGTGATCTCTGTTACCCGCCCCAGTCAGCAATCTGGCCCCTGTCTTCTGGACCCATTGAAGTTTCCTAAGACTAAACAATGGAACACATTTATTTTCGAAGGCTTTCATGGCTGGGATCTGATAGCTGTTGTGAGTTTTTCATGCTGTCTGGTCGTGTTTTGGACATTTCTCTTCCTGACATTTTGCCCATCTCTGTGGCCGGCATCATGAGCTAGTTCCCTGAGATCCTTGCCCTCTGAAGATGCCGGCCACAGAGACTAACGAAACATCAGGAAGAGAAACGTCCAGGACATGGCCAAACAGCACAAGAAACTCACAACAGTAGGACAAATACCTGTCTGCTCTAGGTTTAGCAATTCCCTCCCCCTTCCGCTATTCCAAATTACCGTATATACTCAAGTATAAGTCGACCCGAGTATAAGTCGGGGCCCTAATTTAACCCCCCCAAAACTGGGAAAATTTATTGACTCAAGTATAAGCCTAGGGTGGAAAATGCAGCAGGGCCTGGCAGCTCCTCCTTTGTGAGCTGTGTGTGTGTGTGATGTTTAAAATGACTTTTAGCCACCGAGGCAAGTGCTTGAGTTGGTGGCTAAAAGTCATTTTAAACATTGTTTTAAAATGACTTTTTAAAAAGTCATTTTAAACGTGGGGGGTCAGGAGAAGTGGCACACAATGTTTAAAATGACTTTTAGCCACCGACCCAAACTTGCCTCAGTGGCTAAAAGTATTGACCCGAATATAAGTCGAGGACCCCTTTTTTCAGTCCAAAATTAGGGCTGAAAAACTAGGCTTATATTCGAGTATATACAGTAATTTATTTAAGAAATCGTTAGTAATATTTTGTTTCTCGTGGCTTTATTGCCAATCCCTAGATGAGTTATTTCACCCCATTCCTCTTAAGCCAGAAATCCCGGCCAGCTTGGCTAGTCATGAAGACTTATTTATTTATTTATTTATTTATTTATTTATTTATTTATTTATTCAACTTATGTGCCGCCCACACCCAAAGGTCTCTGGGCGGCTTCCAATCAAAAGAATTAAAACAGTTAAAATAGAATATCAATAAATAATCAAAGCAATAATAAAAACCTTACACTAAAATTCTGGGAGTTGCAGTCCAGGAACATCTGGGGACCCACAGGTTGAGAACCACTGTCTTAAGCTGAGCTCTAGGCTGCTGAGTATTTGTTTGTTTGTTTGTTTGTATACCACCCATCTTCCCGAAAGAACTTTGGGCGGTTAACAAAATGAGTACCAGTAAATTACTAAAAAAAAAACAGCTAACCTCCTCTTCCTCCTCTGCCCCTTTCCATCCAGTGATTGTCATGTGTATGCACTCGGTCCTGCTGGGTGGGGAGGAGCAGCGCACCCTGCTCGAGAAGGCCGAGGACATGAGCATGACAGATGGGAGCTACGTGTTCATCCCTTACGACGCCCTGACTTACAGCATGCCCTACCAGAGGGAGAGCTACCCTGCGCTGGAGGACAGCATCAAGCTGCGGCTGGCCTACGATGCCGTGCTCACCGTCACCATCGACTCTCCGGAGCGCTCCTTCCGGGAGGCCTTCCGGGAGGCCCAGGAGAAACGGGAGGTCCCTAGTCATATTGATGCCGACAAGGGAGGAGGAGGAGGAGGAGGAAAGAAACGGAGTGGCTTTGGGGGAGGGGAATAAGGTTATTGGAGATCATCTCTCAGGCGAGGCTTCTCCGTGGTGGCACCAACTTTTGTGGAACCAGCTTCTGATGGAGCTTCACCCCCCCACACACACACAGTCGATGTTTAGGAAGGAAATAAGGTGTGGCCCTTTAGGGAGGCTGTCCACACCAACTCTAGATGACTACCCCTTTTTTCTCATCCGCCTGGTTTCTGTGTGATTTGATTTGTGCCGTTAGTTTTTTTTTAATGGCGATTTGCCACTGAATATTTGCCACTGTTTCTAGTGCTTTTATTGTAACTTTAGGTTTTATACTTGTTCTATTGTAAGCTGGCCAGGGTAGGGCTTTGGAGTGGTATATCAACTGAACGAATGAACGAATGAACGAACGAACAAACAAACAAACAAACAAACAAACAAACAAACAAACAAACAAACAAACAAACAAACAAACAAACAAACAGAGACATTGCCTGGACTTGGTGGGAACCTCAGTGTTTGGAAAACTTGAATGTCCCCAATCCACAGCTGGCTAATATTTTCATGAGGATCAAGAATGCTGTTGTAAAATACACAGGCTTTTGAATTCTCCATTCTTTATTGTGCTAGGTTTTCAGAATAAAAAAACTGTAGCATGTGAGGCATGATGCTGTCTAGAACACTTGCTTTGAGAGGCCTACAGTTCTACCCAGACTAAATCCAAGGGCCTTTTCACACGACCCCTAAGATCCGCTGGCCACTTAAATTCGGACCAGAGATCTTGGGGGTTCGTTGCTCTTCCTACGTCCCCACCCCTCCGCACTTCCTTGCTCCTGTCTGCGTGTGAGGAGATAGAAAAAAAGAGAGGAAAAAATGCAGGCTCACCTCCGAAGCCGCCCGGAAAGCCCCGTCGTTGTCCTGATTCCTTCTCTTAAAGGGGCGGGAGGCAAAAAAAAACAACAAACAGAAGCGAGGAGAGCCTGGCATTCATCCGGATCTGGGGATTTTCACCCTCCGAGAGCAGGTACATGAAAAGTGTGCTGGGACGCACTTAGGTGGGCGTGGTCGCACTTAATTTTCTGCAAACTCTGGAGCTGGCAGCCATTTGCAGCGGAGTTTAGGGGTTGTGTACAAAGGCTCCAAGTCGGGGTAGTGGACAGCTCGTAGCTGAATACCGCTGCGATGCCAGCAACAGAAAGGTCAAAGTAGATGCGTAAGGGGGTCGGAGAGTCCCTCCAGTGAACCCAGCCCACCCACTGCCAACAACTTTGGAATTTCCTCAGAGCTGTTCGGATTTACAAAGTCAGCCCATGTTTATCTTCCACTCCCCAATCGTAGGGCAAGCCATCCGAGACTTAAGATGCACAAATGAGAGAATTCCTGCTGGAAACCAGTAATCTCACACCTGTTGAGAAGCCACTTTCCCAAAGAGCATCAAAAGCATATCTTCTTGCTCGACCCAATATTCAGTTCAGAGAAACAAGAAAATAGAAGCACATGTCCTCCATGTGCAGCATTTCCTCAGGTGGAAGTACAGTGGTACCTTGACTTACGAATTTAATCCGTTCCGAATGCCTCCTCTGAAGTCGAACTACTCTTAAGTCGGGGTACCTATCTAAAAATTGAAAAAAATAAGTTAAAAAATAAAACATAAAAATTAAAAAATATTTGTAAGTTGAGCAGACCGTGTCTAAAATTTGTAAGGCGGCAATTAAAATGCCAACAGTTTTCCGCTCTTTAGTCAAATTGCTCTTAAGTTGAGCTGCTCTTAAGTCGGGGTACCACTGTATGTGTTTTTTACTCCACTTTTCTTTCTCGTGACAGGTGCATCCTCTGTTTGGTACCCTTTTCAACTCCATCTACTTCCTAGCCAAGGCGGTGGAGAGCACCCGTAAGGCTGGCAAGTGGGTGATGGGCACCAGCATCGCAGAGAACACCAAGGACTTTGAGCTGGAAGGCTTCAGCCAGCCGGTATCGGCAGACGAATACGGCGATGCCGTGCTGCCCTATATCATCTTGGACTCAGATGGCAAGGGCAGCCGTCTCTGGCCCACCTACAGTGTGGACGTTGCCGCTGGCACCTTACGCTACATTGGGCACTCTGTCCATTGGCCACACAGTTCCACGCCCGACACGGACTCCAGCTGTTGGTTTGACTCCGTCACCATCTGCTCTGGGGGTGAGAGCTGACACAAGGTGTCCTTGTAGAGATGCATTAAGGGCGCTTTTACACGACCCCTGAGATCCACTGGTCCCTTAAATTCGGACCAGAGATCTTAGGGGCTTGTCGCTCTTCCTGTGTTCCCACCCTGGCTGCTGGCTGCGTGAGGGGAGGGAGAAAAAAAAGGAAGAAAAGACCGTGGCTCACCTCCCGTTCTGCCTCTCGCTCTTGCCGGCTCTTGCCCCCGCAACATTCCAGTAGCTCTTAAGTAACTCTTAAGTAGCTCTTAAAGGGGCGGGAGCCAAAAAGCAGCAAACAGAAGCGAGGAGAGCCCCGCACTCACTATCATTGCACCGCATCAAAGATTTTTCACCTCCAGAGAGGAGGTACTTGAAAGGTGCGCTGGGTCGCGCTAAAGTGGGCGGGGTCGCACTTAATTGTCTGCAAACTCCGGAGCTGGTGGGGAAACATTTTTAAGCTCCGGAGCTGGCAGCCATTTGCAGCAGAGCTTAGGGGTCGTGTATAAACACCCTAAGCTAGCATTGGGTGGGAAGGAGGTTTTGATGCTTCCAAACCCAGGCATCATTTCGGCTTGCTTGACGGTTCCGCCGTTGTGACGTGCTTCTCCCCTCCTCCTGCAGGGGTTGGCGCTGGTTTTGTCATCTTGCTTTTCCTCCTGGTGATCCTCTTGACTGTGGGTGGAGCTGCCCTTGCTTTTCATCTTAGGTGAGTGCCCTGAACACCTCTCAGGATGGGGGCGCACAGAGAATAGCAACTGTCCACCATGTGGCGGTTGGGAATTGTTCTCTTCGGACTTGATGGTGGCGACTGGCCATGGGGTGTTTTCCCCGCTGTTTCTGAACGTTCTGCTCTGCTTGCTTTGATTCCTGCAGGCGTAAGTTTCTGCATGCCCAGCTGATGAAAGGACCCAACAAGATCGTTCTGACCATGGATGACTTGACCTTCATTAATACGGGAAGCAGCAAGAAGGTGGGTGGGTGGGGCTTCAAAACAAAGGGCTTTGAAGGGAAAAGAAATATTTGGAGCCTGGATGGCGTTCATGAAGAGGGAGGCTGGCAAGACAGAATCAAAGCTTAATGTTGAGGTTGCTAAGTAATCATTCAGTTGGCAAAGTGTCAATCTATTCGCTTGTGCTGAAGCATTAAAGAATTTATTTCATTCATTGGTTTGTTAATTTGTCATTTTAAAAATAATAATAAATGCTTTCTCCAATTTGTCACATGTCACTTACCCAATTGTGCTACTGAGATAAACCCTGGAACCTTGCCAATAAGCTTTAATTAACTGCAACGAGTTACAGAAACCTTAGAGAAGGCACTGGGGTGTATCTTAGTAGCAAAATAAATAGGATTGTGGTCAGTGACTTAAAATTAATAGGACAGTAAGAAATTTGAGTAACGTGAATAGTTAGGTGGTTACTTCACGTCCGTTTTGTCTCTGTTAGCGTTGCGCTTAAGAGCGGTACAAAAAAACTTGCTTCACGTCTGTCGTGCAGCTACTGAAATTTGTCTTGACCACGCTCCCGGAATGGGTGCTAAGCGCGACAATCCTGTACCTGGTGCTGGGATCAGGTTTTCCCTAGTCACTGTTCCCGCTTTCTGTTCCGAGACAAGACACCGTGTAGTAACGACTGTCACACAACAATACGTTCATTTCTCTTAGAAAACTCTGTCCGTTTTTTTTTTAAAAATTTGACTTGGCGTATGAAACCCTGATGACCAGTAATTCAAAATATTGAAAAAGTTTTTTTAAATCCCCCCCCCCAAAAAAAAGAGGGAAAAGGAAGCTAGACAAATGCTGTGTTTGTCACAGTACAAGACCGTGAGGTAACACTTGTCACGAGACAAGTTATCATGACTATGGGAACACTGAAACAGGATCAAAACCACGTGATCGTGACCAATGCTGTCACGGTAGAACACTAGCCGCGGAACAAAGAAGGATGTGACGTAACCGCCTTAGTTGTTACTAAAAAGTGGTGTCAGTGGGGTATATAAATTGCAACACTTTATCTCAGAGTCAATGCTGAATATTAATAAATTGGGGTAATAAATTAATGTTTAACTTGCTGTTTTCAGTCTCTGGTAGTAACATTTCAGAATCAGAGAAGGAGAGAGTGGGGTTGTAATGAAAGCTAGTATGTATCAGTGAAGTAAAGGGAGGGTAAAAAGGGTGCCGTTTGTAGAAATGAGTAAGCACTGCCCTCCGACGCTTGTAGGTGGACAATGGCCAGATTAAAACTGAATGTCAAAGTTCCTTGTTGATAAGGAAGTGGTTCTTGGGTTCACTGTGATCTCCCTGCTTGCTTCCCTAGAGAATGAACGACAGCCGCCAAAGTCTAGGGAGGAGTCTATCGGACATGAAGAGTGTCAAGAGCGTGGTCCCTCATCCAGAAAATACAAGTGTCGCGGTGGCAGAGGTAACGGCATGTTTCTCCTTGCAATGGGTGCTGCCCCACCTTTTCCTGATCAATAGATGGGGTGCATGTGGGTGGTGGTGGGGCCGGATGATCCTCTAGAGTTGGGGCCATTTCGAGCAGCTCTCACGGCACTGGCTGCCTCCCTGCTCAGTGGTCTTTGGTGGGTGAGACGTGCCACTGCCACAAGAGAAGTGGGACGGCCACTTTTGCAAGGTTTGCTGGCAAAATCCAGCCAGTGTTCCTTACTCGTTGTGAACTGTTGCATTTTCAGACACAGCCTCTTTCAGTGGGCTCACGTCCCCATATTGCTTTTCCCCCAATTCTGACTGGGCATCTGTCTTCATCGTTATATGCTAGTATCTTTATTTTATCTCATTTATTTGTTTTATATGTAATATTTCTGTTGACGTCCATGACGTCAAGTCAATTCTGACATATGACACTCCTTTCTGGGGTTTTCTAGGTAGAAAATATACACAAGTCACCTTCCATCCCAGTTTTCTCAGGACATCCTGGGAATGGATAGCTTGCCCAGGGCCACCCAGGTTGGTTCTTGGAGGCCCAGGGAGGAATTTAACTCCCAGTTGCTGGCTCCACTGTCAGATAATTAAACCACTAAGTTATCCAGCCAGCAATAATAATCATGGGCTGTCAAGTCGATTCTGAGCTATGACGATCCTTTTCAGGAGTTTCCAGGTTGGGGGGGGGTGCTCAGAAGTGGTTTCCCATCCCTTTCTTATCTGAGTCTGTGCGGATTCAATCTCTCAAGAAAAGAAGTCCCGTTGCCATGACAACTCAACTTCCAGGTTTCTTATCCGAGGAAGCCCTGGGACTGCACAGCTTGCCCCAGGCTATCCAGGTTGGCTCTTCTCCCACTGCCAGACAGGTGAACCGCTGAAAAAAAAACACGCAGTTTTAAAAATAACTTTTTACATATTGAAGAATGGAATGGCTATCCCTTGAAAAATCTGCTCCCCAAAACTTTTTTAAACACCCTCTTCCCCACAGCACTTGCTGACGGTTCAGCCCCGTTTTGCATGATTCCGTAGCAGCTGGTTGCCCTTTTCTCAGGAGTAAAGAGAGAGGACTTAAAAACTGTTCAGGCAGCAGGCCCAGAACCTCTGCCTATGAACGGCGCCCTCACCAATCTCACAGCCCTCCACCACCACCACCACCACCATCACTATTTTTTTTGTATCATGGCTCTGCTTGCCAGTATATCTTGCTACTCCCTAGAGATGTCTCCTGCTCCCCTTCCCCGTTGTGTCTTCCTGTACCATCCTGGTCAGGAAGTGATGTGACCACCAGGCAACCCTCGTCCTTCCTAACCCCCTCTACAGAAACAGTCTTTTCTCTGGCACCTCATATCTAGAAGCCACAAAAGGGGGCAGCTTCACCGGTGGGTACTTGGCTGCCTCCGTTGAATGCGGCCCGACCCAACCCATCTGTTGCCATTGGCCCTTCTCCAGCCGTGGCTCCTTACCAGCGTCTTTGATATCTCTGTCTTCCTCTGTTGGCAATAGCTCTGCCTTGGGGGGCCCACCCTGTTTCTGAGGGTTGATTGTTCAACAAAACAAGCCGAGACTGGTCTCCTGGTGTGACGACACCCCCCCCCCTTCCAGGGTGGTTACATCGGGTCAGGAAAGGCATCTGAAGACTGTGCTCTCTCCCCTCTCCTTACTCTGCGAAATTTCAAGGCATCTCATCAGATCCTTGCAAAGCGAGGCATGGCAGGATCGTAGTATTCCTGGCCATGCAGCCACGTCTACTCCCCCCCCCCCCGCCGATGGGACTCCTCCCCTCATCCCACCGCTCAACCACTTCTCTCTCTACTGAGTGACCAAGGCTGCTGAGAAGTCTGATGCCCTGCCTTTCGGCAAAGACATGTTGGGGTGTGGGGGTATGTCTCTCTCTGTGTGTGTGTGGGTGCTGCTGCTCAGGCCTATCTAAGATGCCCTTTGCCCTCACCTCCGATGCCCACCTTGGGTGGAAGGGAGTTCTGGAGAAGCACGGTGCCCTTGTTGAGAGGGCCTTGCTGGAGTGTTCCTGGGGCAGGATCTAGGGCTGTGCCTTGGTGAGCCTTGGTGAACCCTCACTCTAAAGATAGAGGGACCTCTGACACCTTCCATCTCCCCCCCCCAATCAGCCCCAGTTCACACCAGAGCTTGGGGAAGAGTTAAATTTTGTAGGGTCCATTCCCCAGAATGGAATTCTCATCCAAGACAAGTAGCGTTTCCAAGCTCTAGTTGACTGCCCTGTCGTTCTCCCTTCCTCCCTTGCCCATCCTCTTCCATCAGCAACACTTTCTTTTTTTTATTTGACCTCCTGCTTCCTGCTGTCCTTTAGGGCGATGACAAGCAAAAAGCCAGCAGCCAACTCCCCTTGATTCTCCTTTTCTTTAACAGCCAAGGTCTAGTAGCTGCGCTCCAGGTAAGTCGCGTTCAGCAAAAGGCCTCTTTTTGCCGTGCCTTTTGCCGTTGCCCTCTCTCCCGTTCAGTTTTTTTCGTTAGGAGTTCACCGCTCGTCCTTCTTCTCTCCACTTTTGGCCTTTTGACTCTTATTTTTCTCTTGTATTCCACCCCACCCCACTCCCCCACTTCCCATGCACAGTGTCCTGTTTGGTTTTGCTCCTCTCCCAACGGGAGGAGTTAAAATGTTGGCTATGGCACTTGTTTTGGTTGGGTTGTTCATTTGTTTTATCCTTTTCTGGCTGCTGCTTCTTCCTCACTGCTGAGGAAGGAGGTGTCAGTCAAGTGAAGTAAATTTTGGGCGGATGAAATGTTGTATACTGAGGCTGCTGGGACTGAGCGTAGGATGTACTCTTAATTTGTAAAAAGAAAAAAAAAGGCTATGGCAGCTTAAACCCACGTTTTCTGTCCATCTCAACATTGTAAATTGAAGCTACAACTCTTTTCATCTGCTACATTCAGTGTAGCTGAGCATATTCTTAAGAGCTCTGTTTGACCACCAACCCAGATGGATCAATATACAGAGGTGCCTCAACTTACAAATTAAATCCATTCTGAATGCATGATCTTAAATCGAACCACTCTTAAATCGAGGTACCTATCTAAAAACTCAAAAAAATAAAAAAATGAAAAAAATGTAAGTCAAGCAGACCATATCTAAAATTTGTAAGGTGGCAGTTAAAACACCAACAGTTTTCCACTCTTAAGTCAAATTCCTCATAAGTCGATCTGCTCTTAAGTCGACGTATCGTTGTAATGAAGTTTGATCAGTTAAATCTGCACACATATGACAAAAAACAGGCTTAGACAACATTTAGGTCCTTCCTGGACTTTTCATCTCCACAAATCAATAATTTACCCTTTAGTATTATATTTTCTTGTTTCACACTGTCTGGTTTGGCAACAATGAACACTTGAATTATAAAAAAAAAACCTTTGGAGGGGAGCTACCCTCAAAATGTTCCCCATCCAAACAAACCTGTTCCTGCATCTTTTGTTTTCAATCATGCCTTATATTTCTTCCATGGTGGAGGAACGGCTACCTTTCAGCAAAAACATTGGCCCCTAATCTGCTGTAGAGGGATATAATAAGAAACAACAGCTTGCAGTTAAAATTGGACGCATTGAAGAGATCGGCTTGTGGTGAACAAAGCCGGAGAATTAATCACCCTCAGGCTCCTTTGGCTGGAGATGGTGGATTGCAGTGGCCATGCCAAGATACAAAATGTCTTGGCTTAAATAAATAATATAAATAAATAAGTCAACAGATTATCTTAAGGCATGTCTGCTCTGTGCCTGTTTGATCCCCCACTTCCCAAGCAGTCCTGACTCCTGATATTTTGTTGGCTGTCTTCTCTGGACAAGCCTGTGAAATCTCTCTGTTTGTTTCCCCTAAAAATAATGGACTTCAAAGCCCCTGAAAAATTAAGGAATGTACTGCAGCCTAAAGAACTTTGTCATGTTTCCCATTGCGTCAACCAGACGTATCCCCTGCCCTTCCTTAAGGAAAACAGCAGTGTTCATGGAGTTTATTTAACCCACGATGTCTAGGGTTGATGGACTAGAAGGTGCAGTATATCTGGAGACTGCCCTCAAGAGAGTACTCACCCCAGTCCTTGCAAATTTGGCTCCTGCTGCCTTGGAATCTGTGCTAGCTGATGCTGTTGGAGAGACAAGAGAGTCTGAACGGAGGGGAATCTGTAGGACAAGAGGTGGTTTGATAAACATGAAAACATATGCCATAGCAACCTTATTAGAAACACTGTGTATTTCTCTTTTATCTACTTTTACTCCCCTCTCCATTCCCCAGAAACAACAAAAAAGAAGAAGCAAGTGGGAAAACATAGCTCACAGAGCCTGGTGTCTTACTTCTTTCTGACCCGCCAAGAAAAGCTTCCTCCATGTTGGCTGGGGGAAAGTAACTTTTCCAAGACTATACCAGTTGAGATGGATCTCTGGGCCAAGAAGAACCAGGGCTTCTTTGTATTTCTTTCCCAGTACTGGGACCTCGTGCGTGTAATGGGCCTGGTGGAGGGGCTGGATGGGTGGGTGGGTGGGGAAGCAGCGGTAATACTGTCTGTTTATTCATTCTATGTATCTATATGTATCATTTCCTTTTTTGAATGGGCTCGTGAGTGACATATGTGTGTGGGAGAGGGTTTTTTCAGGTGATCTCCTCTCCAAGTAATAGTGAGCCCGTGACCTTCTTAGCTTTAGATGGTTAGTGGTGGTTTTCTTGACTGGCAATTCTTGCATTTTCTGAGCAAAAGACTCTGGAACTCCCTCCCACTTTGCTTTAGAACACTTTGTACTGCTTTGGCTGTGTTTTTAATATTTTAAAGTGTGTTCTGCTTGTATACCACCCCATATCACTTCAAGTTGTCTCTGGGCAGTTTACAGTTTAATTACAGTAATGCAGGCTACACATTGCCCCCCCCCCCCAGGAAGCTGGGTATTCATTTTACTGACCTCAGAAGGATGGAAGGCTGAGCCAGCTACCTGGGATTGAACTCCAGGTCGTGAGCGCAGTTTTACCTGAAGCACAGGCATTTAACCTCTGCGCCATGAGGCTCCTATTTTATAATAAGCAATCATTAAATTTAATCCAAAATTGGGTGTGTAGTGATCTAGTGAGGGAAGGAAAGAAAATGGGGAGAGGGAGGGACAGCAGTGTTTATTTTGGTTTGGCTAAAATTACCGTAATGCAGATATAAAAGACTGAAAGATTTAACCCAATCTCAGTGCTAGCCTGAGCAGCTTCTAGTATAGACTTGTACAACTCATTGTCCTACATTCCGGCATTATGAAAGGTGGGCATTTGTACACTATTTCTTTTTCTGGGAATCTATCTATACAAGAGTTGTAGCTCATAAAAGCTGGTAGCACAATTTGATCCCCAGTGGTGGAATACCCTGAAAGCCACAAGCCTGGGCTATCAGACATGGAAATGAAGCTTGTATTTACCTTCTGATGACCAATCAGAAGCGTAGCAAGCAATTTTGCTGAATATGGAAGCGAGAAGGGCACATATTAGGAGAAACAGATGCCTTTTTCACTTAAGAGAGTACCGCTGCTAAACATGCTGAGTGTTTCATATATTTTGACCACTGGGAATGCATGCGTAAAGTGAGAGAAACTACACAAATGGTTAAGAAGCAGGATTCCAACAGAGAGGTCTCTTCGTTTTATTTACTTATTTTATTTTGAATATTTTATCCCACCTTTCTCCTTGGAAAAGGACCCAAGGTGGCTTACAATAACGAGGGACAATATACAGCCCAGAACATTCTAAACATATTCAAGTTAAGAATAGGGAATTAGAAGAGGCATCTTACAACATTAAAACTACCAAGAACACACACACACACAAACCCAAACTCCATTATGAGGGATGGAAACTAGCATATGGATTTACCTTTTTAAAATGGCACATGAGATACAATGTGCTGGTGCTGATGGGCTTGGTTACCTGTAGTTTTTTATGAGCCACCTGATGGCCAAGCATCCATTGCAGCCTATAATAAGACATGGAACACTCTAACATCTGGCAATATATTATGTAGACAAAGCGGATGATAAAATGTTAACAACACAATGGGCTTTTGATTTATTGTGTGTGTGTGTGTTGTGTCATTACAGTCACGACCAACTCTTCATAACCCCATGTCCATGGAGTTTTCTTGGCAGGAATACTGGAGTGGTTTGCCAGTTCCTACTCCAGGGGCCTCCAGCACCTGGTACTCCCTGGTGGTCTCCCATCCAAGGACTCACCAGGCCTGACCCTGCTTAGCTTCAAAATCAGGCAAGATCAGATGTGCTTAGGGCATCTAGGCAGCTCTTTGATTTATTAGCTCTGAATAATTAAATAACATGTACTATGTTCTTACGTGTGCCTTTGTATTCTCAAGTTCTCTGAGTGATGTACAAAGTGGTTTGCTCAATATTTTTAAAAAATAGCCATATGGGGCTTGAAGGGGTGTAAGATATGGTGCAAGAGGGCTCACGTGTGTGCAGCCATGATTCCATTCATTTCTTCTGCTCTTTCACCATGTAGCTCCCATTAGAATGCTACCCTGGGCAGTGGCGCTGAGGGAGAAGGGTCTTTGCCAAATATTAGTTTTTACCCAATAGCAGTAACTATGCTAAATTCTGTTAAAAATTCTGTTAAAAATTAACTTGACAGGTAATATTAGTGTTGAATGTGTTACACATATATTGTATGGGGCATTGTGTATGGCTGTTGTTGTTTTTTAAATTGTAGTTTTTATGGATTGGGTATGAATGTTGCCAGGTGAAAGAGTGTAGGGCTGTGTGTGTATGTTTGGTTTTTATGTCAGTTTTAAATGAGTGTAATTGATGTTCGGCATGTGTGAATGTTGGAGTATGTGTATAGATGGTTTGTTCTTAAATTGTAGATTTTATGTCTCGGATTTTTATGCTGGGTTGTGTGAATGACTGACTGGATGGCACTTTTAATCTCGTATTTATACAATGACAATAAATTGCATTCCAATTCCATTCCAATAGAGGGCCTGAGCCAACTTGACTCTAGTTGAGGACTGGATTGAAAAAGGCTGCAAGACAAAAGGTTGATTCCTAGCAGTCCCACAACTAGGGTTTGTGTCACCTGAGGCAAACATGCGCGGGGGAGACGTGGCATAGTACAAAGTACAAATGTATTTCCATCTTTTTGGTGCCACTCCCCCCCAGCTGCAGCCCTGCTTCCTAGAGCCAGGTGGACATACTTCAGGTGGATAATTCATAGCTAGGCTACCACAAGCGGGGGGAGGGGGGAATGTCCTGTCTCCTCTAGCCACCCATCTTAGACGGTTACTTCACGTCCTGTTCGTCCCTCCTTGCTGTCTCGTTTGGGACTGGTACAAAAATCTTACTTCACGTCCATAGCGTGACAGCAAAAAGTTGTCTTGACCACGCCCCTGGAACTGGGAACAGAGCGTGACAAGCCGTACCTGCCCCTGGGCTGGGGAATTCTCTTGTCACGGTTGGTTCCTGGTTCCTGTTCTGAGACAAGGGACTGTGGGGTAACAGCTGTCACGCAACAACCAGTGTCCACCTAGTGGTCAGTGGCTGAAGCGGCATTCAACTTTAGTTTCCCTATGGGAAACACCATGCAGTGCAAATGTTTATTAAAGAAATTACTGAAAACTTTGTAGCATTGACGTGTAAATCCCAGAGGACCAGTAAATCGAAATATCAAAAAAGTTTTATTTATGATATTTTTAAAAAGGGTTAAGAAAGCAAGACAAATTCAGAATTTGTCACGGAACAAGACCATGAAATAACAGTTGTCACGAGACAAGTGATCACGCCCGTGAGTAAACAGAAACAGGGACTGAACAGGGACAAAATTTTGTGACCGCGAACAACGCTGTCATGGTACAAACGTAACTGCGGAACAAGGTAGGATGTGAAGTAACCGCCTTACTGTACATGTGAGACTAAGATAAGATCTATAGAGGTGCATGTGTAAAAACTATCCTAGTTCCAGTCCCTGAAGGTTGAGAGGATATACTTAAGTTCTTTCTTTTTTCTTAGCCTCCCTCTCCTCCTTTCCTCTCATGGATTTAGAGCTTCCAACATGTTTGGCTTTCTTTGTTTCAGTGGGTCCCTTCCCAGCCTCTCCAGGGTTGTGAGCTGTTAACTCATTGCATGGTTTTCAAATCCTCTTGCTTCCTTTAAAAAAATCAACTTGCCTTCTCTCTTTCCTTCTGTGAGTCTTTCCAGATGTGGCCTTATGTTTTGCTTTACAGCTTTGTTTGGGTTTTTGCATCACGGGGAGGAAATGGATAGTACCTTATGCCTCCCTTTCTCTCTCTTTCTAGGGAGACTGGGTGTGGCTGAAGAAATTCCCAGGGGAAAAACACACCGAAATCAAACCTGCCACCAAAACAGCTTTTTGCAAGGTGAGCACTGGTCTTCCCCCTGTGATGGAGGAACACTCAAGTGTCACTGCCTGCTTCCCGGGTAGGGTGATATACTGTATTTTTCCATGTATAAGACTATATTTCTTACTAAAAATGTTAGACTGAAAATTTAGGGTCATCTTATACACAGAGGTAAGTCAATGAGAGAAACACACAGTAGGGAAACTGTTATTTCGGGCTGGAAAATTGGGGGTTGTCTTATACATGAAGGCGTCTTATAGACGGGAAAATGCAGATAATCCCTATGGGCTGCAATACCTAAAGTAGCCACTAGGAGTGAACACAGCGCCCTCTGCTGGAACTTCCACCAACAGCGCCCCAGTTGTGTGGCCTTCTGCCCACCTTCCTCTGTTTCTTCTCATGCTTCAGCTTCGGGACCTGAGACACGAAAACGTGAACCTTTTCCTGGGTTTCTTCCATGACTGCGGCATCTTTGCCATCGTCTCCGAGCACTGCACCCGTGGGAGCCTGGAGGATCTCATCCGCAACGAGGACATGAAGTTGGACTGGATGTTCAAGTCCTCGCTGCTGCTGGATCTTATAAAGGTCTCTGAAAGGAAGGGATTGTTTGATTGTTTTTAGAAATGCCACGTGGGAGTAAAGGGAATGTCCCTTAAGATGCAGAACTGAGGAAAGTTGTGGGTGTTTTGGTCTATAACACTTAGAATCCTTCTTTCACTTTTTCCAGGGACCAGTATTTTCAGAGTCATAGGGCCTTTTTACACGACCCCTAAGATCCGCTGGTCCCTTAAATTCGGACCAGAGATCTTGAGGGTTTGTCACTCTCCCTGCATTCCCACCCCCTCCACACTTCCTTGTTCTGTCTGCGTGAGGGGAGGGAGAAAAAAAGGGAGAAAAGAATGCACTCTTACCTCCAGAGTGCCGGTGGAAGTTGCTCCGACCCCCCGTCACTTCCTGGTTCCTCTTAAAGGGCAGGAGGCAAAAAAAAAAAAAAAAGAAGAAGGGAGGAGAGCCCGGCACTCTCCGCATCAAAATTTTTCACTCTCCCAGAGCAAGTACTTGAAAGGTGCGCTGGGTCGCGCTTAGGTGGGCGGGGTAGCACTTAATTTTCTGTTAGCTCCGGAGCTGGTAGGGAAACATTTTTAAGCTCTGGAGCTGGGAGCCATTTGCAGCTGAGCTTAGGGGTCATGTATAAACGCCCATAGTCCAAAAAAGTACATTCTTCAGATTAACTGGGAGTTGAGTCATGACTACTGGACTTCTTTTTTGAGAGATAGAAACGTTTCGCTGTTCATCCAAACAGCTTCATCGGTATGAATACAGCTAGTACAAGAGACCTTCTTATAGTCAGCTTGACCTCTTGTCCCCTGGTCTGATTGGCTCATAAGATGAACAAAGCCTGAATAGGCTCGTTAGGGAGACATTAGTGTCCATGGCCTTAAGGTAAACAATGGCCTAAGGTGCTGAAACCCATCAAGAATGGGTCGTTAGCTGTGACCTGGTGGTGAAGGCTCCTTGATTTGCCTGGGTACTTTGGAAAGTACAGCCTGATAAGTAGCAGATAGACTATGCCAGAGCCCACCACCTCTGTTGAGGGAGGGATTTTCAATGCTAACATGAATGGCTTCCCTTACTCCTCTCTCAAACCACCTCTCTTCTTTGTCTAATATGTGTACATCCTCATCTTTGAAAGAGTGGCCTTTTTCCTTCAAATGGAGGTGTACTGCTGATTCTGGTCCTGAGCTGTTACCTCTCCTATGTTGGGCCATTCTTCTGTTTAATGGCTGTTTAGTTTCTCCAATGTAGAGGTCTGAACACTCTTCACTGCATTGGACTGCATATACTATATTGCTCCTTTTATGGTTTGGTATCGGATCCTTTGGGTGGACAAGTCTCTGCCTTAGTGTGTCACAGCTAACGACCCATTCTTGATGGGTTTCAGCACCTTAGGCCATTGTTTACCTTAAGGCCATGGACACTAATGTCTCCCTAAGGAGCCTATTCAGGCTTTGTACATCTTATGAGCCAATCAGACCAGGGGACAAGAGGTCAAGCTGACTATAAGAAGGTCTCTTGCACTAGCTGTATTCAGACCAATGAAGCTGTTTGGATGAACAGTGAAACGTTTCTATCTCTCAAAAAAGAAGTCCAGTAGCCATGACTCAACTCCCAGTTAAACGAACCTGGATGACTGAGAATCTTCACAGACGTATTCTTCAGATTCTGTGTTAAGAGTGCCACTGACTCAATCCATAAGCCATCATTTCCAGCATTCTCCTTCCCTACGTATACAATCAGATGCCTCTGGGAGGGCTGTGTTGCAAAGAGCATTCATTTTGTGCTAATAATTGCCAGCAGCAGCTGGTATTACGGAGAGAAGGCACAAGTGTTTTGTTTGCTAGTTTTAAATGTGGTACAGTATTTGCTTGCTCAATCCCTTTTCATATTTTTATACTTACTGTTTTTAGCTTTAAACATTGCCTTTTAATGATCTATGACCCCTTGGGTCCTTTCTAAGGAGGAACGCGGGGTAAAACTATGGTAGAGTGACAAACAAATCTGTAAAACAAGGTGCTTCCAACAATAACAATAAATTGTTCATAAACAGCAGTTTTTTTTTAAAAAAAAGTACCAGAAATGACTTCCTGGTCATTTGAGGTCTTGTGGGAAGAGCTGGTATAGTTAGTTAGGGGTGGGGTGGGTGGAAAATGGCCCCTGGACCTTCTGAAGTTGACTACCATGGTGTACACTGTACAGGAGGGAGAGAGAGAGAGAGAGAGAGAGAGAGAGAGAGAGAGAGAGAGAGAGAGAGAGAGAGAGAGAGAGAGAGAATAATGTGTATTTATTAGTGTTGTTGAGGACAGGTCAGAGTAAGAGAGTAGGATTGACCACAGACCCTCACCCTCTTTCTCCTCCTCCAGGGGATAAAATTTTTACACCATCATGATTTCCCACATGGGCGGCTGAAGTCTCGGAACTGTGTGGTGGATGGCCGCTTTGTCCTGAAAGTCACAGATCATGGTTATAACGAACTGTTGGAGGCTCAGAAGGTCCAAAGACCAGCACAGAAGCCTGAAGGTTAGCATGGAATGTTGAGATCTGGGAAGAGGAGGTAGAATCATAGAATCCTAGAGTTGGAAGAGACCTCAAGGGCCATCCAGTCCAACCCCCTGCCATGTAAGAACCTCTTTCAAAGTACTCTCGACAGGTGGCCATCCAGCCTCTCCTTAAAAACCTCCAAAGAAAGAGGCTCCACCACCCTCCTTTGTGGCAGCATCTTCCACTGCTTCCATAGCTCTAACCATCATGAAGTTCTTCCTAATGTTCAAATGGAATCTCTTTCCTTGTAGTTTGAAACCATTGGCCGAGTCCTAGTCACTGAAGCCATGGAAAACAAACCTGTTCCCTCTTCGATAGGACATCTTTTCAAATATTCAAACATGGCTATCATATCACCTCTCAGTTTTCTTTTTGTAAGGCTAAACATTCCCAGCTCTCTAAGCCACTCCTTGTAAGACAATTCATCCAGACCTTTAACCATCCTGGTCACCCTCCTCTGGACCCGTTCAAGGTTGTCAACATCCATTTTAAATTGAGCGCAGAAGTGAACACAGTACTCCAGATGTGGTCTGACCAGAGCAGAATGGAGTGGTACTATCACAGATGGTTGTCAGGTGTGGCAGGCAGGAAAGCATCGTAGCAACTTCCTGTTGGAGGTGTTAGGCGTGTCTCCATTTTTCTTCTGATGTTGCTATTCCAAAAGGGCAGTAGTAGATTCCCCAGACAAATTTTGCCAGAAACAGTCAATATAGTTGTCAGCCATGATGTAGACAATTTAAGAGACTTAGAGCATTTTGACATTTTTCAAAAAAAAAAAAATCACAATAGGTAGTGGTTTAATTTTAGCCAATTCAAGTCACATGTTTTTGAGTCATTTTCTGTGTTTCTACTAAGTCATTGAAAGCCTCCCTCTTAAAATTGGGTGTAATGTTCAAAATGGTCTTCAGTCGATTAACAAAACAGGTGCTAAAACAAACTGTCCTGTGGTGGGCGTTCATTTTAACTTCCTTCCTAAGAAGATAATACGACTCAGAAGCAAACAATTATACGCTTTGTAATGCATTGTGTGAATGAGAAACTCAGCATAGTTTTTAACACAGGTCAAATCCCAGTGTTTTTTTCTCTTTTTTTGGCTGTGAGACCAGCCCCCGTGGTTGTGCCAGCCTTTTTCTTGCATGAACCAGAACATTCCTTCATGAGGGGATATGAAATAAGCTGTATTTTTGATATTGTTAGAAAGTGGTTGGCCATGAATGCAGACTTTAACAACCTTCAGGTTGCAACCTATTCGCAGAGGTCTTGATGCTGAAATTAAATGTACATTATAACGGCAAGGAACTATAGTGTTTCTTGTAATAGCGCCATGCCCAAGGAAAGAGCCCACTGTGTTATCATAGCAACCAAATCTCGGAAGATAATATATGGGGATTGGGTATGAGTGAATGGTAGAAATTTTCACCCGTGGTCTTAAAAAAGCCCAGATTTGTCCCATCCTCATCCTCTAGAAACAAGAGAGACATGAAAGAAGCAGGAAGCTGAATAATATCCTCCTTGAGGGGGCCAAGGGGAATGTGCATGAAAGGCCTCAGAGGCCCAGAATGATGAGAGGTGGATAGTTAGAAGGAAGGGGCAGTAGAAACGGGTGGATTGTTGTTTTTTCACCTTTTTTCATTTCCCCATCCAGAGCGACTGTGGACAGCACCAGAGCTGTTGCGGGACCCGGTGCAGGAGCGAAAAGGCAGTATTCGGGGAGATGTGTACAGTATCTCCATCATTATGCAGGAAGTTATATGCCGGGCGCCCCCCTTCTGTATGCTGGATATGAGTCCTGAAGGTACAAAGAAGGCATGGCAGGAAAAGACGTCCGCTTCTACCTAGTTTCTGTCTTTCCACTGCTTTTGCCCCCACCCCACCCCCATTTCACATCATAAGTTGCAATGGATTGGGGCAGGGGCAATAAAACTCTTATGGAATGTAGTTGCCAACCAGGGTAAAAAAAAGTGCCCCCCCCCCATGCAGGAGAAGCAAAGGGAGAAGGGAGGGGTGTGAGCGGAGGTGGGTATTGCAATGACAGGAGGTAAAGGCCTTATCTGGAACTGTTGCCAGGTAATTTGGCTCTGACATGGCAGCGGTTGATGAAGACTGCATGGTGTTTAGTGGTGCTGGCTTTATGGTTGCTTTCCTTGGATTTGACTATACAAAGAGTTGGTATCCTAGCACAATATACAGTATTAACGTCAGCATGTACAACAGCAATAAAAGGAGGGCAAAACACAAGAGAGCTATCTCCCCCGAACTGATTTAAAGTCACCCATCAGAGATGGGCACGAAACAAACTTTTGGTTCGTTTCGTTATTCGTTTTGTTACACAACGAAACGAACAATGAAGTAGCCCATTAAAAAAATGAAACGGAATGAAACAAAACAGAATTGTTTTTCGTTCTGGTTTGTTTTTGTTTTCCCGTAGGAATGCATTAGGGAGGGGGAAGAGGGGGCTGTTTATACTTATCTTCCCCTGCTCTCAATGACAGCACCGAGCGGGGGGGGGGGAATGTTTAAAGAGTCCCTTCTTACCCCACACCCCTTGGGGAGGGAGAAGAGGGGGCTCTTTAAACTTATCTTCCCCCCTCCCGATGGGAAACTTATCTTCCCCACCCCACCTCTCAGCTGCTCCTTGCTGGCTTCCCCGCACCTCATTTTCTGCGGAAATGGGGCGTAGGGAAGGCAGTGCAGAGCAGCTGAGAGGCACTGGCTTGGGGCCAGCACAGAGCAGCTGAGAGGCGCTGGCTGGGGGGAGCTCTTTCCCCCACCTCACCATGGCTGGGGAAAGATTAAGCCCACTCTTTCCCCCAGCCAAACGTTGCACAAGCACCACACACACACACTACACACAAAATCAATAACGAATCAAAATGAACAACGAAATGAATATTTCAAAAAAAAATCATTAACAATGAAATGAAACGAACCTTAAAACTAAACGAACCAAAACGAATTGCCATTTTTTCGGTACGTGCCCATCTCTAGTCCCCCATCTTAAAAATGCACAAGCAGGCTCTGGTTTGTCACTGACAATATAGCATGCCAGCAACAGTCACGTTTCCATGGGGAAGGCCTTCCATGCGTAGCCAGAGTGTCACACAAGAGGGAGCCACTATCTACTTTATTATATCGTGAAGTACCAGTGGATGAAATTTATTGGGCAAGCCTTGCTCACTCAAAGCTTCTAGGAGGACTGTTGTGGTTACTACGTGAAACAGGGTAGTGATGACATTTATTGGGTGATAGGGCAGCGAATGCCCCAGCAGTGGGAAGGGAGGAATTTGCTTGGTTGGAAGTGAAGTGAAAGATGGTCCTTGTTCAAAACAGAGATCATCCAGAAAGTGGAGAAGCCACCGCCACTCTGCCGGCCCTCTGTATCTATCGACCAAGCGCCGATGGAATGCATTCAGCTGATGAAACAGTGCTGGAGTGAGCAACCTGAAAAAAGGCCACATATCAACCAGATCTTTGACCAGGTCAGCTGGTCTCAGAGGTCTTCCTTCCTGGGAGGTGGGCATGGGGACTTAAAGGACGAGGAAGGCTTACTTTCCATGCTCCTCCCTTTCCTCTCCCAAAGTTTAAGAAGATCAACAAAGGTCGGAAGACAAACATCATTGACTCCATGCTACGCATGTTAGAGCAGTACTCCAGCAACTTGGAGGACTTGATCCGCGAGCGAACGGAAGAGCTGGAGATTGAGAAACAGAAGACGGACAAGCTGCTGACACAGATGCTGCCCCCGTGAGTCTTGGGGAAAGGCGGGGAAACTTAATGGGGGAGTCTTAAGCGGATAGATGTCCTGTCGGTGGGTTTCCCATCACCTTCCTAGGAACTGGAGAGGGATGGTGCTGCAGGGAGCCTTTCCAGAATCCCTTCAAATTCTGGTCTCTGATAGGCTACTGTGAAAGAACCATGGGTATTGATGCCTTCATCTAAAACAGTGATTCCCAGCCTCATTTGTTCTTGGACTTCACCACTAGCTGCACCGGCCAGGATTTCTAGAAGGTGTAGTCCGAGAATATCTGGTGACCCAAAGTTGGAAGCCGTTGATCTAGCTGTTGAGTAGCAATGGAGGGTTCAGCATGTAATGAAGCAGCACTTTTCAATATTTATTTATTTATTTATTTATTTATTTATTTATTTGTTTGTTTGTTTGTTTGTTTGTTTGTTTGTTTGTTTGTTTGTTTGATCTATTTTCCACGACCATCTAGCAGAAAGCTACTCTGGGTGGTTTGCAACATAAACCAAATACAACAAAACACATTATACATCTTAAAATACTAAGTAAACTTATCAATCAAAACCAGTATAACATCAATTAGAAGAGGGCAAGTAAGTACAATCAAAACCATTCAGTAATTCAAAATAAAGTTCAAATGAAAAAGAAAAAGAGCTGATAAAGAATTATAATAAGGTGGCGGCGGGGGGGGAGGAAGAATAGCATCATATTTGTATTAAGACATTGGAATTGAATGATCGGGGAAGGCCATCCTATAATTCCGTTTTTAATTTCTTAAAGGCTTGTAATGAGGGCACCAGGTGAATCTCTGGTTCCACAAGTGGGGTGCAACCACTGAGAAGGCCCGGTTCCTTGTTGCCACTTTCTGGGCCTCCCTCAAGGTTGGCACCTGCAGATGGCCAGCCTGGCTCAGACAAGTGATCCGGGCAGTTCTTATTTCTTATCTTCACCTTGTGCAGAAGCAGGTTGGAGAGAAAAAAGAGAGAGTATCTGTCAACAAGGTTTTGCATCTGCTCTGTAAAAATCATAAAAGAAAGTTGCCAAATAATCAAGTTCTTTTGAATGTGAGCCTTCCATTCATCCATACCCTGGACTGAAGGTCACACATTATGACAGTGTTATGTATTAGAGCAAAACGGAGGGTGAGGGATGATGTAAAAGCCAGAAATAGATTAGCCCCTAAAACAAACTGGGGAGCTTAGCATTTGTATTTTCTTAAGCTGGGTTTTAAAGACAACATGACTGTGCTGTAGGATTCAGGAGTTTTGGCAGGAGTGATGAAGATATAGATGTTATAGATTTGTATAATTAAACAGTGAAGTAGCCAGATGGGGTTTTTCACTACACTCCTTGTTGGCACATGGGGATAGAGCATAGAGCACTCAGCGTTTTTCAAGAGAGTTGATCATGGTTCATTTCAAGCACTCTTTAAAGATGAATGGTTTCTGATTGAATAATGTGGCAAAATTTCATTTACTGTGAATTCTGAGCCATGCATTTGGGAAGCTTCTGCATGCATTTGGCAGCTTGTTAGGGCATTTCAAATTGTATGGGAGTGCTATTCAGGAACATAGCATTGTGAAGATTTTATTCTCCTGCAGTAGAAGAGGATAGTCTTGAAGCAATTCAGATTTGCTGGAGTTTGATTCACAGCCTATCTTCCATTTCACTTCACACTACATGATCACACAAGGGCTGTGAATTGATTCAGAGCCTTATAGTGTGATCTGTGTTTCAGCCCACAGTCCTCCTTCCTTCCTTCCTTCCTTCCTTCCTTCCTTCCTTCCTTCCTTCCTTCCTTCCTTCCTCTGTTCCCACCTCTGCCAATCTTTTTAGCATCACAGTTGAGTTGCTTGATATTAAAAGGTTTTGCAATATTAAGACAAAGGCATCAGCTTTCCAAAGTTCTTCATAACATGCACAAAACACGCATACCACAGTAACATATATAGTTTTCTGTATTCAGGGTGGTTTCTATTTCAAATGTTGGTGGTGCTTGAGGGATAGATTGTGGGGGAGGTTGTTCCTGTGGTTTCTAAACATCATGCCCCACATCGCCTAGAATGGCCACACCACCACCCATAGTCATGCCCTCCATCCTTTTTGATAATGAAACAACCAATCACACTGGGAAATATTGAATTGTTCTGGCTTGAAAAATGTGGCTTGATGGCCTGGTTTGCCTCATGTGATCAGTAAACCACTTTAAAAAAATCATTCAATTCCATTTTTATAACTGAAACGTGTACTCCAGGCATGTCCAGACTTCGACCCTCCAGGTGTTTTGGACCACAACTCCCACAGTCCCTTTTTCATTGGCAATCGGAGCTTAGAATTCTGGGAGTTGTGGTCCAAAAACATCAGGAGGGCCGAAGTTTGGACATGCCTGAAGTTCAAAACATCAGGAAGCCGAAGTTTGGACATGTCAAATACTTGCTCTAAATGACCCTCCATCTGCTCCAGTGATAGGGCACTGCAGAGAAAGTTTGATGTTCTTGTTATCAGTTTGCATTTTTGAGCCAACTGGTTTCTCGGTGCTGTTTGAGACCGTGTCTTGATGCCTCTGTTTGTCATCCCTTCAGTTCTGTGGCCGAGGCCCTGAAGACAGGCGCCCCCGTGGAGCCGGAGTACTTTGAAGAGGTGACTTTGTACTTCAGCGACATTGTAGGCTTCACCACCATCTCAGCCATGAGTGAGCCCATTGAGGTGGTCGATCTGCTCAATGACCTTTACTCGCTCTTTGACGCCATCATCGGTTCCCATGATGTCTATAAGGTGCAGAGAGTTGGCCCTTTTTGCTGTCTTCACTTTGGGCAGAATCCGGTGAAAGGGAGGGCGGTGGCAGCAGGCCGAGTTGTGCAAAGCAGGGAGGGGGGGCGCAGTCAAGGAGGTGAGGTGTAAAAAAAAAAATGGGAGGACGCTGGTGCCAGGAGTTATTAAGTAAGGGGGATACAGCCTAGATCAGTGGTTGTCAACCTGTGGGTTCCCAGATGTTCCTGGACTGCAACTCCCAAAAGCCTCCACCACTCACTGTGCTGGAAGGGATTTCTGGGATTTGCAGTCCTTGAACATCTGGCGACCCATAGGTTGGGAACGACTGGCCTAGATAGAACGTGGCTGAAATGTGCTTTTAGGTTCATGGATGGAGAAGGTGGAGTGAAATATTTGGGGGACTTTTTGACAACCTGTAGGTGTCACAAATAGAAAGGTAAACCCCAATAAGGGTCTTTCTCCTGCCTTGACAGGACCTTGCAAAAAAAAAAAAAGAAAGAAAAGAAATGGGAATCACTTTGGGGTTGGTGTCAACGTTTGTGCGGTGTGTGAAATAACTGCATAGATGGCTGAAGAGACGACCTCTGAACACGTGGCCTGTGGTCCATAAAAAAACTCTGAGCAAATGAGCCTTGAAGGTCCCCAAAGCCTAATAAACAATTGCCTTGGATCCATTGTTTCTGACCTTCTGATAGCTTGGCCTAGATTAATGGGTTTGCTGTGTGTCCTCAATAAAAAAAGTCACCTAGGCTCCACAGAGCTGTTTTTACGCACTGGGAAGGAACACGAGGGAGAGACCACGTGCGGCTAAAGGGATGGGCGTGAGACCTCTTACAACAGGCATGTCCAAACTTCAGCCCTCCAAATGTTTTGGACCACAACTCCCACAGTCTTTTGTCACTGGCAATCTAAGCTTAGAATTCTGGGAGTTGTGGTCCAAGACATCAGGAGGGCTGAAGTTTGGACATGTCTGTCTTACAAGCTTGGCCAACCCTTGAGATGATATCCTGATGGCCTCTATCTCACAAAACCTCACCCCCAGCTTTCCTAATAACAAGGGGGTTCTTGAATGCTTGCTGCCCATTTCCTGAGTTTCATTGGTCACCTAAGATTCCCCTTCCCTGTTTGACTCAAGGCCTGCCTATTTCCCATGTTCCTTTTCCCACCTTCTAAGACCTCCGGTCCATCTTAACCACTGCTGCTTTTGCGGACAGGTGGAGACCATTGGCGATGCCTACATGGTAGCTTCAGGGCTGCCCAAACGCAATGGCAACCGGCATGCAGGTGAGATTGCCAACATGTCACTGGACATCCTCAGTGCCGTTGGCACCTTCAGGATGCGTCACATGCCAGAGGTGCCCGTACGGATTCGCATTGGCCTGCACTCAGGTAGGTGCTCCCAGGCGTTGGGCTGCTGCAGGGCATGGGGGAGGCCGAGTGACTCAAGGGAAGTAGCTTTATGGAGAGGGAGGCTGGAGGAGCGGAACCCGGAGGAGCCACGTAGGTTGCGGACAGTTTGGGAAGCAAGACTAAATGTTCCCGTTTTCCTTTGGCAGGGCCTTGTGTGGCTGGTGTGGTGGGGCTAACGATGCCACGATACTGTCTCTTTGGGGACACGGTCAATACTGCCTCGCGGATGGAGTCTACGGGCCTTCGTGAGTAGCCGTTGGTCAACACCGGGGGAGGGCTGGTGGTCTACCTGGCAGGATGCAGAACCTGACCGGCCATTTGAGAGTCACTGTTCGCACAAACAAGCACCACTACTGGCAAAAGCGCAGGTGGAAAAAAGATACTTGGATTTCATTGTGGCCCAGGTATTTAACAGTCCAACGGTATGTCAGCTTGGATTGCATCCACGTTGTCTCATTTCTCTCCATAATCTCCTTCTATACCCGAATGGAGTCATTTTTTCTTTCTTTATAACACTCCTCTGGGCTGGGCTGGGCAGGGCAGCCATGTCTCCGTGAAGGCCTTCCAATGAATATGTCATCATAACATCTGTAACATAATCACACAGTGGGTGCTCAGCTTGAATGACCAAAAACAAACATAAGGCGAGGAGAGCCTGGCACTCACTACTTTACATCTGCATCAGAAATTTTTCAGCTCCGGAGACCAGGTACTTGAAAAGTGCGCTGGGACGCGCTTAGGTGGGTGTGGTCGCACTTAATTTTTTGTAAACTCCGGAGCTGGTGGGGAAACAATTTTAAGCTCCGGATCTGGGAGCCATTTGCCACGGATTTTAGGGGTCGTGTGAAAAGGCCCTTAGGCACTCTGAGGCGGTATATAAGTAGAACACTTTGTTTTGCTTTTGCTTTGTTGTAACACCTACCCACCCTCCCACCCCGACTGGCCTTTTGCTGCCAGATGTGTGGTGCAAAACCAAAATCAAGCAATCAATAAAATGAAATGAAAATGGCTAAAGAGGTTTCCCTTAAAATTTTGCAGTGAGGAGAAAATGCTTTGGTATAGAAACCCTCAGCCAATGTTATCAGTCTATTTCCCCTATAGCAGTGGTGGCGAACCTTCGGTGCTCCAGATGTTTTAGACCACAACTCCCAGAGTTCTAAGCCTAGATTGTCAATGACAAATAACTGTGGGAGTTGTGGTTTGAAACAACTGGAGTGCCAAAGGTTTGCCACCACTGCCCTATAGGCTATGACTCAAAAAAGTGAGTTGGACAGCTGTGCCCTCAGAAGTAGCACTAGTGAAAGCAGTAACACATGTGTAATTCTCCCCTGACATCTTCTGCAGCTTTGCAGGTTGTTTATTAGCTTCCTTTTGTCTGTCGGGAGTCCTGTGATGGGGGTTCCTGCATGGCAGGGGGTTGGACTGGATGGCCCTTGAGGTCTCTTCCAAATCTAGGAATCTGTGGTTCTATGGTGCCTGATTGTTTGGAGGAAAGGACAGGATTTGTTTGCCTTTTGATTGGGCAGACACAGCAGCGGTGGAGCGTGTAGCTCTGCAACTTGACTGTTTTCCTATCTCCCAATTCCTCCTCCTGACTGCAAAGCCCACACTGCACCCCCTGCGTCTGCCGTGCCTTGGCCCTGGGTGAGCCTTGCCAGCTCAGAGCACTCCCATCTCACCCCCTTCTCTTGCCTCTCCAGCTTATCGGATCCACGTCAACATACGCACAGTTCAGATCCTCCATTCTCTCAAAGAAGGCTTCAAACTGGACATTCGGGGCAAAACAGAGCTCAAGGTACCTGGTGCGGGTGGGCTTCTTCATTCGGACCTCCAAAACTATGCAGCTCCTCAAAGTTGCTCTTATCCAGAAGGTCCATTTGGAAAGTGCCGAAAGCCACGTCGGGTTCTGTGTCTATTAAGCAGAGACGGAGAGCCCTGGTTGCGCTGCCTCTAAGGGTTCTCTCCATGAAAGTGAAATTCATGCTACTGGATCAAAAATCATTCACACTCAGCACCCAGGTATCCGTCATGTTCAGGATAAACTTCTGGGTTGCTGGATGAAGTCAATGGAACCTTTCAGGGCCATCTTCAGAGGCCTTAACCCTGGGGGTGTCCTCAGATCACCTTGGGAGAGTTTCTTTGCTTTGAATGACAACTCTGAAAATTCCCAAGCTGGTTGGGAGATTCTGAGAACTATTGTTCAAAAAGAAAAGAGGAAGGAAGGAAGGAAGGAAGGAAGGAAGGAAGGAAGGAAGGAAGGAAGGAAGGAAGGAAGGAAGGAAGGAAGAAAGAAGGAGCTGATGATGGATGGATGGATGGATGGATGGATGGATGGAAGGAAGGAACGAATGAACAAATGAACAAACGAATGAAGGGAGCTGATGAAGGAAGGAAGGATGATTAAATAGATAGATAGATAGATAGATAGATAGATAGATAGATAGATAGATAGATAGATGATGGATGGATGGATGGATGGATGGATGGATGGATGGATGGAAGGAAGGAAGGAAGGAAGGAAGGAAGAAAGAAAGAAAGAAAGAAAGAAAGAAAGAAAGAAAGAAAGAAAGGAAGGAAGAAAGAAAGAAAAGATGAATTGAGGGGCCTGGCTTCTTTTCCATGGCTTCAGAGACTAGGACTTTGCTTAAAACATCTCCTCCTCCTACCAGCCTCTCTTTTTTTTTCTCCTCAGGGAAAAGGCATTGAAGACACATATTGGCTTATAGGCCGCGAAGGCTTCAATAAACCTATCCCCACCCCGCCTGACTTGATGCCAGGGTAAGAGGGGAGGAAACGGAAGGGATGTAATCCTGCCTAGGACGGAATGGAGAACCAGGGGTTGGCTGGGGGGGGGTGATGGAGGAGCACGGCTCCCCCTTGGCGGTTCCCCTCCCACGCCCCTTCTTTGCTTTCAGGGCAAGCAACCATGGTCTAAGTATGGACGAGATCCCTATAGAACGAAGAAAGAAGCTAGAGAAAGCGCGTGGAGGGCAGTCATAGCCAGAGAGCAGCCGTGGAACATGAAGCTAGTGGTGACGAGGTGAGACCAAGACATGAAATATGCTGCCTCTCTCCATCTGGAATGTGTGTTTGTGTGTGTGTGTGTGGGGGGCATTCATCTGAGTTCATCTATCATCTTTTGTATCAAATAAATCCTCGCCTTTCCCCGTTCTTCCGTGGGTGTGGAAAAAGAATAACCGAAGCTTCTACCTTTCCCTCTTCACGCCTCCACTTTGGGCGCTTTTACACGAACCCTAAAATCCGAGGCAAAGGGTTCCCAGATCCGGAGCTTAAAAATGTTTTCCCACCAGCTCCGGACTTTAAAAAAAATTAAGTACGACCACGCCCACCTAAGCGCATCTGAGCGCACTTTTCAAGTACCTGGCCTCCAGGAGGTAAAAAATCTTCCGATGCGCATTGTCAGGCTGTGAATGCCGGGCTCCCTCGCCTTGTGTTTGGTTTTTTTTTTTGTCCCCACCACCCCTTTAAGAGACAGGAATCACGACGATGGGGCTGCTGGGGCTGCTTCGCCTGGCAGATGAGGTGAGCCTGCATTCTTTTCTCCCTTTTTTTCCCTTCCTCCCCTCATGCAGACAGGAACAATGGAGTGCGGAGGGGTGGGAACACAGGAAGAGTGACAAACCCCCACGATCTCTGGTCCGAATTTAAGTTGACACCGGATTTTAGAGGTCGTGTAAAAGCGCCCTTAGTTACAGATAGGTCCTTCCTTTCCTCCAATAACCTCAAGGAGGAACAAGGATCCACAAACCTGTAGGGCCAGTCAGGTTGAAAAGCTAGCGTTGGCCATGGTCCCACATTGAGTTTCATAATCAAGGCAGGGGTTTTCTGAACCCAAGTCCTCCTGTCTTTTTGATCACTCCAACCACTATATCCCACTGAACATGCAGCTTAAAGCTGCATTTTTCTTTCTTTCCGCATTCTTAATCCAGGAACATTTAATCTAACTAGTCAAAATTTCCACAGCATCCTGGCTTCCCTGGGCTACTACACCCATCACGAGATGGCTTGGCCTGTGACCTCATGACCACTCAGTAGGGCAGGTCCTAGAGATGTAGTCTAGAGCCAGAGAGGTAGGTCACACAGTGGCCCCCCAATGGTTCTGCAACCCTCAGCTGACATGCCTCATGGTCAGGGTTAGTCTTAGTACTAAGTGCATGGATAGTCACAAGTAGAGATGGGCACGAAACAAACAATTTTTCTTTTCCGTTTTCATTTTTTCGTATCGTTACGTAACGAAACGACAAATGAATTTTGTCTCTAAAATGAAACGAAACGAACAGAAACACCGGAAATTTTGTCGTGCAACATGAGTGAATTGCTTAAAATCCTAAAAAAAAAATCACAAAAAATTGAAATAAATGGTAATGAAATGATAACAAAATGAACGAAAACGAAAATGATTTTTTTGCAAAAATTCATGAAAAACGGAAACGAACCGAAACGGACCCTCCAAACGACAAACGAAATGCCATTTTTTTTATTCGTGCCCATTTCTAGTCACAAGTTTATTTATTTATTCAATTTATATACCACCCATTGGGCAGAAAGCCAATCTGGGTGGTTTGCAACATAAAACAAATTGTGACAACACAGAGATACAAGGATATAATAAAAAAGCAAAAACATTACAAATGAAAACATAGCTAAAACAACATCATTCATAAAAATTAAAAGTAAATAATGTAAGCTAATGGTGGGACGAGATTAGATCATAAAGTCAGTAAGGCAACGTAACAGTTAATAACCAGGGAAAGCAGATTGAAATTACCAAGTTGTCAATCTTTTCTTGGCGTTAGTCGTCAATCTTTTCTTGGCGATCAACAATGAGGGGGCCCCAGGCAGGTCTCCCAGGGGAATTGGTTCCAGAGTCTAGGAGCCGCCACTGAGAAGGCCCAGTTCATTGTTGACTTACGGGCCTCCCTTGGTGTCAGCATCCTCCGGTGACCTGCCTGTGACGAACGAGTGGCACTGGTAGAACTCTGAGTAGGAGCTGCTCTGACACGTACTTCCCTCTAGCCTAGGACAGAGAGGCCTTTGAGGTAGATTTAAATACGAGCACTTATTTTGGTTTGGGCTGCATTTGTTCTTTCTCCCTTCATGGGGAGAAAGAGGAGGTAGAAACGAAAGGAAATGAATCGGGGATAACATTGTTGCATCTGTCTATGCAGCTCCACGAGGCCTGTGGCCTGCATCTGCTCGCGCTTTCTGACCAATTCTGACGAGGCCTTTCGCGCAGAGGGGAGGCAAGTAGGAAGCAGGAACGGCCCTCTCGGAGGGGGATTGGACGCGTCGTTGGCCTTGGATGGGCTGCCAGCCTCCCTTGCCCTCAGCCGCCCTGCTAAAAGAAAAAAAACAACAACAACACACAAAGACAGAGAGACGAATATGGGTTCCTCCTCCTCACCTCTGTGTGCATGGTGTATCTGCCTCCGTGGCTCTCATTCCTTACAGCACATGGTATGACTTCAGCCAACCTACGATTTGCTCGCTAGCTTCCAATTGGGAACAGAAAAACAACCGCCATTTGCCCAGCTGAGACTTTGGCCAACTTGGACGCAGCCCTTTGGACTTGAAGATCCAAGCCCACGAGGGTACCCCGGCTGACCTAAGACCACCCGTTGTCGACTCTTTCTCTCTCAACATAGATTTTGCTTCGTTATCGCAAGACTTGCTGCTCGGGCTACCATAATTGCTAAGCAAGAGGAGACCTCTCCCGGCATCCATCCAATGGAGTTCTTTTTTTTCCGGTGGCACTGCTGTTTCCTTTGTGGCCAGCGATGCTTAGAGGTGGTGCCGTGTCCCTTCAAAAGCAGTGGAGCAGTCCCGTCGCTGCTAGCAATTAGCCAGCTCTGAAGCTGCCCTGCACAGGACCGGGATCTGGAGACACGGACGTGGTCTAGGAATGAGGCAGTGAGAAGGGTTGTCCTCAGGCAAAGGAGGTCAGCATCACCGGCTGACCCTTGAGCAGGACATCTGCTTCTGATTTGGGAGAACGGGGCTGCATTCCATGCAGAGATTAAAGCCAAAAGTTGAAAAGGTGCCCCGAGAGATTTCATGGTGGGCACGCAGATCACTGCGCAGAGCCACTCTGTTTATAGGCACCTTGAAGTACCTCTTGGGGACGTCAGCTCATGTGGCTAACCACTAGATGGCAGTCCTGCCCCTTAAGAATATTTATAAATGGCCATCAAAATTTGGCTTTCCTCTTGAAGTACTGATTTCTTGATACAGAGGCCTGTCCAGAGCAAAGGGACCAAACCTCGTTTGGGGTGAAGATGCTTAGGATGGGAGGGGGGAAAGCCTCCCTGAGTTTTCCTGACTGAGGCCTTGAATCTCCCAAACAAGGCCTCCACATGACAAAAATAAGTTTTCTTTGATCTACATTCATTTTAAACATATCTGGTTGGTCCCACTTGTGTATTAAATGAATGGTTTATATAATTAGCATTTTCTTGTTAAGATGATGCTTGATAATTTTAGTCTTCAGGCTCAATTAAGAATCTCAAAGGGATAGCTGGAATTAATCCTCAGGGCAACCTACAATTATCTATTTTTTCCCTCCAAATTTTCAAAAGTTTGCTAAATACGTGCAGTAAAACATTTTCATGGATTTATCTGCAGCAAAATAAAAAAAACATTCAGAGATGTGTACCAGGTGGTTTTCTTACATAAGTGTTTGGATAAAACATGTTTGAGCAAGATATTTGTCATTTGTACATAAGATAATATTTCTTTAAAGAGATGATTGCTATTTGTCACCCGACAAAATTTCTTTTCTTATTAAAAGGGCAGGGAGGTGGCAGTGCCCATCCTTTCCTCATTGCACCTAGATTGGCCCTGAAACTTGTCTATCATTTTCATAGACTGTGTAAAAATGTATTTTTTTTCTTTCTTCTTCTTATTAACAATGTTTGGCTATTTTGTTTATTTATTTATTTGTGTGTGGGTTGGTGTGGGTGTGTAAACATCTGGACTAAACTGAGACATAAGCCACACAGTATGTGTGTGTATACATATATATATATATATCATGCATCACTGTGTCATCGATGCGGTGAATTGATACCCCACTCTGTATCATACGGCATTTCCACTTAAACGTGTTACAAGTTACAACTGATCCGTTCATGACTGTAGGGGGCTATGCAATTAAAGGATCAGGATAGTCTTTAAGCTGGATGTGAAGTATCCTTTCTGAAATAATATACTGTGTTTAGCAGAGCGTTCTGAGTTTATTAAACAGCAACAGCAACTCAAGAAGTTCAGAATTCAGCCAATAACGAGAAGACCGTGCTTTCATCATCTTCTTCTTCTTCTTCTTCTGGAGATCCATTCACAGATACTGTGGGAGGAAAAGAAGTCCTTCAAGCTTAACGTCTAGCCGTGGGAGGGGTACAGCTGCAATAGCAGTGTACAACATAGACGCAAGATGAGAGGGCATCCGGTGCCCGAGCCCCACCAGGGTTAACCCTGTTGAGAGTAACCATGATCTTTGGGTCCAGCTCTCACTTCTGAGTCCCAGCCTTGAGTTCTAAATCCAGAATCTCAAGCCTTTGTTGTTGTTCAGTCGTTCGGTCGTGTTCGACTCTTTGTGACCCCATGGGCCAGAGCTTGCCAGGCCTTCCTGTCTTCCACTGCCTCCCGGAGTTTGGTCAAATCCATGTGGGTTGCATTGATGACACTGTCCAACCATCTCATTTTCTGCTGTCCTCTTTTCCTTTCTCAAGCCTAAATCCCTATTAAAAATAAGCCTCCCCCCCAAAAAAAGAAGGGAAGGGTGGGTGGTTTCCAAGTAGTGCGTCGAGAACCCAAGTGATCACTTTGAGAAGAGAATGTTATTCAAGGAGCCACTGGAGTGAAGGATGGCATGGTCTCTGAGCTCCCTTGAGTGATCGTGGAGGATTTCCAGTATGATGTTTCACTGAGGTCTCCTTTCCTGCTGTTGGAAGCCATGGGTCAAGGTCTTCCCCTCTGGAGCAGCACAAAACAAGCAGGCATTTGTAAAATAATGCCTCTTTACTGAGAAATCCAACATTTCCAGCATGAGAAAAAGTGAACACTTAAGCACAGACATGGTTGCACAACTACTTTGGCCCAAATGGTGACTGAAGGTAAGGAGTATAGAGCTCTTGCTTGTCCTACCATCTGCAGGATCTGAGGAGCATGACTTAGAAGATTCTGGAATCAGGCTTTCTAGCCCAGTGGTTCCCAACCTTGGGGTCCCCAAGTGTTTTTGGACTACAGCTCCCAGAAGCCTTCACCACAAGCTGCCCGGGCTGGGATTTTTGTGAGTTTCTGTAGTCCAAAAACATTGGGGGACCCAAGGTTGGGAACTGTGATGGATAACCTAGCTCAGTGGTGGCAAACCTTCAGCTCTCCAGATGTTTTGGATCCCAACTCCCACAGTCCTTTGTCATTGGCAGTGCAGGCTTGGAATTCTGGGAGTTGTGGTCCAAAACATCTGGAGTGCCAAAGGTTGACCAACACTGGCCTAGCTCATTAAAAGGAGAACTTGACGAAGATAGTTTCTTATATACTACATTTCCCAGAATCCCTGTGGCCTTTCCTTGCTGAGGTGTTTTTTGGGGTGGGGTACAACCCCAGAAAAATACTTGATGATCAAGCTCTGAAGACAAAACAGCTGTGCCCACTCGTGTATTTCATCTGTAGGCATGGGTGCTGCTGGGTCTTCTTGGAGACGAATGAGTGCATTATTGAGAAGGGAATTCTGACACAGAAGCAATACTCTGGAAGTGCCACTGTACTCATGAAGGAAGGAACATCAGCTGCTTATGAAAATGATGACAGGGTATTTTAGAACCCACAAAACATCACGTCTGCTTGCGAAAGGCGGGGTGGTTGGTTTGTTTTGCAGCATCCTGATCATGTTTTATATAGGAACCCATATTCTCAGAACAATGCCATTGTAGAAGGGCATCTTGTGTGCTGACTGTGGACACACACGACTTAAAAAGGTGGCTGCTCCCATTACCAGCCCATGGGGTCACCCACTGGGACGTGGAGCCTCGTGGCGCAGTGGTTAAATGGCCATAGCGCCGCCAAAACTGCTCATCATGACCGAGGGTTCAATCCCAGGTAGCCAGCTCGAGGTGCACTCCATCCCCACCAAGCTGGGTAGGAAGTGCCAAACACCCATTTGTCCAAGCTGGGTATTACTCATAATATTCTACTAGAGATGGGCATGAAATGAACAATTTTTCATTTCCGTTTTCATTTTTTTGTTTCGTTACGTAATGAAACGACAAACAAATTTTGTCTCTAAAATGAAACGAAACGAACAGAAACACCAGAAATTTTGTTGTCCGTTTCATTTTCGTTATGGCAAGACATTGAACTGCTTTAAATGCTAAATGCTAAAAAAATTCACAAAAAATTGAAATGGTAACGAAACGAATGAAAACGAAAACAATTTTTTGCGAAAATTGGCGAAAAATGGAAACAAACCGAAACGGACCCCTAAACGACAAACTACAAATGGAACACCATTTTTTTTTTTTTCTATATTCTACTAACCTTGGAAGGATGGAAAGCTGAGTCAGCCTTGAACTGGCTGCCTGAAGCTATGGGGGATCAAACCCCATTTGTGAGCAGAGTCTTGGGTGCACTCTGTGCTGGTCAGATCTTGCCATCTCTGGGTACCCCAATACGTGGAGGACAGAACAAGCTGAAGGTTCATGCTGGTACCTTTCTTGGACCAACAAGTGTCTGGTGCTTTTTCAGCCTTGCCTCCTCTGGCATGTGCCCACTCAGAGGCATGTTGGGATTCCTTCTTGGGATATCCTTAGATATGAATAATCTCCCAGATCAGATGAGAGATTAACAGTGAAGGAATGCAATGAGTACTCGAACACACAGGGATCTTTTGGTGCTTTGCATCAGATGAGAACAGGCAGGGAGACTTGTCGGTAGCTTCCTTTCCTCCTCCTCCTGAGCTCGGCTATTTTATTAGCTATCACAAATCACATACACGTCAGCAGAGACCCATCCAATGATTTTACAGCTTGTGTTTTCTGGACATGCTCAATAGACTAGGATTATCTCATATTCCTTGGTATTCAACCCCTACGCTTTTTCCGTGGCCATCTTTAACTAGCCCTGTTCTCAGCTCTTCTTGGTCAGCCTATTACCCAATAGACTGTTTATTAGTGTGATGTTATAAACCCATAGTGATTGTCTGAGACTTTTCAGAGCTAGGCTGACAAAGCATAGGCAGAGCATTAAAGGCAGATTCCCACAGAGGCAGCATCTGGAGGAAGCGGGACAGGGAAGCCGGGCACTGCCTGTGAGTGGATGTCCACTGAATGGGACACAATTAGGAAGTGCCAAACACCCATTTGTCCAAGAAACGAACCAGCACGAACCACCAAATGGCCTGTTCTGTGATTGCACACACACACATTTGCCTGATCCTGAAACAGCCTGTGTTTTCCCCGCCCCCTTATCTTTTTGGATAACTATAGCCCTCACTTTTGCATATGTGCGCACTTAGGGTTCAGTGTGACTGAACTTTGAGCTTATAGGAGCCTCGTGGCACAGTGGTTAAATGCCCGTACTGTCGCTAAAACTGTGCTCATGACCTGGGGTTCAATCCCAGGTAAGTTGGCTCATGGTTGACTCAGCCTTCGATCCTTCTGAGGTCGGTAAAAGGAGTACCCAGCTGTGTAAGCCTGCATACTGTAATTAAAAACTGTAAACCGCCCAGAGACTACTTGAATTGTTATGGGACAGTATCTAAGCAGAACACTTTGCTTTATGAGTCCAGATTCCAGCTGGTCAAGTCATGAGCCGGGAAACTGATAGGCTGGGAAGGACCCAATAAGACTGCCCAATCATGAACAAGAAAGGAGGAGACCAGTCCCTGAACATGATCCAACCAGGAAAAAGAGGAGGGTTGATTGATTGATTCATTCATTCATTGATGATTGATTCATTGACTGGAATTTTTTATGCTACCCATCTGGCAGCAAGGCCACTCTGGGCAGTTAACAACAATTAAGCCAGTTAACAACAATCCAAGGATGGAGAGCAAAGAGCTTGAGCTTTGTCCTGTTGTGCTGGATAGATTACACACACACACACACACACACACACACACACACACACACACACACACACACACACACACACACACACACACACACCTGCGATCCATAAGAAGCACAACCTAGCAGTTGATATCCAAAGCTCAGCTCTATTCACTATCCTTGCTACCCTGTTCATGAGCTAGGAGGGAGTAATATGGGGCCACCCGATAGAAAGAGAGTGGCATCGCACGCAGGGAGGGGACAAGGAGCGATGATATGGGGTCTGGCAAGAAGGTCCTATGCACAGCTTTGAGTCTTCTCCCCACTTCCCCCACAGAAAGTGGGGAAAGGGCAGAGCCGACCACGGTCATGCAACTGCTTGCAACCTGCACGTCCCTTTTGCCCAACCTGTGGCTTCCCTTTGGGCTGAGGGGGAGCGCAGGGTGACGGGAAGGGTCCCCGCCCAGATGTGGCTTCCTCCAGGGACGATGTCACCATTCTCAACAGGCACTGCCATGGGTAGGGGCTGAACGTGGCCATCGCTGGTGAAGCAGACACACCTCATTGTGGCCGGGAGTGAGATGGGGGGTGTGACAAAACCCTGGAGACCCGAGTAATGAATATACAAATCATCAGCCAATCCCAGCAGGAGGGCGGGGAATGGTATGATATAAAAAGGGTGGAGCCTAGTCAGTTGAGGCAGTTCAGTTGAGTTCAGTTGAAGGTTTTGAGAGTGAGTGCTGGGAGAGAGCACTGCTCTGTTGGAGTTCTGTCAGGCAGTGAGGGCTATCCTGTTTACTAGTTATTAAAGACAGGGAGGCTTGTAGAGTTGATTAAATCTATTGTATGCTAAAGGCAACACATACCATCCTCAGATATTGTTATAGTTATTATTTTCTCAATAAACTTCGTCATTATTTTTATATTATACATCTGAGTCTGTCCCAATTCATGAGGCGACGATTTTAAAAGGTGGCAGCATTACCATTTCCATCACAATTACACGTGTAAAAGGGAGGTGTCGTCACGATTTGGTGGCACAGCAGTGGGATGTCGAAATAAACCCAGTTGTGCCTTTGAAAACTCAGTCTGTGAAAGGGGTGACGTCACAGGGGGTCTTTAAGAAAGTGCCGAAGCACAGGGATAAGACTTGAGGTGGTCACGTTTGTGGATGACATGAAACTATTCAGGGTGGTGAAGACCAGAGAAGATTTTGAAGAGCTCCAGAAGGATCTCTCCAAACTGGGAGAATGGGCTTTGAAATGTGTTTCAATGTAGGAAAATGTAAAGTAATGCATATTAGGGCAAAAAAATCAAAACTTTATCAACTCATGGGTTCCAAGCTATCCGTGACGGATCAGAAAAGAGAACTTGGTGTGCTGGTGGACAGCTAAGTGAAAGTGTCTACCCAGTGTGTGGCAGCGATGAAGGAGGCCAATTCCATGCTAGGGATTATCAAAAAGGGGAATGAAAATAAAGCAGCCAACATTATAATGCCATTGTAGAAAACGATAGTAACACCACACTTGGAGTATTGCATACAGTTCTGGTCACCCACCAGATCTCAAAAAAGACATAAAGAGAGTGAATAAAATTATTACTGGGCTGGAGGACCTCCCTTATGAAGAAGGGCTAAAACATTTGGGGCTCTTTAGCCTGGAAAAAAGGCACCTGAGGGGGGATATGATTGAGACGTACAAAATAATGCAGGGCATGAGTAAATTGGATAGAGAGCCGCTCTTCTCCCTCTCACAAAATGCCAGAACTAGGGGACATCCACTCTAACTGAGGGTTGGGAGAGTGAGAACAGACAAAAGATTTTTTTTTTTACCCAGCGTGTTGTTAGTCTGTGGAACTCCCTGCCACAGGAGGTGGTGATGGCATCTGGCCTGGATGCCTTCAAACGGGGATGGGACAGATTCCTGGAGTTAAAAGTCCATCACAAGTTACAAACCATGATGGAGATGTGTCATCTCCAGGCTTAAAACCGGAGTACTTCAAGGGCCAGATGCAGGGAAGTGGTATCAGGAGACAGATATCTAGTCTCATGCGCTTCCAAAAGCATCTGGTGGGGCCACTGTGAGATACAGGAAGCTGGACTAGATGGGCCGTTGGCCTGATCCAGCAGGGCTCTTCTTATGCTCTTACGTTATCTGCTCCTGGGGGCTGAGAGGGTATCAGGTCATGCTGAGGTGGCCCAGCGCCTTCGTGATGTGTGACACTCAATGGGCACGGCACCTGTAGTGGTTGCTGGCTCTACATTTGCACCATCCACAAGGTCTTGGCAGAAGCAAAGGTGTGACCCGGCTGGCACCCGCCAGCCTGGGCCTATTCGGCTATACACCTGCTGCCCTCCCATGAGGGGCTGGGGCTGCTTTGGCTGCCACTGGAGGTGCCATCCCTCCTTTCCATGGGTTGTGAATGGGGCAAGTGTGGATGCAAGTGAGTTTCCAATCTTGGATCCCCTTCTTTGGAAACGGAAAGTCCTTCTGCTGCTCTGTAGGTGTGCTTTTTTCATCTGGCCACCGCATGGCAGCTGTTTTCCTTTTTGGAGGGCGCCCCGTTAGTTTCCCTTGAGTGCCATCCGAGACTTTCTGTGTTGGTGCCGACAAGTTGTGAGTCCCTTTCAGCGTCTGGGCATGGGTGGATGTTAACTAGGAAGTGTGTGTGTGTGTGTGTGTGTGTGTGTGTGTGTGTGTGTGTGTGTGTGTGTGTGTGTGTGTGTTCTTTTCTGGCTGCTCAGAAATAAAGAGATGCTCTCTCTTCTACTGGTATGTGTGTGTGTGTGTGTGTGTGTGTGTGTGTGTGTGTGTGTGTGTGTGTGTGTGTGTGTGTGTGAATGAGAAATAGAGCATTTGGGGCACTTTGAATGCATCGGGTGCATTAGGAGGGACTCATCCCTCCGGGCATTGAGGGCACAAACGTTTTTCATGCCAGCTGCCCGTAGGGGCAAATTTTTGAGCAAATTACTGCACTGTGCGGTACTGGATGGCCAGTCCTCCTCATTGGCTAGCTGGGTGGCTGGGTGGAGTTTAGAGCTATCCTGCTTGCTTGCCTGCCTGCTGATTGAAAGCTGCCAGCAAGGTGGTTTTTAATTTCTCTTTTCCCCCTTAGACCAGCTGAGTCCCTGCTCCTGACCTGGGCAGGGTTTGGGCATATTGATGAAAAACATATAGTCACCTCTGTATATTAAGTTCAGTTCAGCCAACCTCAAACCAGCCTGGCTAGTTAGGGTCATGATTACCTAATTAATCAGCTTTTGTTTTATTTTTGTCTTTAAATTGCAGTACACACCCGCCGATGTTTTTTCTTTCTCTTTCTGAAACTCCAACTGTCCTAGACAACCCTCACAACTCACACCCGTGCCAGTTTTTTATGGGTAAAATCCACCTCTTTCAGTTAGAACGACTAATCCTCTACGAAAGGATATTTAAATGTTAATTTTCCAATGACAGTGTTGTGCAACTTTAAAAACAAACAAAAAACAAACAAAAACAAACAAAAACTTTATGAGTTTATTTTCTTATTCTTCAAGTCCATCCCAGGTGACAAACCATGATGGGGAGATGTGTCATCTCCAGGCTTAAAACCGGGGTCCTTCAAGGGCCAGATGCAGGGGAGTGGTATCAGGAGACAGAGATCTAGTCTCATGCGCTCCCAGAGGCATCTGGTGGAGCCACTGTGAGAGACAGGAAGCTGGACTAGATGGGCCTTGGGCTTGATCCAGCAGGGCTCTTCTTATGCTCTTACCTATGTTCCGTGTCTCTCACCTGGGCTCAAGGCTTTCATTAGTTACACGTATGTCACAAGGGGGGGGGGCTGGATGAGGGTCTTGGACAGACCTGTGGCTCCTCACCTACAGCACGCCTTATCTAGGAGGAAATTGTTGCCAGTGGGGAATAGCGGAGAGGGGCTTGGTCTGGTCATGAATGCCGCCAGACCAGACGTCGCCTGATCAGCCTGCTATCCGGGTAGCCATCTTCAAGAGTGTACAACAGAACACACACACACACACGAGCCATGCCTGTTGGGGGGGCTGACCTCTGCCCAGCTCAGAGTTATCCAGAGCTCACTGGAGAGGGGGCCCTCTTCCGGAGAGCCACAGGAACCCCAAATATGAAGACCCTCCATTCCTGGGGCCCATCTTCCTTCCTCTGCTGTCCTCCTCCTCTCTCTCCTTCCTCAACAGTGTCGGTCTTTTCCAAAATTACAGTGGTGACTAGAGATGGGCATGAGGCAGACAATCGGTGGTTCATGATGCCTTGTGGTGTGCGGCTACCTACAAACCCTCACAAACTCCCTGAAAAACGAACTGGTTTGTGATTTGTTTTGGGGTGGTGGTGCTGGAACTGGCTGACTGGCCACCTCCATCCTTTACTATCATCATCATCATCATCATCATCATCATCATCATCATCATCATCATCATGAGTCAGCCCAATTTGTTGCATTCCCCCCCCGCCGCCTGCTTCATGGTTTGTTTCGTGCCCGCCTCTCATCATGATCTGCAGAGGTGTTGAAATCTGTACATTATCCCTGAATGGAAACATTGTGAGCTTTTTCCTTGGTGGGTCCCATCCTGGCTCAAAGAGAAAAGACCTTTCTCTTCAGGCAAGCTTTCCCTGAATGATGGACTACCGGTTAAGTGGTACCTTGTGTAAAGGAATTAATTCGTTCCAGATGAAATTATGTTAAGAAGATTATACAAATTTCCCATAGGAATGCATTGAAAACAGAGTAATCCTTAATCACGACCATTTTTATGTTGCACGGATTTGCCCCATAGGCGATTCTGTTAAGCAAATTTCCCCTATCTCTGGAAATTTTTATGTTGTACAGATTTTATGTTATACAAACTGTT